>OZ010578.1:91944792-91952292 GCA_963932145.1 Acanthosepion lycidas
TAGCTAACTTTTCACAGTATGTGACAGAATGAATACCTCGTTTGATTAGCTAAAACTTACAGATATTCAAGTGCTCTCTAAACGGTTTTATCTCGGTTTGTAACAACTGTTTTTTAATTAGTATATCGATACACGAGAAATTCAAATTGACCACTCACTGTTCACAACTAGTTTTAAAAAAAAGTAATAAAGTGATACTCTGCCCAGAAGTTACGGAATTTCGTTTGTGAGCTATTTATTTTCGAGACATTCGATCTAAGGCCAGTTACAGTCCGGCCGTTGAGATGTAGAGATGAGCAGAAGGGTAGTAGGAGTTAGTTGGAAGTCACTGGTGAGTCGCGAACCGTCCGTCGAGATGTACAGGGTGGGAATCATGGAGGTAGTCGGAGAGAATGGCAGTCGCGTTCGGAGACCTATAGGAGGATAGTGACAGTCAAGAGTCGCAGTCAGAGAGAGGAAATTGGATTTCTCGGTGGCAGGAAGAAAGATCTGGTTCGTTAGTGTGTCATAACAGTAGACAGAAGCAATAACGACAATTTCTCAAGTTTACCTTGTCCAACCGCAGACTACCTTTGCTATTTTTTTTTTATAAATATTAATGAATAAATAACCAGTATATTCAAAAGATGATTCGCATTTTCATTTCTCGTCGTGGCGCGCTTTATATTCATTCTTTTTTCAGTGATGCACAATGAGTTCCCCCCTTGGGGACATGTTCACATTGACTGTCAACTACGTGATAACCCGTGACTTGCAGTATTTATTATGACCGTGATTATGTGTTATTTCGTACCTACTACGAATTTTCTTGTGCTTGGCATTTTCTGATACATTTTCATCTGCGGGTACCAACAATAGGTCTATTCCCAGTGATACTTTTAGTGTGAAAACAACACTGATAGCATAGAACCTACGGTTAATACTAGCAATTTGAACAGCAAAATGATGAGACCTAACTGCCAATCTACATAAATTCGGAAAGCTCATTAGAAAGTTTACCATTACAATATTTATAGGAAAACCTACGTTACGACAGTGGGAATGTTACTGAAGTCAAGATGCTAGGTTAGGACCGATAACATTGCATATTATTCTCTGGATTTTGTCAAGAATCTCTAGATATAAGACAGAATCAACAAACCAGATGTGGCAACAATTTTCGATGCAGACACGAATGGTAGAATGATAAATGAGCTAAATAGACTGTGGCACGAAAATTTGATGTCTGGATGAAAAAAAACCTTTTTAGTAAAGGTCCATAAAAATGAAAATACTTTTGATACACTGACTTTTACAACCTTATTTTCTATCACAAAGCGAAAATCTTTTTACTTGTAAAATCATGAATGTACTATTTTATGCGTTAAATTTGAGAAAGAAAATAAATCTTTTCAACATCTATTGAAAACAATCGTGACCAGTAAAGCGTTATCGACTTGAATATACTTTTTTCTTTTTAGTTTTTATTGCAGATCAGCATTTCCTCACAGTATCCTATTTTTATAAAAGAAAATATTATTATTTCTGACTGGAAATATCTAGAATGTCAAGGAAGGAAAAGATATAATGTTAATAAATATTGCAAGGATATGCAGGATAAACAGTGGGATACTTTCTGTGATATTTTTTTTATTGTTATTACAGTTGATGGAGGTAGAGAAATAAGTGTTAAATTACAATGTTGAGAAAAATGAAGCGTTGATTGTTCGTGTTATTTACTGACTGTTACCAAATATCGTAAAATGCTTTTCCAGGGGCGAGAAAAATATATTCTAAAAGGAAAACACTGCGATTAAAGGAAAGATAAATGAATTAAAAAGAAAAAAAACAAATTCTGTTTCCTGGTTGAAATACGAAATTCACAAATAAATTTCTGCCGGTCTGTGCCATTTTTAATGGGTTCCATCCGAGCAATATATCGTCTTCATATTTCTTTTCTTTTTTAATGTTTATTTTATAAGTTTTCGTTTCTGATAGTTTTACTTCACCTTCAATATTACTTTTTTCTTTCTTTCTATCTTTCTTTCTATCTTTTTCTTTCTTTTGTTCTTTCTTTCTATCTTTTTCTATCATTTTTTCTATCTTTTTCTTCGTTTTTCTTTCTTTCTATTTTTCTTTCTTTCTCTTTCTTTCTATCTTTTTTCTTTATTTTTCTTTTTTTCATCTTTCTTTTTGTTTATTTTCTTCCTATTTTCTTTCTTTCTTCTTTCTTTCTTTCTTAATATAACACGTTTCGCCGCCGCATGCATCCAGTTTTAGTGGCCGGTGCTCAGGGTCTTAGCCCGTGGTTATAACGTCGTACTAACTCTGAGCTGGTCAATGCTGACGCTGACCCAAGCTGGTCGTTAGTACCTGGCGGCTTCGATCAGCACCATCTCTGCCCACCCTGTGTCCTTGATCTCAGACCAGTGGGAAATTGAAGGACATAGTCTTGCAGCGCTGGTTAAAGCCTTGGTGGGTGCTACATTAAGGACAAAATATATTCACGACGAAAAATAAAACGAGAGATTCGTGGTGTTACTCTTTATTTGGTTTATATAGCTCTTAGTACAACAAAAATGTAACCCTACCCGCATCAATCTCTGTAGTGACGCCGAGCTTCGTCGAAACTTTTAGAGTAGCTGGTATCAAATTCTTCGAATCAGAAAATCGTGGACAGCTAACCTGGATTTCAGAGGCAGGCAGTGCGGGATCTCAGTCCAAAGTCTGAGCTCGCCAAAGTCATCTGCTTATATGCACTTCGTCCGAAGACTGGCGTGGGGCAGAAAAGTTCTGGGGATTCGGTGATTCCCTAGTTTTCATTAATTCCAATAAAGGTTTTCTTCGTACCTATTTCTGTTTTCTTAACTTTCCAAATTTGGAGAATAATCACCTTCCTTGGGGGTAGTCACAGGGACGGCTTCTCCCTTAACTCCTACCTACTTCACTTCACATCTCGCACTGCTACTCCACACAGGCGGACAAAATTATTCCCCTTCCTCTTCTCTTGGTATTCTAAATCTGCCCATTTCTCAGGGATGGTGTAAATGTTTTGTGACAAATCTAATTTTTAAAGTCTGTAGGAGAAAGGTTGTCGTTTATTCGTCTTATTAATTTAAATTCTCTGACTGTTTTCCTGGACCCATCTATCCAGCAATAAACACAAACCAGATCACCTCATTTTAACCTTCCGAGCGTTAGATAAAAATTATTTACAATTTGTTTTCTTTAATGAATATACATTTATTTACCTAAATTCTCAACAAAGAGACACGCTATTTTTTATCCTTGGGCTGGTCGCCGTCTTAGCGAAAACATAAACCAGATCGCCTTCCTCATATGACGGATCGATGTTTATAATCCTAATCCACGCAGTGGTTCATTCTCTGTATTCATTTCTCAATTCGTTTTCGCTAATGAAAATATAATTCCCGTCTATTTCTTTTTTTTTTTTTGCCAATGACGTGTTTTTTTTTTGTAAATTCCCAAGAGATCGATAAAGCCACCTCACAATTTGCTTTACTTGCATTCCAGATTTTGTATAGATAAAAAAAAGTAAACTCTTGGTGCATCAATTTCTGTAGATAACAAGTAAACTCTTCGTGCATTACTCCATTTTGGTTGCCTCACCCTTACATTTGCAGGTGGGAGGACAACCGGAATGGCCCTTTTTCACTTCCACATTACTAAGGAAAATCTCTTCTATTCTCTCTTTCTTTTCTTCATCTTCCAGTTTATATTTCATTGTGTGGTTAACCCTTTTTCTGTTTATAATTAAAATAATTAAAATGTTTAATCACCTCACAGCCTTAGTGTCGCATAATATCTTTTCTTTCTTTTTATCGTTCTTCTTTCTTTCTTTTTCCTTTCTTACTATCTTTTCTGTTTTTCTTTCTTTCTTTTTCTTTCTTTTTTCATCTGTTTTCTTTCTTCTAAATAAAAGTTTATAAAACCATTTTCTTTTTTGTTTGTTTCTTTTTTTTTTTCAAAAAATTCCTTTTTTAATACCAATATTACTCTTTCTATTTTATTTTAATGTCCATCGATATGACTTTTTTCAAATCTTTCTATTCTTTTTCTCATATTTTCATCTTTTTATTGTAATCTGTCTCTTCTTCATATTTCTCATCTAGAGTTTTTCGCTGCCTAAATTATTATCTTCTTTCTCTTTAACTTTTCTTTCTTTCTTTCTTTTTTTCTTTCTTTCTTTCTTCATTTATTCTATTTTATATTTATGACATACTTCTTTCTTTTCTCTTCTTATCTATGATCTTTATTCTTTAATCTTTTCTTCTTTTCTTCTTTTCTTCTCCTTCACTCTACCCCATATTTTTTATTATTTCTCCTTCTAGACTTATCATTCCACTAATCATATAGTTCGAAAATTACACATTGAGATTTCCAAGTCGAAGTTCTGTTAATAATTACGTTACGCCACGAAATTATTGGTACACTCATGTATAGCAGCCAAACACACACACACACATATATATATATATATATATATATATATATATATATATATATATATATATATAAAGATCAGTTAAATACGATTCATTCCTGAAGAATGAAAGGCGCGGCGCGAAAACCTTTTCCTCTTTGTCATACTTTTTTTTGCTCTAGGTACCTCGAAAAAGAAGCGATACCTAAGTTTTAAAAAGAATTCTTAACAAAAGAAACTCTTCATTGGAGCTTTTATTTTATTTTTTTATTTCAAGCTAATAAAAAAAAATAATATTTCAAATAAGCAAAATACTTTGCTATATTTCAAAATAAATTTAAATTGATTGAGACAAGTTTTTTAATCACTAAAAATCGAAGATTTAAGCCATACTTAAAATTCTCTCAGCACAACATAATTCTTTTTATTAAAAAAAAATAAAATTTTCTGAATCTTTATTCAATGAAGATTAGCTGGTCTAAAGTTTAAACAATCGAATTTGAAACAAATATTACTTAATTTTAGTTTATAATATGAGAGAATTTATTTTTAACACAGAGTTGGGTGTTTTTTTTGAGGTGCTGACAGCTTTATTGATGTTTGGGGAATTTAACTAATTTTTCTACGGAGGACATATCCATGAAAATTATTTTTTCTAATATAACGTAAGCTCCTTTTTATACATTTTTTAAGCATACAGTAATCTTGAAAATTTATGAAAATATTCTAATTAATCATATGTTTTATTGAAAATTTATGATAATTATGATAATTACTAATTTTCTGATAATGTTGTGTATGGATGCCCGTATTTACAAAAATCAGTACGTTTATATGCGTACAAAAACAAAAAAAAAATGTCATTTTTTAAAATACTAGTGTAGCTGAATTATAGTAAGCTTTACTGTTTATGATTAGTAAATATAGCCTTTGCTTAATAGTAATATCACCTAACAGGTTCAAATTGAATAAGTCCTGAACATTTCAGTAAAATCCGACAATTATTTTATATGTACAAGAATTTCAACCACAAAAAAGACGCTAGAATTTTTCATGCTAATTTATAGTCGCAAGAACCTTCTCTTCGCCCTTTCCTCTATCATTCCTCTTTGCTCTCGCTCCAACACTCTCTGTAATCCCGTGCGTGCTAGTGGCTTCCCGCCTTGCTTGGGTTGATTTTTTTAATATAACAGAACTCTATATGGGCACCATTCGTTTCACGAAGCACCTCAAGACGGTACTCGATTTATTGCTATGTTCGCTGTAGCATAGCCTCATCAAAGGTAGCAATGGCATTAATGATCTTTTGCATTAGATCAGTGATCTCCTATACCTTTGTTCGATACACGATATCTTTAACAAAGAAAGAAAATCAAGGGTGTGGTATCTGGTGAACAAAGTGTCCAGAAGATAGGTCTATCACCTTCCACCCTACCGGTCTGTAAATTTTTGATTTTGGAATCCACGAACATTCAGTTACCAATGTGGTAGTGCAAAAGCTTGCTGGAAAAAAGATGGTTGGTTGAAGGTCATTTAGTTGTGGGTCCACATCAACTGACGTTTTACTTTGTAATATAAATGTAAAGAGATTTTATCGACACCCTGTACACACACACATATATATATATATATATATATATAAAATTAATAATCAAAAAGCGAAACAGTCTGTCTATGGATGACTATATTTAGTCATCCATAGACAGACTGTTCCGTAACTGCTCAGTGTGGCTAGACCTCTGATTGCTTTAAGCCGGGATCGAAACCCGACTGATTGGACACCAGTTATATATATTACCTTCAGGCTACCGTTGCACGGGAGAAAGGGCGGCAATTTTAACGTTTTTCTTTATACAAAAAAAGCCAGCGGCTCGGAGAACTCAATTCATACTTGAAGAGTAATGTTTAATATCAGTATCAGCCGCTGCTTAAAAAAAACAAACCTTTCCCTAGAGAGCTTATACGGATTTCCGGGAGGATATATATATAGTCATCCACAGATAGACTGTTTCGCTGTATCAGAGGTACTCAGTGCTCACACACACACACAGATATATATATATATATATATATATATATATATATATATATATATATATATATATATATGTATTAAACCACTCTATATTTATGGATAAAAGCGCTTAATATCAAGGATAGAACCTGTGTAAATATAAAATTCTTACGGTCATATCACGTTGAAACACCAGTTCCCACCGATATTAACCAAAATCGAGCCCGGTCAAGAGCTAGGTGGATGGCATCTTGGGGATACCCGGTGCTGCAATGAATGGTGTAATAGATTATGGCTCGGAATTGTTAATCGGAGAGCAGAGTTCCAATTTCATTTGGGTTCGTTATATTCATAGCCGCGCAAATATCTTTAGGAAAGGTGTGACTCTATCTTTTTCTCCCCGATGCGTTAATTAGTAAACTGTTATGAAATATTTTAATTACGGCATTACATAGCCCCTATAATATACCGTTAAACAAAAACAACCTACCAAATCTTGGTCTTTATACGCAGTGGCCCCTCAGGGTGTAAGCGATCACGTCTATCGACAATTTCCTGCCCTTTCTCTCGCTCTTATTAAATTTTCTCTTTTTGTTATTTCTCCTAAATGCTGTTTCGCCATTCATTTACTCAAGCTCACTAAGTAGTTTATGCGTTGTTTTCCTCTGCTCCACTTGCCTTCAATCTGTGCTGTGAGTATCAGGTTTTCCAAGTCCTCTTTCCTCATTACATGTCCTAGAGATTTCAACTGTCTCTTCTTGACAGATCTTAATATATTCGCTTATTTTGTTGTATAGGTTTCCTTTTTGTTTCCATTTTCTCTAAAACTTCGTCGTTGTTTACATGTTCGGCGCATGTTATCCTCGATATTTCTGTTGCTTCAGGTTTCACCTTCATTTTTGAAGAGATTGTCCAGCATTCACTGCCATATATGGGGACAGATATTACACAATAGTTCAGTACACTTTTCTTTATTCCGGACGAAGTTTTTTCATTTCTTACTATTTTTCCGTCGTCTGTTAAAACACTTACCAGATATTTAAATTTTTGTACTTGTTTGAAT
>OZ010578.1:91957292-91999792 GCA_963932145.1 Acanthosepion lycidas
GATGATAATAATGATGATGATGTGTCGCAGCAGCTATAATCGTCCTTCTTGTCCTCCCCTCCCAACCACGTCATCCTCTACCCACCCCCTCATCATCCAACAAATATTGATTAAATGCGAGATTGCGTCCCTGATTTTCCTTTCATCGCTTTTTGTCTGTCTTTCTAGCGTGTATAATGACAAAGCTCTTAGTCCTGAAACATGAACAGTGTCATAGTCTCATCTTCGTTGTTCGACCTCAGAAGTAACTTCCGGT
Organism: Acanthosepion lycidas; assembly: GCA_963932145.1. Taxonomy (NCBI): domain Eukaryota; kingdom Metazoa; phylum Mollusca; class Cephalopoda; order Sepiida; family Sepiidae; genus Acanthosepion; species Acanthosepion lycidas. The sequence continues at coordinate 91,957,549 of OZ010578.1, forward strand.
ATCCCTTACACGTTGTCCCATCGAGCGATACGACGCTCGTTCAGCTTAACGTTTCTTTGCACAATTAACAGATTTCATAAGTCGATGGCCTTGACCTTTGGGACAATAGCAGAATTCTTTGGTGTAAATTCGTTGTTACCAATAAAACAGCACACACACAAAAAATGTTAGTCAGAAATTCGTACCGACTGAGTGCATTATTGATTTTCTTTCGCCAGAAATGCATATGTGCAATCATTCTTATAAGAATTTTTAAATGAATAAATAATTTGTATCTGTGAATTCGTGCATAGAGATGTGATCCCATGCCATTTCTGGATGAACAAGGGGATTAACTCCTTTATCTACACAAATTCCTGAAACCAAAACCCCCGCCAGTGCACTATTGATAGCATAATGCAAAAGGAACATTTTTTCTTTGAAAATAAATATCCTGCACTATTTACATTATTCGGATTATTGTCCTCATCTTTGTTGCCATATTTATTACAACGTTTCGGCCGTTGTACGCTCCGGACTTCTTCAGGTGATTGGAATAACGAACTGAATCCTTTATTTCGCTCACAGGTTTAGACTGTTCTAGTTCCGCATGCCATGTTTAATGGAAGTCAGTTATCAGTTATCTCCTGTTAATTCCCCTCTCCAAGTTTTCGACTGCCTTAACCGGGTATTGAACTCACACTCTTTGGGTCCTGTCACGCCTTTATCTGTGTTCTTGAGGACTCATGGTACAGTGGATAAAGGCGTTGGTTAAATGTTTTGGGGCTAAAAACCACCTTTTTGAACATCTCAAGTGAGTCCAGTCGAAAGACAACTTGTGATGTCTGAATAAATTTAGTATTACCATTATGCCTATTACCTATACAAATAAATATAAATTCAAACGCTAATAATATTAATTTAAAAGAGAGCTCATTAAAAAATTAGAGCAATAATTATTTATTATAAAATATTACATTCGAACATTTAAGTTACCACTACAAAAATGCATATTTTGTTTCGATGCCCAATTAAAGCATCTTATCAAAGATATTTATAAAAGATTTTTAAAAAAATGGTTTTTATGAAACATCACTTCCTTTTATATTTTTAAAAAAATAGGAAGACATAAGAAAAATGTCGATAAAGGGAAAACAAAGAAATATATACTTTTACCATAAAAGGAAAAGAAAGAAATACACAGCTTAAAGCAGAAAAAAAGAAGAGGACACGAAATTGATGAAAGGAAAAAGAAAAAAAGAGAAAATTAATCATCGCTTCTCCAAAGAAAAGAAAAAGAAAGAAGAAGAGAAGTAATATATCAACAATTACAACTGAAAACAAAAACAAAAAAACAAAAAAAATCATTTAAAATCATTTTTAAAAAATCGTTTATAACTACCTTTGATCAACACCTGATGAGATGTCTAAATTGAGTATCGAAACAAATATACATTTTTTGGTGGTAACTTAAATGTTCGAATATAATAACTTATAATAAATATATATGTATGTATATACATCTATGTATAATATACTCGTACCCTCGAAAATAACGGCAATTTTTAGATAGTTTTGATATTAAGATGCAATAAAATAAGTTTTCAAACAACGGTCTGGTAATTCAGTAAAGCAGAGATCGAGAGTTTATTTTAGGAAATGGATTAATTCCGACATATCGTTATTTTTAATTTATCTTGTTTAAATGTTATTTTATTTGGATACGCATATTCGAGTAGAAGCTCATTTTTTTTTAATTAAACAGTATTTTTTATCCAGCTGCACCTACCTGTCTGTAACTAGCATTAAAAATAAGGTTTAACCAAATTAAATTAAAAATAACAATATGTTGGATTCAATCCATTTACTAATAATAGATTGTCTTTGTTTGCGTTAAGATACGAAACAGAGCAGATATGGATGTATTGAGAATCGACAGAAAGTGTGTGTTTAAAACGCTCTATTCGGGCTGCGTTCGATCGTAAGTCCTACATGGACGATTGGTTAGCCCCGTCAAATCCAAAGACGATTTCTCGTAGGTATTACAGGTTCGAATCCTACCGGAAGACGCATATTTTTCTGGCAACATTTGTCGAATATCCAGGCCGGTAGATATTGAATACTGTTTAAAATCAGACCTTCTGCTCGAACATGCGTAGCCATGAAAGATGACGTTTAACCAAAATAAATTACAAATAACCATATATATATATATATAAGATACTTCATTTTAAGATTTTACACCGAAAACATATAAAAATCGCTACGCAATTGCGGTCGTATTTCAATGTATATCAATGCATCTCAGGCAATTGTAAATTACTGGCGAGTGAACGATTTATTTAGATTTAAAAGCAAAATGCATCCATCTTTTTCAAAAAAAGGGGTTAGAAGTTTTGAGGGCGTAACTCTGATCAATCAAAGCCCTCAAACCTTATATCCCCTTCTTTTAAATCTAAATAAATCGTTCATTCAGCAGTAATTTCTACTGGCAATAGCGGTTTCTACATGGTTTCGGTCTAATATATTAATATATACAGTAATAATATTCTTCTACTCTCTATTGAGACCTCGTTTAAATTAAATGTTACGAACGTTGGAATTGTACTCTATTCGTTCTCTTCGTACCTGTATATATATATATATATATATATATATATATATATATATATACTATTTACATTATTTGGACTATTGTTTATTTATTACAAAGTTTCGGCCGTTGTACGCTCCGGCCTTCTTCAGGTGGTTGGAATGTCGAACTGAACCCTTTATTTCGCTCACTGGGGTAGACTGTTCTAGTTACACGTGCCATATTTAATGGAAGTCAATTATCAGTTATCTCCTGTTAATTTCCCTCTCCAAGTTCTCCACTGCCTTAACCGGGTATTGAACTCACACTCTTTGGGTCTGTCACTGGATCTAACCAACGCCTTTATCCACTGTGCCATGTATGTATGTATGTATGTATGTGTATGCGTATGTATGTATGTATGTGTATGTATGTATGTATGTATGTATGTATGTATGTATGTATGTATGTATGTATGTATGTGTATGTATGTATGTGTATGTATGTATAATCCTAGGTTATGGCATTTGTAAAAACATTGATTTCCTGTATCAGGACTCGCTGAACTTTTGTTAAAAATAATGGAGAGGTGTTTAATTTATTTAAAGTTTATTTTTAAAACATGTCACCCCGACACGTAATATCTAAAATCGTATATAAGTATAGTTGTACGATGACGTTCTTGAGCCTTCTAGAATTTTCTAGAACATTCTAGAACTTGTTTTGATTATTTGTAAGTATCTATGCTATAGTTTGGAAGTTGCTATTGCGATAAGAGCGTTAAAAATACATAAGTACGATCCACTTACAATATTAGCAAATAGAAAAATCAAGCTTCTGCAAGTTTGCAATTTTTGCTTATTTGTAAAGGTGTATCTTATATTATTGCTACAATCTATTAAACGCGTTGTAGCTATCTAAGTACTATCCAATTACATTTAGCAAATGGAAAAATAAAGCTTCTGAAATATTTTGGTTTAATACCAAAACAATATAGTGTTTTTTTTTTTCATTACTTTGAACAAATGCCTATTGGTTTATGGCATAGCAGACAGGGTTACAAAAAGTCTTAATCCTAATATATATATATATATATATATATATATATACATTGCCATTCACAGGCAGACTGTTTCGCTGTATTACAGATCATCAGTGTGGCTAGACGTCTAGTTGCCTCTAGCTAGGATCGAAACCTGATTGTTCTGGCGACAGTCGGGGATTCCCCACTAAGCCTTTGGCGCACGACCGGAAGGAAGGTAAATTTAAGCGAATTTATTTTTAGATAAACACACAGTGACTGAGAGAACTCGATTCGATCTTCCGAAGCGCCTTGCAATATATATATATATATATATATATATATATATATATATATATATATATGGTACAATAGAAAAATTGTTGTCTAAATTACGATAATAGGAAAATAGCACTGGCATCTCATTTTAACATATATATTTACCAAAATTACACAAAAAATATCTTGAAAGAGTAAATTTATTCAATAAAATCACCAGGCTTCAAGCGAGGCGTCCAGACGACTTCAGAATCTCCTGCAACTCTTCTGGGAGGTCTATATGTTAAAGTTGGTGAATGCTGCCATAATCCTTGCCTTCAGTTCATCTTTGTTATTACAAAGAGTTTTGTTAGTCTCTCGCTCAGTTGCTCTCCACACATAATAATCAACGATGTTGCAGTCAGGGGAGTTAGGTGGCCAGATGTAAGCCAATTTCTCCTGTTTGTCTGGCATAGTACCGAGTCCTGTTGCTAGACATAGGATCTACCAGCAGCCACCATCTTGACCCAGGGCAGCACAACCTCCTCAAGGCCTTTGATTTAGGCCTCCATGTTGAGGACCTCATGTCCAAATTCGGGTATTCTTTTCTTATCAAAACAACCAGAATGAATTTTCCGAATTACCGTACCTTCGTAATCACCATTAGACTCATCCAACTCTTTCCGAATCCTCTGTATCCTTGTCAGATTGACACCTAAATACACTGAAATGTTCGTATTGGATTTTCCGGCGCGAATAACAATATAGTAGCGTTTATTCCGAGGCCCGCGAAAGGAACGTGGCGGGAATTCAAGTTATGCTTCACCGCGCCCTATACTGGTGCACTGTGTGCCACATGTCAAATGATGCTAGAATCATAGGATTTTTTTTTCTTTTTTGAGTAATTTTCCAACTCTTAGTTGCATTTTATAAGAAGCATATCCACTCTTTACCTAGTCCAGGGTTTGGATTAAGAGTTTGTATTTCTCTATAATGATTGCCAGCCAATGCTGTCGGATTAAATCTGTGTTACTAATTACACATATGTAGGAACAAAAGATGATTCATACTTTTTCCCAGGTGCATTTCCGGATGTAAACGTGAATGTGATGAACTCCACCGGAATTCGAACACGCCTTTCCAGTTTCATTACATCATCCGAACATCCATGTTGATATGTATATGTGTGTGTGTGTGTGTGTGTGTGTGTGTGTGCAAATATGTAGAAAATTGGAAAGAACATGTTAGGTAAATAATCCGAAGTTCTTTAGTATTTTTCTTTTTATTAAAAAAAAACAGTGCTCGATAGAAAAGTAGAGCCTAAATATATTGAAATTTTCAGCTCTTATTTTTGAAACATGAGAACTCTTATGTAGGGAAGAAATCATATTTTTTTTAAATAATTATAACATATATATATATATATATATATATATATATATATATATATATATATATATATATATATATATCATATTACTTTATTTAACAACGGAAACAGTGTGCTAAACGTTTTTTTGAAATAGAAGCACAACTTGAATTCCTGCCATGTTTCTTTCCCGGGGCTCGGAATAAACTTTACTATCATACAATATGTATGACACAATTATTTTTTAAAAGGTCACCGTGAAAATGAATTAATAACAAACCGCTTGAACATCGGTAAAGAAATGGCTGAAAGCGATTGGGACAATAGACACTACGGACAATTTTTACACTCCTCAAACGGGAAAATTTAAGAATATATAAAAACTCAGTAAGAAAAAAATCATCATTTATCTGTCATATTCAACTAAACATGTTTGAAAGAAAGGTTGCTACCCAAATATATATTATATATATATTTGTGTGTGTGTGTGAGTGTTTGTATTCTGATTTGATATCGTTCTTTTTCCTAAGCTGACAAAACCAGTTGATAAGAACAATGTCGATGTTCATAAAAAAAAAAAAAAGTCAGAGAATTGAAATAGCCAATGCTTTCAAGATGCAGTGTCCGGCAGGACGGGTAACAAAGGGAATGGAAGTATTTCTAGAGTGTCAGTTGATTTTCTAGGCAAAAATGTCAATAACATGTCGAATAGGGCAAATCAGGCGTCGACAGTGAGGCAAAGTAGGAATGCTGACGAGGCGAAAAGATTAGAGAAGGCAGCGTAAAAGACGGGCAAATAAAAGGTCAGTGTGTGACGTCTGTTACAGTCTGTGTCTTGAAGAAACAGCACAAAGAATTTAAGATGTCTGTTTCTGATCGTTTTTTGGTAAATTAGTAATAACAATATTATTAATAATAATAATCATTGAAAAACGTCTTCTGATAGATGTTGCAGCTCCATTCGATAAAAAAACATATATTTGAAAATCGATGATAAATACAAAACTCCCGAAAAAGTAATCAGTAGAATGTAGGAGTTCAATGCATTAGCTTTTGCTATTATGGCTGGGAGAAAGTTATTGAAGTGTAAAGTTGTTTCTGCTAATTGTCTATTTATTTTGTCATTTAGATCTTTAAAATCATGCCACTGGTTTTATTCAATCTAATTATGATTGTTAGCCTTCAGTTAACCATTTTTTAATACATTTACACAATTAATGGGCATCGTAATTATGTCAGATTATCCAGTATTTTCGAACAATCTATCTATCTATCTATCTATCTATCTATCTATCTATCTATCTATCTATCTATCTATGCATTGTAGTCTGTTCATATCTATATATCTATCTATCTATCTATGTATTGTAGTCTGATCTATCTATCTATCTATCTATCTATCTATCTATCTATCTATCCTAGTCTGTTCATATCTATCTATCTATCTATGCCAGGCTGTTTATAAGTTTCTCAATATATTCATATCTATCACGCTATCCGTCTGATATCGATATAAGCAAACACACACACACACACACACACACACATATATATATATATATATATATATATATAATCCTTTCAGACAAACGGTGCAGTCATTAAGACACGGGGTTACTGAGAGTAAATGAAAATGGGAAAACGTTACTGAGAAGAAAGGACGATAAAAACAACAAGGTTCAAGGAGGCCTAAGATGACGCTTGACCTTGTATTTAAAGCTTTAGAGATCGTAATTGATAGAAATGGCAGCAGATGGAAGAGAGTTCCACTGGCGAGACGTGAAAGAGAAGAAACTCTTAGAATAAAACTTATGATTACACTTAACAATTACAAAAGTAATATGATATTTAAGCAAACAGAACAATCAAAGAACACAAGAACAGAATATAGTTCCTTCTTGAAATGGCAGTTCTTGCAGACTCTAATGGATCTTAGAATATCTTCAAAGAACTATCAAAATACAAGGATCTTGAAATCGAAATCTCAAAATGTGGCACGTGAGAAAATCAACAATTCTCCAGTTGTAGTTGGCACCTTCGATTTGATTAGAAAAGGTTCGGATAAACTCATTAAAGGGATTCCTGTTAGTGAAAGCCTTAAATAAATGCAAAAAATATACTCACAAGTACAACTCACAGCTTACGAAGGGCTTTATCTATGTAAATTTTGTGTGATTTTATTTTTTTATATATTATTTTTAATTTTTTCAAAAAATACGCTTAGTGGAAAATTTCACGATGCTATTTCTGACCTTAGGTCTCTGGTTGGGACCCGGAAAGAAATGTGAATACACCAGAAATCAAAAGAAATAATAATAATAATAATAATAATAATAATAATAATAATAATAATAATAAACAAAACTACCTTCTGAGAAGTTATACCTTCTGAGAAAATATCAAGAATGCACCAATTTTTTTAAAACGCAGGAAGATAATTACATATGCAAATTAGTAAATTTCCAACCCACGGTGTGGAATGAACAAAACAACAGGATATTTCCATAAAACTTTTAATAAATTATTTGTTACGAACTAATCAACTAACAGAAAATTTTGTGATGAGCACGATGGCCATCATGTTACGTATTTTTGAATTGCACTCCATTCATGTTGATTGCATTTTGTTCGCCTTGTAGCGTTGATTACCAGTACAAATGTTTTTCTCATGACAAGCGACATTTGTACAGACATGTGTTTTTCTAATATTTTTTTATATTTGTATGCAATTTCTAAACACAACTCGAAGACAGACATACAGATTATTACACATTATTAAACACTGTCATTTCTTTTCTTTTTCTTTTCTTAAATCGCTCTCTTATCCAAGTGTTGTAATAATAATAATAATAATAATAATAATAATAATAATAATAATTAGAGCTGCCACCAAGCAGGCTACTTTTGTGAAAATATAATGAAGTTTAACGGACATTTGGTGGGGAAAACTTATTGAAATATAAAGTTGTTTGTGCTAATCCGCCATTTATTCTGTGATTTAGATCTTTGAAATGAGGCCTGTTGCTTGTTGGAAGGTGTTCGATAATACAGCAAGCAGAAAATGCCGGAGATTAGCTGGTCCTCAGGTGAACGCAAATGGTTTTATTAAGTCTAATTATTCACGTGATTGTAAGCCTTCAGTTGGCCAATTCCTAATACACTTCCGCGATTAATGGGCATTGTCAAAGATTATCCAGCATCTTAGAACTCAATCAATCTATCTATCTATCTATCTATCTATCTATCTATCTATCTATCTATCTATCTATCTATCTATCTATCTATCTATTCGCATCTGGTATTATGATATTTGTCTAACATTCTGCACGTAGAAATCAGAGTTGAAATCAAAATCTAAAATTGTGTACTTGACCTAGTTTGTCGGTTTGACCAGACGGAATATATTCAAATTCTGCAAAGATCAATTTAGCGAGAAATTCCTGCTGCTGCCTACTGCAATGAAATGCTATTTACAGAAAACAAAGTACCTCTCCATTTTTCGTACGACGTCATATCTGATGAAATAATTTCCAGAGAGACCGATTGTAGGAGCTTGTGATATTTAAGATAGACGGCATTCCTCTTGGCTAAAAGAGTTGTATATTTCCCAACAGAAAAGAAAGTACTATTTAAGAATATAAGGAAAGCACGGATTTCGTACGCTGATTGACGCGAAGTTAAAGCACGCATATTCGTTTGAAACACGTCCATCACGCAATAAGAATATCATCTTCGAAACTTTGATACGAAAAGATAAGTTTTGAACACTTTAATTTGTTTACTATTAATGCACTCCTTCTTAATAGTGAGCGCTTTATTTACGACTGCTTGCCTTAAACCTAGAACACGAACCATCAATTAAAGTTACAACTCTACTAACCATGGGTATATCATACCCGATTTTGAAAATATCAAAAAAAAAAAAAAATATTAAATATAAATCTTTATTTGAAATATTTTCCTGCAGTCACTTCAAACTTTGTATTTTGAGTTAACATTAATAGGAACTGAAAAACATTATTTAGGTAAGAAAATCAGGTACTGAAAATTGTAATTAAAAATAGGAAAATTTGCGCTGGGTACTATATATGTTTAGTGTTTTAGGGTTACAGATTTTATCCTCCAGATCCTGGTTGACCGTTTATTATTTTGTGAAAACACAATCTCACAATTATTTATCTTGCACATTTATAAATCAATCATTCATTCGTGTATTGAATATTGCTGCCATATCTGGTCTGGTGTTCCTGTTGTATATCTCGAGATTCTTGATAAAATTTAAAGAATGGTAATATAAATCGACTTCAGTCACTTTCTCGTCGACCTGACGTGGCTTCCTTCTGTCTTTTCTGCAATAATATCCATGACAATTGTTCATATGAGTGTTCTTCTTTGTTGCCTCGACTGTAAGAATTTAAGCATTTTACTAGATTGGCAATTAGGTCGCATCGTTTTACTGGTGAACTAGCGATGTTACAACCGTATGTTCTATTCTAATAGTTTATTTTCTCACACTTTTGCCTTCCAATTTCCTGTTTCCCTGTCACCTGAAATATCCAGAAATCTGTCGTTCTGATATGTGTCGTTTTTATAGTCTTTTCTTCGCACTAAAGTTTTCTTATTCTCTTCTGCACTCATTTTGAGGTGTTGAGCAATTGTGGAAGCAACTCTTAATTAGTTTTAGCACCTGTTGGAATGCAAGCTATAGTTAAATAGTTAACCCCACAAACTAAAACAAAACCCTATGAAAGTACAAAAAGACAATTTTCTAGTAATAATACCAGTAATACACTTTTGTATGAAATAATCTCCAGCAGTACCTATTTATCGTAAAATTACCAACAATACATCAGTCAACATGAAAAAACTCTTTAATATCATTTATCCATATAATATACGACAAAACATTTTTATCCAAAATGGCCAACAATACATTTTATCTGTGCTTGAAGGCATACAACTGCCTTCAAAATATATGGATTTCGGCATGAAATAAACCATAGAGGTTGTTATGTCGCTAAAGGAAATCACCCAAACAACTAACAAGAAATAACTATTTCATGACATTAATCCATATAATATCCTACAGTTTCTTAAAGAAATCAAACTGTATTCCAAAATGTAACTTCAAAACTACAACATAAAACACACACATCATCGCCTTTAGTAATTATGTCCACACAAACATGTATTGTCAAAAAAGCTGAGTATCCTCTACCATGGATTCAATTGTGAAAGCAGAATAACATATATCATATTTTTATTATTTCAAAGCCTCTAGGAAAATGAAATTTCGGCATTAGATAACCCATAAGATGTTGATATGTCGTTAAACAAATCAAATCAAATCTTCTACTACCATTAACCCATTGAGTCCGAGTGGAATTATCGCCTTGTTTGGGGTGAAATGATTAAAAAAAAAATGATGCTGAAAATAAAAATTATTATGGTTTTTATTTTTAAATTTTTTTAAATCATTATTATCATAAAGAATAAACAACGCATAGGCTAATAGCTTTGTTTACACAAAATCTAAATACATCCAGATTTTTATATTTTTAATGCGACATTGTGTTTCAAACAATCTGACATAAAATACATTTCATATATTTTTTTTTTCTTAAGAACGGAAGAGAAACTGCTTTCTGCAATCTCGGATTCAAATCGATTGATTATTAAACTAATCCGATTTATAGAAAAATGCGTCGAAGCAAATTTAATGATGTTTATCCGTTACAAATACACGGAGAGGTTTCATCCGGGCAATCTGCACGCACATGTAGAAATATTGATAAAACTGTAGAAAATATATAGCTACACATGCCTTATTTTGACATGTCGGTTAGGGCAAGAAATACTTTTAAGTTTATCCCCGTGCAGAGGAGTAAGAAAAACAAAAGCAATTAGGGGTCGCCGCTTGACTGTAGAAATATATGACTTACTTTCATGCAAACCAAACCTATTTTTATCCTCTTTGACTTTCGTGCCAAACAAATCCAAATCTACCTTTTTGGCTCTCGGGAAAACCAAATGTATGCCAACCTTTCTGATTCATATGCAAAAGTCTACCTTTTTTTTTACAGTCATGTGAAGCTTCACCCGAAAAATAACATCTCTCAAATAGTCATCGGTATTATTTTTATTGTATACGTACATTAATATATATTTTCATACCCTTGGAGTGATTCAGATTGAGCGCTCTAAAAATGTCATGGTGCAGCCAACAAAATCTTGTCTACCACACCGACCGGTGCCAGTTCTTTTTCCTGATTACTGAGACAATCGAAAGTACTTGAATATGAAATATATATATATATATATATATATATATATATATATATATATATATGATGTAATCCGTTGGTATAACCAAGGCCATAATTAGCACAACAGAATTTGGAATATGCTAAAACTGACTCATAAAAGATTGCTCAATGTTTATTGTCATTAAATAGATCAAATTTTCTTTACAATTGAAATTAAGATACCATTAGTGAATGACCATTTTCAAATGCGAATTTTAATTTTAAAATGCACAGGATTTTTCAAACTGTTTATGGTCCACCAAATAGTCCACCATAAACAGTTTGAAAAATCCTGCGAATTTTAAAATTAAAATTTCCTATGTGAAAATGGTCATTCACTAAAGGTATCTTAATTAGAGTTGTAAAAAAGAATATATATATATATATATATATATATATATATATATATATATATATATATATATATATATATATATATATATATATATATATATATATATATATATAGAGAGAGAGAGAGAGCATATAAAGCTCTTGGGAAAATAAAACATTTGGACAGTTTTTTTTTATAATTTATCTACGGAAAAGAAAAATAATAAGATCATATGAGAGATTATATAAAAAAACTTAACCAAAGCACTTTCTCTTTTTAATGAAGCTTGCATGAAAGGAGGATTTCTGACTAAATACACTACATATATATATATATATATATATATATATATATATATATATAGTGTAACCCAGATATTAGAGACTCGGATATAAGAGAAATCCAGATATAAGAGAGATTTTCTCTGTTCCCAAACTAGAGCCTGTGTTAATGTATATAAATTAGTCCAAACCCGGATATAAGATACTTCTTCTCTATCTAGCTGTCTATCTATATGTATGTATTTGTGTGTGTGTGTGTATCCGACTGACGCCCATTTATCCGGGTTTCGTTCCTACTAGCTAGAGGCAATGGGACGTCTAGCCACACGGATAAGCTGTGATACAGCGAAACAGTCTTTCTATGGATAACAATATATATATATATATATATATATATTCTACAGTTTATCATAACAATTATGTTACTGAAGTACTCTGAATATTTGCCATTATTGCTGATAAGAGAATGTTTTGCAATGCCTAAAATATTTTATGACACCTGCCATTAAATATTTGTGAAATTGGGAACGAGATCAGAAAAAGTTATTTTAATATCGAATTTATTATTAATAGCTGACGAGTGCCACCTTTTCGTTTACCATATTTCTTTAGATTTATCAGGTTTTGAGTTGTCATTGAAGAATAGTTTACTTAATATTTTAATAATAATAATAATAATAATAATAATAATAATAATAATAATAATAATAATAATAATTTACTTAATATTTTTTCTTTTTTTTTATAGGTAAGTGATTTTTTATTTACTCTTCTGAACAACAAGGTAAGTGAAATCTTGGTATTTCTTTTTAGTCGCCGTTATTACAATTCTTTTTTCACAATAAGTTGTAAATTCCATCATATTATATTTTACCCAGAAAGCCTAACAGTTTACGATGTTCATAAAATTTTACAAGTGTCTTTTATATTTGCCAAGAACTGTTTTTTTTTCTTTCACCTTAGGCAACCGTAGTAAGTTGTTTGGATATTTGCATAGTGTAGCGATCATCGACGTGGGATCGACAATCCGAGTTCAAATTCTCTCCAATACTGTTGCATTCACTTTGCACAAATAATTATAATAATTATAAGTAATAATTAAATAAATAATAACTAATATAGGTATGTTCATGAGATCGCTAAAAAAAAGCGCATAGTCTGATGAAAAAGACGTCAAACTCGACGAAAACAAAATTTTATCGCCAAAATGTTTATGTTACTATTAAGAGTAAAGAACAAAGTAATTTTTAATTATTTTTAAAAAATTTTCTGTCTTTATTACAACATTCTAACTTTCCATTGAAAAACTTGTTTCTCGTCATCACCGGAAGTTCCGTAAAAATAACATTGCGAATTTTTTGTCCATTTTTTTCTTATGAGACACATTAATTTTGAAAATCTTGCAAAAATAGAAATAATTGTCAGATTTTAATGAAACTTCCAGAAACTATTCAGGAATGATGGAAATTGTTATAAATATGTTATTTTTTTTAAAAGTCATTATAAAAATATATTTTATATATATATATTACACCCCCATAAATAAATTAATAAAAAACTATAAAAGTTTATGGACGAAGCACGCAGGTCATTATAGTTACAAACACAAGGCTTTGAGGAAAGTAAATCATGTTTTATTTTTTTTTAAATCCAACCTCGTAAACCTAAATTCAGCTCTGAATTGTAACATACAAAACCCAATAAAACAAAGATACTATTTAATTTTAAATGCTTTTAGTTGCTTTTATTTGTTTTTTTCAATATGCATAATATTGTCTGAAGGCAAAAAACTTTTTCGATGAAAAATGAATTTTTAAATGAATTAATTGTTATTTAATAAATTATTTTATTATTTTTACATAAAGTTACTAAAAGTTGTTGAATATTCTAAAATTAATTGTACCGTTGAATCCTGTATATAATGCTTTTTTTAGGGGCCTGTATCTGTCTAGATTATAAATAGCTGAAGGGTTTTACAGTCGACGAAACACCATTGAGAGTAATCTTACTGTTCTTTACCCTATGTGAGGGAAAAAAAAGGTTAAATCAAATGTACGGGGGCCCGGAAGAAACATGATACAATAAAAACATCACGTGACTTGATTTGTACGGCAGTGTTATCGGCCTTTACTAACGAGGTAAATAAGTTGTTAACGTAAAGATAAATTGTCACTTATGACCTTCTGTACTATAAAATTCCGCACGTAATATGTCAGTGCGTGATGAAAAACAGGCACTTGTCATTTGTCACTCAACGCCGCAGTTCAGACCGGCTATCTCCCATTTGAAAAAACATGTTTTCATCACAGAAAATAAGCAATCTTTGTTTTAAAATATATTAAATAAACTTTATAATTTCTAATTTTTTAAAAATTATTTAAAAAAACATCATAATTGATTTTTTAAATAAATTTTAAACGGCAACATTCACTTTTGTAAACAAAAGTTAAAAAAACGGGAGATTATCGATTTTCTGTCAATTTTTCCAATTCAAAAAAATTGAAGATTTTTAACGAAAATTTTGGACGTGCTAGAAATTATTAAAAAATCTAAAAAAATATTCAAAAACTACTTTGATCATTCCTCTTGATAATAACATTAACATTTAGACGATAAAAAATTATTTTAATCAAGTTTAAGGCCTTTTTTATGCATGGTATGCTATTTTTTTTAGCGATCTCATGAACATACCTAAACTAATATAATAATAAATATTTTGTGAAATCTTTGCACCCAAACTATGAATTAAATTTCAGAGTAGACTGAAATATCTAACGTTTATCAGCAAGGAGTCTAAGAGAAGGATACTCCATTCCATTTTATTTCCCAAGAATTCTAATAATAAAGAAAATAATGTGTAGATAAAATTGAACATATACGTCACGAAGTAACATCGTATTTTTAAAGGACATTGTTATGAATCCAAATACGAATTTAAACTGCAGGCAGTTGGGATTCTCTGCTGAGATTTTCCTTGGGTTGTAGGAAGAGGCAGAGTATAGACCAATGCTTTCACCCCATAGAAAAAAAATCTCAAAGTGTCAAGTGAGCGTGGTGACCAATTCAACAACACATTGTCTTTATCACTGCCACGCCCGTTCCATCTTCCTGGTAAATTCTCATTGACATTGGTCCGCACGAGGCGCAGTAGAATGTTACGCAAGATATGCTACAGCCTGTTTAGCAAGAACTGGACTACTGACTTTACGTGTATCGTGCCACAGGTAGTGAACATATTGAATATTTGTGAAGGTTTGTCAAATTGGTTATAAAATCTACACCATTTTGAATATCTTGTTCGAATTTTGAGAAAGTGACGCCTATTCAATTTCGTTTGCCTGGGACATGTATTTATTCAGATACTTACATTTTTAAAAAAAGTCAATTTTTTTAGGATATGCTGTGTTTTTTTTTCAAGCGTTTCACCCCAAGCAAGGCGGGAAGCCACCGGCACGGAAGGGGTTACAGAGAGTTGGAGCGAGAGCAGATAGGGGTGATAGAGGAAAGGATGAAGAGAAGGATAGGGGATAGATCAAGGCATCTGGAGATGTCGATTGACATTACATTTGAATAGTTGGAGATTATGACTATCAGGGAAACAGAAGGGGAGGGAGTCCCACAGGTGAGAGGTGCGAGACATGAAGCTATTGGAGTAGAAGAGGCGGCTACATTTAACAGTTTCGACAGCGAAAGGGTGAGAGCGAGATGCCAGCCTAGTAGAACACTTAATGAAGTCTGGGAACCAGCGAAAGCAGCTCATCGAAGCAGCGAAGCTCTTTATTTTTGTTAATATAGAAATATAAAGATTTTGATTATATCATTTTATATTCTAGCTACATATGGCTACCCATTTGTCTTGTTATTGTTGAAAGTGTTCATGTAATGTCACTTGATTATTTTCGTACAGTTTTTTGTAATTTTTCGCCGCCATAGATTTTGATGAAGCGTCGTTTTCTTGAAGATTTAAAGGATGTATTCGTTTGAAGCCATTTTTAATTACAGATCTGAGAAAACGGTTGCATACCGAAGATTGTTTGTATATTTTTAAACGATTCGGATTTTTTTTTGTTTAATGGTGATAACTCTGTACAAGTGAAGTAAAGTGTTACAGAAAAGAAAGACACTTTATACGGATATATGGGAAAGATAAAGGTTGACCCTAGACTTGAACAGGCTAATATTTTGATTGGGAAAAATCCTATTAGGAATCGGTTCCACAAGCAGCAATTTGTGCTAAGAAGCTAATCAAGTGGAACGTACATATAATCAGTGGAATATGAAGGGAACGAGGAGGGTTCGCTACAATGTGCGTAGGATAGCGGGTTTTAACCGTGAAGATTACAACTGGTGGAACTAATGTTATGTTATGGAATGAGGGTTCGTGAAAATGTGTGGGGGATGGTGGACTTTTAATCCAAATATATTGAAGTGAATTTGATAATCACTGAGTTCTGATTTTTTTCTTTGTTTTTTAAAATTACTAAATGCTCACCCAATCTATGAGAAGGGTCGTTTTTTAAATATCTATTTATTGGATGAAATAACTTTAGCACACTAGGTAAGAAGCAAGATAAGTTAGCAATGTCTTACAACACCTGCTAGTTGACCGTCGATTAAGTCTCATTAAGTGTCTTGGTATTAAAAATAAAATATTAGAATGATTATTGGAACACCAGGTAACGATCGAACTCGCTCCATCAATGAAATATTTTGCCTGACTCGATTGCAGAGAATTGTAAATTCGATTGGCCTCCAAAATTATTATGCTTAATTACTGTAATCTTTAAGTAAATCTTGTATTTATCCCTCCTCACTTAAAAGGCGGCTTTATTTGATCTTCAATTCATTGAATGCCTCTGAAACTTGCTGAACGCGTTGACTGCCACGTTACCATATATTGGTGACATGGCATTAAGAGTTTTCGTCTCCAGATTCTGGAGACGATTAGAGTTTCATTTTGGTTTATTCGCTAAATATTGGGAACTCTCTTATATATATTTCTATAAAGAGCAAAGTCTGTCGATTCCTGTGACATTTTAGGAAAAAAGCATGTGGTATTCTGCTTCTCATAACGTTTTACTTAAATTCATTATAAATATATAATATGTATACAAAACAATAATTCAGCTACAATACTAGTGATATTTGATTCAACTAATAATATTAGTAATTAATAATAACTACTAATAATAATAACAATAACTACTACTACTAATACTACTACTACTAATAATAATAATAATAATAAGAAGAAGAAGAAGAAGGAGAAAAAGAAGAAGAAGAAGAAAAAGATGGAATAATGGTAATATTGATTCAATATTATTAGGTTGATGCAAAAATAATGTCGTTTTTTGACGTTCAACTTTATTTGAGAAAACGACATTATTTTTGCACCAGCCTAATAGTAATATTTGCAGACTTGATTTTGTGACTAATATATGGCGACGTGACCATAATTATAAATAAATTTATATCGCGTTGACAGCATTTAATAATTCTTCATTATTTGGCAGGAAGCATTCCGTTGTTAGAGAATAACGTACATAATATATGCATATAATATATCTTTATCGAATTCGCCCCAAGCAAGGTAGTAAAGCCACTAAGACACAACGAGTTACTGACCGTGAAAGAATAAGTAAAGAGAAACATCCTTAAGGAGCGAGAACAATAGAAGGGGTATTAAGAAAACCCCTAGATGACGATTGACATTGCATTTAATATTTCTCCTCCCTACAGCTATGGGTAAATAGCAGGACATACTGGGTTTCTCCTAGACCAGTTGCCTTGGATGGCAACTGGTCTAGGAGAAGGACAACTCTGAATTCAAAATCTTCGGAGGGTCGTTTGGAGACCTTGTGGCACGAAGTGCATCAGGTCTCTGTATTCAGCCCTATAAAAAGTGTGGTTGGTTCTGCACAAAGCCTTCACCACTATATTCAAATTATATGTGCTGGTGTGCGGAACTGAGCTGCTTGACCGTCATGCATCGAATACGACGGGAGTGTCCACCACCATATATATGTACAATCGAGTAGTAGATTATAAACAGTAACTGCCGTTATCCGTTTTGTGTTGGCGCCAAAGATGAAGCTGGAGTCTACTCCAGGTGTAGTGCAGTGTGTTTTGGTGCAGTGTGGTGTGGTCGGATGCAAGCCTGGGCGATGTGATATGGAAGACAGGCTGTTGCCCATGTAGCACAATCCCACCTATCCACGTCACCTATGAGGCCAAAGGAACGACAGGGTCGCTCCAGTTTGGAACCGATGCCGTCGCAGGAGCTGCCAGAACGGGTTGGATACAACGGCGAACTGCCTTAAGGAGTCTGTTTCCGGATTTTTCCACGAGGTTTACACCTAAAGCCTTTTCTACGGTTGTATATGGCAGCAAGGGAGCGGAGGTTTGAAATAAGAGTTTCTGAAATAAGGGTGTACTGCCTTCACAAGCATATATATATATATATATATATATATATATATATATATATATATATATATATATATATATATATATATATATATATATTGGATAAAAACAGACCACTTTAAGGTTCCATGTAATAAATTATTTCACCACAGCCCTTTTAAAGGACTCTAGATCATCATACTTTACTTCCAAATTCACACATTTTTGACGGACCGTATTATGCATATACGGCCCGTCAAAAATGTGTGAATTTCTTTTCATTTTTCATTACAACCTTTGGAAGTAAAGTCTGATGATCCAGAGCCCTTTAAAAGGCTGTGGTGAAATAATTTATTACATGGAACCTTAAAGTGGTCTGTTTTTATTTAAATTATTTGCTCTGAATTTACATTGAGCTCTCCGGATATCATCCTCCTTGGGTCTACCCATACGGATTACCTAGTTTTGCATAAACTAACTAACTAACTATATATATATATATATATATATATATATATATATATATATATATATATATATATATATATATACATATTTATTATTTGGAAAATCCAAAAAGGACTATTATTCAACACTTCTGAGATTATAAAAAACAATTAGGTGTCTATCTTCACTTGTTGGCGACATGACTTCTGAGGTTCTAAAAACAATTTTGCGTCAATATTCACTAAATAATATTAGCAATAAAACAATATTCACTGTTACTAAAATATTCTTTCGCAACCTAAGCGGCTAGCCATTAAACCACCTACATGTATCTTTTCCACATGACCCGATACTGAATTTGGGTTGGCAGTCAAAGAGTTAAAACAAATTCCAGGCTCAAAAATTCCGTTAATATTCAGCAACTTTTTTACCACTATTTTGGATGCTAATTTACAATACAGGGCCGAAGAGCCACTCTAGATAGAGACTTTCTGTATATGACTATAGACAAGAGCAGGATAGTAGAATTCAGGTAAAATCTCTAGCAACAAAGAGAAAAGTCGAATTGTCTCTTGTTACACCGGCTTCAAATGCAGTCAGCACAATCACAAATAATGCGTGCGTAGTGTAAGGACTATCGGCGATGAAAGGGAAACAGAACATCCGAGTTCAAATCCGGCCTTCGTTATTAGTTTCACTTGCGCAAAAATTACCATTATGATGAACCCATCTCTTTCCCAAGCAATTACGGACGAAATAGCAGGATAGACTGATTTCTTTTGTCTAAGATGACAATTAATCTAAGAGGAGAACTGAATTCTAAACCGGAAACAGGAAACAACTTTACTACCTTTTCCAAGAAGTTGTAGTAATTCCCAAATAGGGAAACGTAAGTGGCAAGCTATGATCACATGGAGCCTAAAGATAAATAGTGTCTAAAAATGTTCCACCATAATACAAGTTTAATCATGGAAAATTATGAAAAAAATAAACTATAACAGAAGTTATAATTAAATCACTAGTTTGGCTGTGACATTATATTTTTATTTACTTGCTCTTATTACACTTTTTCATGTGAGTGCTTCAATATATTTTTCACATTAGTGTGTTAACATGTAGTAATTTGGAGAGATCAGTTTAATCAAGAGAAATGAATCCTTACTTTATGTCGAGTAGGATATTAATACGAATTTACCGAGCGATACTGATTATCGCATTTTATTCCAAATATTAGTATTTTTTTTTACACTGCTCTTTCATGGTGTCGGCCATTTCACTTGCTATATATTCGAATAGATCGCCAGTGACGTAAAAATATGCATCACTATCGCACGTCGCTAACGTAAGGGAGATAACTCTGAAACGAGAAAAATAGTCAAACGAAATGCTGTTTGTTCATTCTGAAGATAAGCAGTTAGCAAGATACCCTCAGCATAACATTTCCTTAGGATTTTCAGGTCTTTAATTTAGCGCGAGGAAGGGGAATCCACTTGCTGTTATTAGATGAGTAGTTTTAATTCTAATCTATAGCAGGGTAAACATGTTTCATCAATAGAGAAAATATTATTTACATCGACGTACCTATCGTTTAATTCCACAAACTGCAGTATCTATCTATATATATATATATATATATATATATATATATATATATATATATATATAAGATCAAAGTGAGGCTTTTCTTAGACGACGCGTTTCGTCCTCTGTTCATCAAGGCAATTATAAATATTTTATTTCGCACCAATTATTTATAAACAGAGGTAGAATATGTCATTACTTTTGCAAAATATTTAAATTTAAGCACGCTCATAAATATACTTCAGGCTAATTGAAAGTCAAGATAAAATGGGGAGGATGCTAAATTATGTTACTGTCAAATAAACGAAAGGGAAAAAAACATTGTTAATGTTGTTGTTGAATTTATAAACATATATATATAGTTATATAGATAGATCATGTATATGTTTGTGTGTGTATTTATAGAATATATATGTACGTATATATATATATATATATATATATATACGTACGTACATAGATAGATAGATAGATAGATAGATGCAAAAAACTGAGATTGAGATAGATACAAACAAACATATGTAGACGGTTAGAAAGATAGAAAAAGATTGAGATAGATAGATAGATAGATAGATACATATTAACAAACTGATAGACGTAAGAATAAACTGAATTAAATAGATACATAACAGACAGATAGATAGATAGATATTATGAAACCGACAGAGGTATGAATAAACTGAATTAAATAGATAGATATTAACAAACTGATAGAGGTAAGAATAAACTGAATTAGATAGATAGATAGCTAGATAGATAGCTAGGTAGATAGATAGATAGGAATAGACATAATGAACGAAGATAGATAGATAGATAGATAGATAACACAAGTCATTAAGTCCAAAGAAAACAAGATGTCCAGTAAAACGCGTTTAAGGGTGAGTAGAATTTGTAAGCAAATTGTTCAGTATTCAAATAAATCGATCAACAACAATCAATAGATCAAGAATGGTTCAAAACCCCAATTTCTCTAACTTCTAAAGGTTCTCAGATATAGCTCTCGTCAGGTTGATACATCCCATATGAAACTGTGAACGAAATTTGATACACACACACATATATATATATATATATATATATATATATATATATATATATATATATATATATTAAAGATATTTTTATGTTTAACGTTATAGATACAAGTATTTAAGTAAATGCTCTGTTTATAATAAACAGTATTAAATAACATTTACCGGCCTGAATGTCCGAGAAATTTTCATAGAAAATATTCGTTCTTTGACAGGATTCGAACCTGCATCCTATACGGAACCGTCATTTACGCTGACGTGCCTTACCGTTAGGCTATAAAGAAGCGTTCGGTAGACAAGGTCGAATTTACTGCTTATAAACTTGTATCTATAACGTTAAACATAAAAATGTCTTTAATAAATAAATTGTCGGACTTTGTCCATTTCGTAATATATGACGTCATTTGTTTACATTTGATACGCCATGAGCAGTTATGAATGTACGAGATTCATGGAAGATTGAAGTTTATAAGCAGTAAATTCGACCTTGTCTACCGAACGCTTCTTTGTAGCCTAACGGTAAGGCACGTCAGCGTAAATGACGGTTTCGTATAGGATGCAGGTTCGAATCCTGTCAAAGAACGAATATTTTCTATGAAAATTTCTCGGACATTCAGGCCGGTAAATGTTATTTAATACTGTTTATTATAAACAGAGCATTTACTTAAATACTTGTATCTATAAAAAGAACGTTAAACATAAAAATGTCTTTAATAAATAAATTGTCGGACTTTGTCCATTTCGTAATATATATATATATATATATACCCTTACTGTAGTCGAAAATTACAGCTGTATTTAGAATAAACATGGTTTTCATAAAACTGATATTTTAATTAACTGTATCAAATAATAATGCATGTAATATTCACATATTAGTATCGTTTTTATAAAATACAGACACCGTATATGGATCTTTTCCATTGTTTACGTTAATAAGATGTTTAGCTGTTTCTTGTTCGTTTGTTGATGGCTGTACGCGTTTACGCATCGAATATAGCGTCATACTTTTGTTATTCTCTTTTACTTTTTAACTTATTTATCTAGAAGATGGGATAAAGAGATAAAAGAAAAGAGGTCAGTTATTGTAATTTGGTCCCTCAAAAAAGGAACTCGTATGATACACGAGATAGATGATGAAAATATTTTCTTATAAGTGAAATTTTGGGGTCTTACGATCACGTGTTACACGTATGAATTCATTTCTTCTCCCTCCAGGAATGGGTCAAATAGTAAAACTTGCAGCTGGATAAATCGTTGTTAATGTTGTCAATTGTTAATGAAATATTGACTGGGAAAAACGAACGAAAAGAAAAAAGAAATATATATATATTTTTACAATCCAAAATATGCTTTGGTTTTAAATAATCCAGAAAACGCTTAATAAATCTTTAAAAACGAATCAATCAGTAGGGCAGTCTGAAGTACCGAGTGTAACAGCAAAATTGCCCGAATCGTGTAACAACATGGGATAACTGTCCTACAACATTTTTAACATCTAAAAATACACTAACGGAATTTAGTTTCTTTTTTCCAGGGGGTGTTCATATAAGACGTTTTTACCTATCTTGACACCATTTGTCGTAAGAATCTCTGAATAACCGTTTGTGATACTCATCTAGAAAAAGAACAGGTTAAAATCCTTTTGTTGTGTGCATTATGTCTACCCAGCTGAACAGAAAAAAAGTCATTTACGCCTTCAGAAATCTTACCAATATTCATACTCTGGCTTCCATCTTCAAAGTCCATTCAAGAACCATCAAGAGAAGGGTGAATAAGTTTAAAAAGAAGGGGCAGTAGAGAGGAAGACTTGATCACGTGGTCAAAACAGTAAAAGGGATCATCGTTTCAACTTAGATCTAAATAAATCCTTATTGCTTAAAGTAGAGTCTGATAGTTTTATAAAATCCTCGGAGAATTCCAGTAAGATATATTTAATCGTTTCTAAGATACAACGGTTCGAAGATTAATCTAACAATTGGACAATTTTGCTGTTACATCCGGTATTTGTTTAATCAGTCTTACACCGGCTCGTTTTTTTATTAAAAGCAAAGTTTTAACCCTGGGAGATATAGTGGCTGTTTTAAATTTTTCGGATTTTGGAAGCTTTATAGAACAGACGGCAACCATTTGTTAATTATAATCAAGAAAAAAAAAAAAAAAAAAAAAAAAAAAAAAACGAGAAAGAAACAGCATCGAAATCTACTCAAATCAATGTTTATCAAATCCGCATGTACTGAGCTTCCAATGAAGACCAAATTCGCTGCTCTCGTAATGGCCTTGGAGATGAGCTTATTAATCATTACTCCACTGCTGAAGTGCCTGCAAAAAATTCTCTCTCCGAGAGAGAGAGAGAGAGAGAATATTTACTACATTGTGTACGTCTTATAGCATGCGAATGAATACCAGAGGATAAGCCGAGTACTGCTCGTCTTTACATAAGCAGTTTAAATAAAGAGATATTCAAGTAAAAATCAATTTTTTTTTTTTTACTCCAAACGATCTTTATCAGGAATAATAAATTAGCACTCAATGCTCAGTACATTCTACATGCCAGTCAGTTATATTCATTCGTCGTGTTCGAATATTTAACAAGATCGAGCAGAAAACCAAATGCAGAGCAATGAATATCGCAGCCATATCTGGTCTGGGGCTTCTCCTATATATTTAGAGATTCTTGATAAAATCCCATGAAGTATCTGTCCTGATCTGGCATCTCGGTTTCAGTCACTTTCTCACCGATGTAACGTAGCTTCCCTCTAACTTTCCTATAAATACTTTCCTCTATTGCATATATAGGGACTAGTTAGGACTTTATAGAGACTTGAGGCATTATGGTGACTGTAGTAAGAATGGTAATTGAGAATGTGTTGTTTTGGTGTAAGGAATACTGTGAAATATTTGGGTAAGTAATTAGGGCTAGTTAAGTTAAGACAGACCGAAGACTAGTCTTCCCCCGTCGCCCACTTTTGACCTTGTGCCACATTTTTGTATTTTATAAGAAATTAATTATATTTAAGATTTATATTAACTTTCCTTGGTATGTTTACATGAAAAACTCGAAATTATAAAATTTGCTCACAAAAATCCCGATTAAACTAAAGGAGTGAATTAACTGTAAATTTCCGACACAGTTTATCTTTAACCTTAAACTATAGTTAAATTTTAAAAGTTACGTATTACTATTTCTTATAGCCATAAATTATTAGGAAATAATAGTCCACCCTCTACGGGTAATTGCCTTATTTTATTTATTCAACTTTAATATTGCTATGTATTGCCGTCCAGTTAGTATTATTAATATCTTATATAGATGTTCCACATTTTTAATTTTAAGACATTTCCTGAATCTAAAATTAAATTTTTTTTCTGTTGAAATTAAAATTACGTCTGATTATATCTCTTAATCCTTCCTTCAACGTCGTTTCAAAAATTGAACGTGTCGTATTTGTCTATAATACGATACATTTCTCGCTTACATATTTTCTGCAATTGTCAATGATGACCTGTGTTCCGGTTTATCGGGGTATGAAAAAATGACTCGCCCACCTCCACTATCTGACCTTATGCTTCTATTTAGTGCAGATCTGACAATTAATTGGTTCATCAAGACATACCCACAAGTCTATTTTTAATTCTGACCTTGTGTTTGCCCATCTTTAACTTTCGGAAAAGAGGTAACACTTTGTTTTTAAATTTTCTTAAAAATCATTTAATCCCCAGTTACTTAGCATCGCCTGAAAAAGTACAAATTAAAGTGTTGAAACATAAAAGTTTTCGTGTAGCTATTTTAACATGTTTTTATTATAATCTATTATAATAAAAATAATATATATATATATATATATATATATATATATATATATATATATAGAGAGAGAGAGAGAGATTCTAATAATGTTTAATATTATGCGTACTAAAACGGGGATATTAAGACCTTTCATCCACCCCTGGTGATGCCTATTACAAAAGGTGAAACGCGGATTGAATTGCTTTTCCCTTTTACCTCATTATCTTTCTCTTCTCCAATTTTCCTTATTATCTCTCTCTCTCTCTCTCTCTCTCTGTGTGTATATATATGAAAGATGGAGAGAGTGGCAGACAGACAGAGAAAACAGAGAGAAGGATATATATATATATATATATATATATATATATATATATATATATATATATATATCTTTCTCTCCTTCTCTCTCTCTGTATATATATGAAAGAGGGAGAGAGTGGCAGACAGACAGAGAAAACAGAGAGAAGGATATATATATATATATATATATATATATATATATATATATATATATCTTTCTCTCCTTCTCTCTCTCTCTCTCTCTCTATATATATATATATATATATATATATATATATATATATATATATATAAAGAGAGAGAGAGAGAGGTTTCGGACATTTTGATAATTTACTTTTGTCCATTCAACGTTTTTCCCATTCAATGTTTTTTTTTTTTTTAAATGAAAGAAAATCGATAGTTAAAAAAAAGACTAAAGGTCTTCTTTTTCATTTCTAATCAGCAGCAGCCAAGTAAAGGGGACATCAATAATGTTTCAGTCCAGATAACCGCATCGGAAAAAAAGGACTCTGAAGATGATTTGTATGCTTTTATTATGAGCCACTTTTCCATTTCAAGTTGCTTTTAATTTCAAATATTTAGAAGACGCTAAAATTTTCTATTGATCCATTTTCTGCAACTGAATAAAGACAGCATGTCGGACGCGCTTTTGCTGGAAAAAATGGATAAAAATCAGGCTGATTTCGACAGGCATATTTAAAGCTCTTTAGTCACTGTGAAATTTCATAGTTTTGCATTTTGTTTTTTGAATTCGTGCAAAAATAGACAAAACAAAACATAACAAAACAAAAAAAAAAACTGACAAATTTCTCAATTCCTCTATGTTTGTGTAAGGAAACATACATGCGCAACTTCTCGGCTTCTTTGGAAAATAATCTCTCAAATTTAGTATCAATGGTCAGCAAATATATTTTTAAATAATATTAGCTTTCAAACTGTAGACCATATCAATTATTCGACTTTGGCAACGAGAAGTGAGATCATTTAAGCCTTTACGATAGTAATCGGAAGAGCAAACTATCATTGAAAATTGTAACCCTAGATGAAAATGGCTTACCTCCGGGAAGATTAACCTTCTCGCGAATCTGTTTTGAAATCTGCAAATTTAAACTGTCACTCAATCTATAAAATGTGCTTAAAGACGTAACAAATGCGACTGCTGTAGCGAAGAGCAGACACTTGTTGCTGGATTGTTTGACTTTCGCTACTCTGTTAGTTGAAGGAAACAGATTAGAGAACTTTATTACAAGTCAGTTACCAACTCTATTCTAAAACATCCTAGCATTTCCATGAGCATCAAGGCAAATCTCATCAACGCCATTTTCCTACCAACGCTGACATACCAGTGCCAGACATAGTCCCTAACAAAAACCATTGAAAGGAAACTGATCACTTGTGAGATGAAATGCCCGAGGAAAGCAGTGAGCAAGATCAGGCGAGACAAGATCAGGAATTAGGCAATAAGAGATATGGTAGAAGCAATACCAGCAATACAACACGCCGAACGACAGAGGATCAAGTGGTTCGGACACCTCGCTCGTGTGTCTATCAACCAAGAAGCCCTGCGAGCATACACCCTCAGGTATTCTGGCTGGAGAGCGAGAGGCAGACCAAGAAAACGCTGGGACGACTCTGTGACAGACACTCAGAGCCCACGAGATATCTCTCCTCCTGGACACTCGCCTTCTTGCTGACAGACGACCGTCTCCCCGCGACGCCTAACAGCACAAGCGGAAGGAAAAACTAAAGCAAAACTATTACAATCCAGACGAAACTGGCTATAGACACATTTCTGTCTCTTATCTCTTCCTTCTCGATACGTTCTCGAAGAAACACTTATATTAAATGGTTAAATTAAAATGTTTAATTTAGATTCTCGGTTTTTCCATATATTCTGGCCTCTTGTTGTTGATTGGCCAATTTGTGCAATCATCATTTTAACTCGACACTCGACCAGCCTTGAAACGCTCGTTCCAGTCAAAAGCCGCTGTTCGAATGAAAGGATATTAGCCCTAAGATTGACGAAGCATTTGTCGTCTCTGAATTTTATTGCTCTATCGGAAATTTGTCAGTAGGGACCCAATGTTACGTCACAGACTGAATCAATGATAGACAATGTAAATTCAGGTTTCTTTTTACGCTTTTTATTCCCAGTGAAGTGGCGGTAAACATCATTTCTTAGAGGAAGCAACTGGGAAGAAGAAGAAGAAGGAGATGGAGATGGATATAGAAAGAACTGTTGTCAATAGAGAGAAAACTTACATACCATTCTTACGTGGTGTCTCGTCTCTCTCTCATTCTATCTCTCTCTCTCTCTCTATCTCTCTCTCTGTTGAAATTACGGTACGCCAAGGAATCTAGCAAAGGAAAGTAAAGAAGTTTCTGGGACAAATAATGAGGAAGGAGGGCCTGGATAATCTGATACTCAGGGGTCGAATAGAAGGAAAGAGAGACAAGGGAAAACAACGCGTGACATACCTGGCGGCCTTAAGCAAGTGGATGACGGAACATTGTCTGGTTGAGATGGCAGAGGGAAGGAACTAGTTGAGAGCTGCAAGGGATAGAGGGGGGTGAAGACTCATGATTGCCTACGTCCTCAAAGGATATGGCACATTAAAAGAAAAGAAGGAATTGCTGAAACTCTTGTTTTCGCTAGTTTTTCAGTCTTATAGCGAACATGTCCACTGGGTTCAAATCACTCCAACTGAGTTTAGGCCGGGAAAAAATTCTGGCCATTATGTTACGGGCAGCCATTTCTGACTAGCCAACGGTAACGCTAATTTCAGATTTTTACGCAACACTTGATGCAGACATGCTGGAATTTATCAACCATAGGAAAATCGGTGAAGGATTCCAACACAACATTCCAATACCTCTTTGCAGAATGACTAGGCAGGTTGGGTATTTAATCATCGTTAGCAGTATTTTAACGAAAGAATGTTCGCTAAACGCCGGAATAAACATCTCGAGTCACACTAGCGTAGCAGATATGCCAAGCTTCACGCAGTATCTAATTCAGGCAAGTTGCTCACATTTGTCAGCCCGGGTAAAGTTCGCAGAACCGTTCCACTAAAACGTTAAAAAAATTCACCTAATAACTGAGCACGAGTTGATAGCACGTTATCTATTGGACTGATAACTATGCAGACTGGACACCAATGAGTGATCCAAAGAATAAAGATGAAGATGCTCGTTCGATTTTTTCGTGACATACTGACAATTTTAGATTTTAGATATTGGGTGAATACTTGAATGTTGGCAAACAAGCATGAAAAACTTTGGGATCTAAACAACAAATATAAGGATACTAGCTCGAAGTACTTCATGGAATTCTGACAATGCTGTTAAAGGTCCACAATGTTTAAGCCCCAAAAACGCATGTTATAATCATGATAGCAAAAACGTCAATGAGGAATTCTTGATCCAATAAATCAAACTGAAATTTCTTTATCTAAGATTTTCATAAAATAGCAGGAATACTAACAATGCCATTTCCAGAACTTCAGTAAAGTTTAAAATAGCTGGAGGACCAATTAAAGCGAGAGCATTATAATCGAAACTCCAAGAGCACTATACTCGTCTAAAGAGTTCAAGAATTCAGGCTCCTGGTTCATTTTAGGATGACTTATGATCATTGTGATGTACGTCTTAGTGTAATGGATATCAGATTGAAATGAGAAATCGGAGAGTCAAGCTCGAATTCCAGTCGGGTTCGTTGCATTCACTCAGGCGCAAATGCTCTTGGGAAAGGTATGAATCCATCTTTTCTCCTCCCAGCTATGGGTTGAATAGCATGACCAACAGAATCCTATAGCCTTCGTTGGCAAACAGTCTACCGCAGAAAGAAGCAGTAACTTACTGCGGGTAAATCTTTTGCCTAGTCAGTCATGAATCGAAAGAGACATGATCACGCCAGTGTGTATCATTTATTGCACTTAACTGATTCTAAACATTTAACGGCTATCATGCTGAAAGTGGTATCGACAAGCCGAGTTTAAATTCTAGACAGAAGCGTCACTTTTGCACTAATATCCTTTGGAATGACATGAAACCATTCACCGTTGAATTATAAATTAAAATACGTTGGTTGATCGATTGTTTTTTCTTAGCGGCATATCAACCTTTATGGGTAATTTTATGTCGAAATCTAAATATTTTGTACGTATTTTTTAGATAATAATTGTTTTAGTGATATAAATCTTACTAATTAACCTTCTGTCAGGGGGAAGTGGTGGATTCGTGTCTTTTCAAGTGTATTTCCGAATAAGTGGATATAACGAACCCAAATGGAATTGAAACTCGGCTCTTTAAGCTTACAGTACTTGATATTCCCAAGTGGTCGTTCATCTAGGTACTGACAAAGCTCGACATTGCTTAACTTCGATGATCGTTGGGGAAATTGATATGGCTGTAAGCAAATTAAATAGGATGGTAAGCTAGACTTTTCTGACCATTGGTATCAACTAGTCTAACCAAAGGAAAGTGCTGAATTCCAAATATGGCGAAGGTAACTCGAAACCAGTCCATTATCTCTACCAAGAAGGCATAGCGATTTAATAATAAAGAAAATGAAGCTGTGGAGACACATGATCGATTGCATTCGGAAGTAAGATGGCATTAAAAAGTAGCTGATATTTCAGTCAACATCTCATTATATGCTTTTCTTCGTTTCTAATCAGTAAAACGTACATAAAGAGTAACTACCATCAAAGTTAATCGACTGATGATAAAATGGTCATAACGGCTAGCTTCTTAGGATCAGAGTCATGAAATTGGAAGCATGAGTCAATAAATAAAAATCTCATTGAAAGCAAATAAGTTAACCAAATGTTTGGATTGTCGGCTTAGGAAGCCAGCTTTATTTTTTACGACCTTAGTACCTTCCAATCCATCTGACGTTAAAGACCCTCGTCTGTTCTTCTCAAGTTTCAAAGTCCAGCCAGTCAGCGCTATAACTAATTAAACATGAAGCCGAGCACAGCAATTGTAGACGGAAGATGCAAGTGAAAAAAAAAATTAAAGAACCAACAAAACAGTTTTCCGCTAAATCTCAGACGTCACAACATCACTTCTCCCTCACTTCTCCTTCACTTCTCCCTTACTTCTCCCTCACTTCTCCCTCACTTCTCCCTTACTTCTCCCTCACTTCTCCTTCACTTCTCCCTCACTTCTCCTTCTCTTCTCCCTTACTTCTCCCTCACTTCTCCCTTACTTCTCCTTCACTTCTCCCTTACTTCTCCTTCTCTTCTCGCTTACGACCCCTTCACTTCTTTCATACTTCTTGTATTTTCCCTTATAATTTTCGTATTTTGTTTACTATCTAATTCTCATGATGTTTGCTCTTCTTTTAGATTTGTTGTTTTACTCTTCGTCCGCTGTCATACTCTCCATCTTCTGCATTACTCTCTGTCTTTCTTCTTTTTCATCTTTCTCTCATTCATTATTATTGTTTAGTTTTTCCGTGCTGTTTTTTAAACGGGTACTTTTTTATTTACTACATAACTTTTCGTCTTCCTCTTGGTTCGCCTTTTCAGCATAATCTGAATTTTCAACATTACTCTCCATCTTCTTCTTACTTTCTCTCCCCACCTCTCATTCACTATCATTGACAACTCTGTTTTTATTCCTTACCTTACTCCCCGTCTTCCTCTTGATTCTCCTTACTCTCCATATTCTGTATTTTCAACATTACTCTTCGTTTTCCTCTTACTTTATCTCCCTTTATTCCATGCATTCTCATTGAGTGATCTGTTTTTATTTCCGACCTTACTCTCCGTATTTCTCTTGGTTTGACTTATTCCCCATATTCTGTATATTCTACATTACCCGCTACGACTTCTTTCTTTCTCTTCTCATCTCTCATTCACTCTCATTGGTTGCTCTGTTTTTATTTCCTACCTTATTATTCCTCTTCAGTTCAGTACACATTACTCTCCATCGTCCTCATTTTATCCATTACTATCTTCTTACTTTTTCCCATCTTCTATTCTCCGCTGCCATTCCTTGTGCATTTTTTACGTCGGCTTTAGTAGTTCGTAGTTTAGCATCTTTCTATTTCTCTACCACATACTCCTCCTCCTGCATCTTTTAAATTATTCTCTCTCTCTCTTTTTCTTAATTCCCCACTCCCCGCCGTCTCTCATTTACTCCATTTGCTTGTCTTCATCCTAGCCTAGTTTTCTCTCCTCCTGTAACTTCCACCTTACTTCCCGACTCTTTACAACTTCTCACCTTCTCTTATTCATTCACCTCTTTCTTAGATGTGCTGTTTGTTTTTTTTTATTTCCTTTCCAAGCTCTCCTTCTTAAGCTTTTTTATTTATTAGACTAAATCTCCTGTATTTTCTCAGTCACATTATTCTGTGTCTTTTTACTTTCTCCCTGTGGCCTTTTTCTTTTCTCTCCCTGTCTCTGTCACTGTCTCTCTTTCTCTTTCTCAGTCTAATTTCTGACTTCTGCGTGCTATAATTTATCATCAGTCTTCGTACTTTCTCACATGTCTCTCACTGATTTGAAGTTTCTGACTCTTCTATTAGTCATGGTCATTAATCCTACCTTACTCTCCATCTTTAGTTTACCTTACTCTCTGTCTTATTAACGTATACACTCGTATATAGTGTGAGATTTTACGATCAATCTTTTATACAAAAATAAGGACTCGCACTATACATGGGTAATTTTTTTGAAGTGGCTTAAAATCATTCATTTTCGATTACCAGTTGTACAAAACACAGGTTATTTTTTTCTGGAGGAGTTAAAATTAGGGGTCGTACTATGCATGAAGTCGACTAATACACAGGTATACACAGTATATTCCTTTTTGACTCTCTCTCTCTATTTCAGTTTTATTTAATCTTTTAGACATGCTCCCTTTTTTATTTCCTACATTATTCGTCTTCTTCTGCTTTACTCTTCCATATTTTTTGTTCTTTTTCAAATATAATCTGTTTTTTATTTCTAATCTTCTGCTCTTTTAAAATATCAGCTTATTCAAAAACTATGCATCTACGCCCCTCTCCTTGTAAATATCCTTTTCTCTCTTTTCGCTACTCCCTCTATAGTCCTTTTCTTTTTTGTTTCAATCTTTATTTGATTCTGTTGCCTACTCACACTCTCTTTTGTTTCTAATTCTTTCCTCTTTATCCAATCCTCTTTCCTCTGAGAGTTTACACTCTTTGAGAAATCATTAGACCCATTTATTTTTAATGTTATCTCATTATATTATATTCTTCACTGTATTGAGTGCTTTCAGAATGGCTCTCCACAATTTTCTGTACTTTGTAGCTCTTAATAATTTTTTCCTTTTTGGTATCGCTCCTAAACCGTGTTCCGAGCATCCAAATTCGCTAGATAGGCGTTGTTTTCCTCTGTCTCTATTGCCTTCAAACATTCATGTGAGTATCGAATTTTCCAAGCCCTCTTTTCTCATAATGTGCCTTAGAAATTTTAACAGTCTCTTTCTGATATTAAATATATGTCAATTTGGTTTCAATTTTCTCTAAAACTTCGCCGCTGCTTACATGTTCCACTCATGATATTCTCAACGGTTGTCTGTAGAACCACATTTCTGTTGCTTCAATCTCTTCTTCATCTTTGCATTCACCTCCATATAGAAGAACTGATATTGAATAACAGTTCAGTACTCTTTTCTTTCTATCTAACGATTTTTTCTATTTTCTTAATACTTTGCTTAGCTTTTGTATGTCCATTATATATTAACTGTTTGCTAGCATCTTTTTTCTTTTTCTGTGGCGTATCGTTTTTTTCGTTTCTTTAAGTCTGGAATTCTCAACATTTTTTTTTCATCAATGCTTTTTTTCCATCCTATTTCAGAATGCTTTTCTTTGCCACCAAGACTGTCTCAAAAAGTTCATTGTTGCATTACAGGCTGTATGAATAGCAGTATTTTAAGAGACTGAATCGGCGAATTCATTGTTGTAATTCGTTATTAAAACTCTGGGGAGGTATTTCGCACCTTTTGTGGGGAATCACGGATCGAGTTGAATCAGATTTTATTTTTCAGTCTCCTATCATTTATTCATAAGCAGTGTCCTTATTGTTCTACTGTCAAGTCCAGTCATCAGATTTTTACAGACCACAAATTATTTACATTTGTAACCTTTCCTTTTCTCCTGATTTTTTTCCGAATCTTTAGTTTAATATCACTTCTCTCGTTCCAGAACAATAATGCATTTCGATATTCGACGCGAGTCTGCAGATGTGCATTTTCTAAACGATCATTTCAAATTGTTTTCAACTATTTTTTAAAGTATCATTTCTCTCGGTAAATAATTGGAATAAGAAGCCACAATATACATACATACATTAGTAAACGTTTTGCCCAGAGGTGACTCCATTACACTATCTAAGCATGGGACCAGGGTTCTAACCTCACCATGGCCAATTGTTAGTGGGCATTGAAGAAAAACAAATGGGCATGAGTGGGAGAGTATAACAGAGTTTACATAGCCAGCGGGTATACTCGGAATGCGAGTAATCAAGCATATATATATATATATATATATAATTTAATCAGTAAGAATTCAATAAAAACGATTTATTAAATTCAACTAATCTATATCTATAATTCTCAGAATGTGGATGTGTGTATGTGTGATCGGATGTTTATGCATTTCCAGTTTTCATCCGATTTCGATGAAGCTTTTTTTTTGTTTGCTAGATAATTCTTCAGTGCCGGTTTTGAGTCTAAGTTGTTAGCGACTTTGGCTCTCCACAACTTCTTGTCCATTATAACTCTCAGCAAAGTTTTGCTATTTACTATATCTTCTTGGATATATATCTTTCATAAAAAAAACTTTAATAAAAATAAATAGTTTAAATTATTACAATGATATTATTTATTATTATACAGTTCCCTTTTCACCCCCACCCATTCAAATTGTTAACCCTCCATTTGGGGATGTGCCTCAATTGCACCCAAATGGTGTTACTAGTAGGTTGGTGCAAAAATAATGTCGTTTTCTCACATATGTTACTATGTGAGAAAACGACATTATTTTTGCACCAACTTAATAATATTGATTTTCTGGTGGGCTGACTTTAAACTAAAAAAGCTCCAATTGAATGGCAAAAATTGCCAGTAATGAAAGACCTGGTCAAGGACGGGTTATATTGCTAGTAATTTTATATATATATTCTTTTGTATTTTTTTTTTCAACTCCGACATCCAGTGTAAAAAATATATATGTGTGTATATGGATAGAGGGAGTACCTTTGATGTCTGGCATGATAAACCTTCGGGAGATCGAGCAACATTGGTCATCAATTATCTCCTGAATATATCTGGTGATGTTTTCAAGTTGCCATGCCCCGCTAAACCGTTTCAGCTGTCGGGTCAAACTCACATTAAGGGGTAGTGTTAACACGACATCACTGGGCGGAAGGGTCGCCTGGAAGCAGGTCACAGACCAGGGCGGAAGGGTTCCCCAATTAGATGAACAACAACGGCCACATGTTCGCGACCAAAAGCGAGCTACCTAGTTGGAGGACACCGACTGGGGTCGAAGAAGAAATAGAAGTAGAAGATTTTGAATATCCAGATAAAATGTTGTGGGTATACTATCCAAAGATCAGGCTGATTTTCCGAGTACTTTCAACCGTCTCGGACATTCCTCTTCTTTTGCCCTTAAACCTGGAAGGTGTCGTTGCGGCGCCGACATGCTGTGTGCCAGAGCCTGGGTCTCCGAGAATGGTTTCTTGGTGTGCTTATTCTGTGGCGTGTCTTGAGTGTTTTAACATGGCGGAGCCCATCATTCTCCAGTTTACACCGCAGGCGATCTCCTCTAACTAGATGGCTCACCCTGGTTGTAAACATGCGACCGTTGTAGTTCATCAAAGGAACTCTTCAAACGTGGATGGTGACCTGTGTCGAGTATATCCGTCGTCCAGTTAACATCACGCAATCACGTGATTTTAGCCCGCCATAACTAAATATTGTGCTACACCTGACGCTTCTGATGTTCACTAATATATTTGGGGGAAAAGTTAACCATATTCGCCAGATGTCCTGTCCTTTGCCGGACATACTGAAAGCAATGTCTCTTTACATTCGCTGACGGAGAACACTGTTCGTGAGTTAGGTCTTTTTTATACTATTATTCCACTAATAAAATACCCAAGAGCTACTCAAGGTAGAGCGTTACTGAATGAAGCTTTTGAAGAGCGTTTTTTTTTCAGAAACGGAATGAATTCGGTTAGACTATATACCAAGAAGCATCTATAAAAAAAATAAAATAAACTTTAAAATTTCAGCCTTCAACATCTTCAGCCTTCAACATCTTCAGCCTTTTTTGTCGGTCTGTCCTGAGTATGACAATAAACTACATACGGCAGGAAGGCCTCTGATCGGGAGATTTTCAGGAGCCTGGGACTACCTCATAATTGCTGTTGTTCCAGGGTTCACTCAGACCCGGAGTTGTAGCAACTGTTTGGGTCCCAGCTATGAGGAAATGGTTAACCCCCAAACTGGGGTCAAAACATGATAAAAGTTTTTAAAAAAATAGTAAAAATAAAAGCAATACATTTTTGAAAAAAAAATTTAAAAAAATTACCAATATATTTCTGTAAGGGCAAAAAAACAAACAAAACAAAACAAAAAACAAACAAAACAGATACGTTCTTGTAAAAGAAATTACTAATACTCCCAAGAAAATTAAATTTCGGCATTAAATGACCCATAAGGGGTTCATATACCGCGAAAGAAAGAAAGAAAGAAAGAAAGAAAGAAAGAAAGGAATATTTTCTGTTGGTGCATAATTATATATCGACGCTTTCATTTTCATATCTCCCTCTTCCTCCCCCACACATATGTATTTCCACGAATAAAAGAGGCGCGGTGGAGTAATGGATATCGGAGGAATCGCAGAGCCGAGTTTGAATTCCAGTCGAATCTATTACATTCACTTACGTGCTAATACCATTTGGAAAGGTATGAATTCTCTTCTTCTCCATCCCCCAGCTATGGGTAAATAGCAGGACAGACCGGTTGCTATAGCCTTGTATGGCAACTGGTCCACCACAGAAAGAAATGGGAACGTACTGCGGCAAAAAAATCTGCATCATCAGTCATGTATCGAACGATACATGATTGCCTAAGTGTGTATCACGCGTGGCACATAACTGACTGATTTTAGTATGAGGAAGTCCTACTAGAGGACGAAACTTGTTACACAGATTTTGTTTTCACTTTGTGTGATATTTGTCTAAGATATAATCATAAAATCTTCGTATTGTTCAATTCATTTGTTCTATTGAATTATCGAAATTTATTTTAATCCTGGAGACAAAAATCTATTAAAGAAAATCAAAACCCAAGGAGAGAATTCCCATCAGCAAAATATTGATAGATATTAGCAAAAGTGTAGACATTTTTACGACGAGGAAAAAAAAAACGTTATGATCGTGCATTTTGATTAAATAAATTCGATTAAATTTGTCTGATATAAATCGTAATCGCTATATATATATATATATATCTATATATATATATATATATATATATATATATATAGTTTATGCAAAACTAGGTAATTCGCATGGGTAGACCCAAGGAGGATGATATCCAGAGAGCTCAATGTAAAATTCAGAGCAGATATGTTTGAATAAAAAAGAGACCACTTTAAGGTTCCATGTAATAAGTTATTTCACCACAACCCCTTTAACAGGGCTATGGATCATCAGACTTTACTTCCAAAGGTTGAAATTTCAAGCTTTGGAAATAAAGTCTGATGACATCTTTCTGTCCCCTGTAGCTCTTAATATGTTTTGTCTTTTTTGTTATTTCCTCCAAAACCTTTTCAGCTCTCCATTTTTTCAAGCCCATCAAGTATGTCACGCGTTGCTTTCCTTTATCCCTCTTTCCCTCTATCTGTCCTGTGAGTATCAGATTTCCCAAGCCCACCTTTCTCCTTACGAGCCCCAGAAATTTCAACCGACTCTTCCTTGTGTTAAGTATAAGTTTCTTTTTTGTTTCAATTCTTTACAAAACCTTGCCATTACTCACATGTTGTCTTCAACATCCTTCTGTAGAGAAATATTTCTATCGCTTCGAGTCTCTAATACATATCTGAGGAGATTGTCTAGCATTCGCAGCCATAAAAGAGGACAGATATCAAGTAACAGTTCAGTATTGTTTTTTATGTTTTCAACGAGATTTTCCTCTCTCTTAATACTCTGCTTAGCTTTTGGAGTGCAACTTTCTTCATCAAAATACATCTTCGGATCCCAGTGTTGCACTTTCAGTCCTTTGTTAGGACACTTCCCAGATATTTAAATTTCTGTGCCTGCTCAATTTTAGTATCCCCGACCTGTAATTTGCATTTTGGGCTCACCGTTTTGCTGATAACCATGCATTTTCTCTTTTTGTAGTTTATGCTTAGTCCTTTCTTCTAGCTTTCCTTCGCTCCCTTCTGTGGAAGGTTTTGGAGTTTCCTTTCCTTTCCTATCAGCACTGTGTCATTTGCATATCTGAAATTGTTAAGATTTTGTTCGTCAATAATGAATCCTGTTAGGATTTCTAATTCTCTCAGAACTGCCTCACTGTATGAAAGGCACGAAAGCCACTAAGACACAATCGGTCAAAGCGTGTGGAAAAATTAGGAACTGAAACATTAATAATGGACGGGAAGAGGAAAGAGTAATCAGAACAGTAGATAGCGATTGCATTTAAATTTGACTGGAAAACATAGAACCGGAAGCGAGAAGTGCAAGAAAATAAATTATTATCATAGAAATTACGGTTGCATCTAACCAGCTCAACTGTAAATTGGTGAGATCTCGACGCCAGTCTGGCGATACGCTTAAATTCAAAAACTCTATGTACCATAGCAAAGAATTCATCTGAACATTTGCTGTTTAAAGTATTTATAGAAAAGACACAATCCGAGGCTGGATTCGAGTCGCCAGATCAGGACCAATAATATTGCTGATTATTTTTTTGATTTTACCAAGGAGCTAAAGGTAAATAAGTGAACCTCAGGATGCTTTCTTTGACCAGCAGAGCCTCGAGGGACTGGCCGTTAAGAATTATCTATAGGAAAGATTTTATAACTGAGAAATGCTTCCAGTAATTCCATAGCTGGAGAGCTTTGGTAGCAAACCTTTGAACTACAATTTGTCAAAGGCCTTCGTGATATCTAATGCTATGTTCCTCGCGGTGTGTGAGTCATCAAGGGTCTCACTAAGTCTGTGTGTAATGGTAGTTAGAACGTCAGCAGTGGATCAAGCTGATCGAAACCTATACTGCTCGTCGCACAAGAGATTGTGCTAGAACACCTTGTTGATTATAGCCTCGAAAAGCTTACTGATAATACTGAGGAGACTAATGATTCTATACTGGAAGGGCAGGGTCTCTAGCCCGCTTTCATGAAGACCGGGCATACGCTTGCCTCCTTCCGCATGCTTGAGAAAGATTTCTCACTGGTTAAATAATAGGGATAATTCTTGCTTGATATTCTTAAGGATGACCACTGGAATTTTGTCTAAGCCAGTGACTTTTTTCGGGTCGAGGCTTTTGATAAGTCTAGAGATTTCTCTTACTGAAATGAGTATAATACTGATATTGTGCTCAGTGAGACGTAGGAAATTGGAGAGAGGGTGGCCTTTGTCACCTAACGTTGAGTTTGAAGCAAAGATTGAGGCGCGGAGCTTTCACCTTATCTGTCGATGTCTTTTCGTTTTTAATTTCCTTAACTATTTCTCCTTGCTAACATTTCCCTTCGATAGTATTCTCAGTATCCTCCTGTAGAATCAAATCTCTGTTGCTTTAAGTTTGCTCTTCATCTATGCGTAATTTGTCCAGTATTTACTGCCATATAGGGAAATTTATAATACATGAGATCTGAGCAATTTTTTTGTTTCTTAATATTTTTTATTACGATCCGGAAGGTATATTTCCATATTCCAATGTGTCTATGAACTTCTGTGCGACATAAAGTACAAATATATAGATATGTATAGCTATCCATCCCTACATATAATGACGATCCTCTCAAGGTGCAGCAAGTTGGTAGGTAGATTATTTTAAAGTAATTAAAGGGTTGCGCAGACGCACCCTCTCGAAACCTGTATCTATCTCCATTGTAGAAACAGTTGCTGTTCGCGGCACATATGCTGCACCATCTAAAAAAAAAGTTTTCCTTTTACAAGACTGTCCTCAAGGCTAGAAAGTTAACTCACTCTCTGTCATTCACTCCATGGAAGGAAGAACAGATAGAGTCAGAGCATTCTGAAGAGTAGCTCAGCAATTATTGCCACGAAAGGATATCCAAAGTCCAACGGATCTTCATTATATATGTTGTTTCCTAAAATTTCTATGCACATACATTTTAGAAATTATGTTTCGAAGCAGAAAGCACACAAAGTGTAAACATGATTCTCCGACATAATTAAATCCATTCAGCAGACGAAACACAGACGAACAGGACATCTAGAATGGCGCTGAGCGTTAGCGTAGGGTTAAGAAAATAGGTCGGAATTCAGGAAAATAAGGTGGCGAGACGAATTAGTGCGCCACCTTGAACAAATATGGTTGAAGACAACCATTAATAGATAGATGTGGTTGGCCTGCCTCTTTTGTGAATAATAAAAAACTCGGTAATATATATACATATATATATATATATACATATATATATATATATATATATATATATATTGAGAGATAGATAGATAGATATGAACTGACTGAAATACATAGATATGAACAGACTAATATAGCTAGAGAGCTAGATAGATAATTATATATGAACTGAGTGTGATAGATATATAGATAAATATGAACTGACTGAGGTAGCTAGCTAGTGAGATATGAAATGACTTAAATAGATAGATAGATATGAACTGGCTGAGATACAGACATATGAAAAGATTAGCTAGATAGCTAGCTAGATAATTATATACGAACTGAGTGATATATATATATATATATATATATATATATATATATATATACACACACACACACACATATATATATATATATATATATATATATATATATATATATATATAATAGATATGAACTGACTGAGGTAGAGATATAGCTATATAGATGATCACTCTAGATGATGCGGTCTATCACAGAAAGTGTAACTAACTTATGCTCAGCATAGATGCACTATATATATATATATATATATATATATATATATATATATATATATATATACTGACTTTTAGTATTTAAAATAGAGTTTATTAGTTTTAGCTCATGGTGTATTTGTTGTTTAGTCACTGGAGACATGATGTGGTAGAAGGTATAATATTAGGAATATATAATTTATGTATGTATATATATATATATATATATATATTTATTTATGTATATATATATATATATTACAATGAATCATTCATTCATACAAAAAGTAAATTAGTAAAGTTAAGATAAAATGGCGAATTCACTTCGCTAACTAAATTTTAAAAATGCATTAACCCACTAACCACTCGCTGAAAGTTATGATCCTTATTTTTTACCATTATAAACTGTATTAGGTCTTCCTTAAATATGAAAGTACTTTCGACAGTTTCTCCGGTCATCATCAGGTATGGAAACTATTTTCTTTTCGGTTTTATTCAGGTAACATTCGAGATGAAAACATAAAATACAAATCGAAAAATGTTTTTTGAAGTGTGTTACTGATAACAGATACAAACTTGTGGAGCGTGCAGTCCCAACACTAAGGGTGGATTTTTGAAAAATTAAGTGGGAGCGTTTTTTACTAATATGGCAATTTAAGAATTCTTTTTTTCTTGTAGGTGTTTAGCAGTCAACTTAGCATGAACTAAATATATATATATATATATATGTCGATTTTGGTAGTGTATAATGCATTCTTTTTGGTCGAAAGAAAAAATTCTGAAAAATATCTCTCGTGCATCATATTACATATAAATCGCAACTGGGATTTATATGTCGACAGTTATAGTAACTATGAACGGCGTAGTGCCAAAACATTCTAGGATTTTGCCAATAACAAAAAAATAATAATTCGGGCATGCCTAAAATCCGTCATTTTATATATATATATATATATATATATATATATATATATATATATATATATATATATATATATATATATATATATATATATATATACCGGGTGTAACAGCAAAAATGTTCAAATCGTGTAACAGCATAATTGTCCATCCCACAAAATGTTTAAAGAAACTCTATTACATTAGTGGTCTTTTAGACCACTAATGTAATAGAGTTTCTTTATTTCCAGATTTTCACATAAGAATTTAGCCATGTTGAGAGCATTTTTGTAAGAATCACCTAAAAACCCTTGCGTTATTCAGCTAGAAAAGAACGGCTTAACATTGTCTTGTGTCAACCCCACTCTCTTCTCAACAGGTGAAAGGGAAAATTAATAAGCCCTTCAGTAATGGTACCAGCATTCATACACTGACTTTCATCTTCAAAGTCCATTCAAGAACCCTCCAGAGAACGGGGAATAAGTTTAAAAAAGAGAGAACAGTAGAGAGGAAAAAGAGAACATGAGGCCACAACAGGAAGTGGGATCATCATTTCAACTTAGACCTAAAGAG
>OZ010578.1:92002292-92039792 GCA_963932145.1 Acanthosepion lycidas
ATACACACACATACGATGGAGTATTGGATAGCAGCTCCGATTTAAGAATCCGTGAGGGGCGTTGGAATTCTTGTCAATTCAGTTGTATGAATGTAATGAACATGATTAGGCTAGATTCATCCCTTTCCCAGGGCAAATATCGTTGGGAAAGGGATGAGTCCATCTCCTCCTCCACCATTACTACCAATAGGAGTAGATAGGCTTGACTATCGCCCGGTTCACACTCCTCTTTGGTCTTTTTAACAAGAGTAGAGGTTTGGTTTGTTTTGGTTTGGTTTTGTTTGGCTTGCTTTACGGCATATCAACCTCAATGGGTTATTTAATGCCGTCAAGATTGTTAATGCTGGTAACATTTCTTTTCAAAAATGTATTGATAGTAATAACCTTTTTCTTCAAAAATTCATTGCTGGTAATAATCTTAAAAAAAAAACAAATACGAACGGACACATGGCACAGTAGATAAAGGCTTTAGATCCAGTGAAGTGTGTGAGTTCAATACCCGGTTAAGGCAGTGGAGAACTTTCAGAGGGAAATTAACAGGAGATAACTGATAACTGACATCCATCAAACATGACAATTGAAACTAGAACAGTCTACCCCAGTGAGCGAAATAAAGGGTTCAGTTCGACATTCCAACCACCTGAAGAAGGCCGGACAGTACAACGGCCGAAACGTTGTAATAAATATGGCGACAAAGATGAGAACAATAGTCCGTATAATGTAAATAGTGCAAGAAAAAGAGGCTAAAATGTATATTTTAAATGAAATTAAGGGAAATGGGAAAGAAAAATAAAAGGAGAAAATATTTGAATTCGTTTATACTTTTTTTCAGTTTTACCAAGGAGCTCTTTACAATTCCAGGAGATATAATTAAAAATTTGAATTTGCTAAACTGTATAAGCATAGAAACATTAAGTGAAATGGAAAAGCAAAAACAGAGGGGGGTGTACTTAAATTCATCTATTATGTCAGAGAGTCAATCGCTTCACGAGTTGCGAGGTTAATACGTGACCTGTAGTATTCTTTATTTTATAGACATTCAAAAGATATTGCGACAATGAAAATTCATTATCTCGAATGTCATCTTTTATCGTTTGAAATGTCACTATTTGTTAAGCTTTGTAGTATTAAATAATAAAGGAACAACTCATGCTATAACCGTGTCGTCCTGTAGAAAAGAAAATAACAATTAACAATGTCGTATTCGAAAGCCGGAAGTGAATAAAAAAACAAGGGAGAAAACCACGAATCTCAG
The DNA here is from genome assembly GCA_963932145.1 of Acanthosepion lycidas. Classification (NCBI taxonomy): domain Eukaryota; kingdom Metazoa; phylum Mollusca; class Cephalopoda; order Sepiida; family Sepiidae; genus Acanthosepion; species Acanthosepion lycidas. The sequence goes on from OZ010578.1 coordinate 92,003,548, forward strand.
GAGAATCGCGGAGCTGTCCGCAGTATTTTATTTGACTTCTTTGTTCGTCAACATGACTTTTACATTTGAAATATGCAGGGAACAACGATGTACGACAGCATCGTAGAAACGCAGAAAGAAGAAAGGGAATGGTTAGAAAAGGGGTGGGGAATGGAAGGGAGTAGTAAAAGAAGAAATAAAGGGAGATTGACGAATAAAGGATGAAAACAGAAATAAATAAGAAAAAAATGAATGGAAGAAAAAGAAAGAAAGAAATACACGGATATAAATTACAGAAAGAGACGAAAGAATAAATGTCAAATAGGAAATAAATAGCAAGGCGAAACAAAGATAAAAGAATGAAGAAAGAAAGGAAAAGAGAATAAAAGAAATAACAAAAAAAAAGAAATAAACAAACTCAAAGTGGCAAGAGACGAATGAAGGAAGAAAGAAAAAAAAAGAGAAAAGAGAAGAGATGACAGAAGAAAGAAGAGAAAGAAAGAAGAGAAAGAAAGAAAGAAATAAATAAAAGAGAATACATGAGAGAAGAAACAATTCAAAGAAACAGACAAAGAAAAGTGACAAAAGAAAGAAAGAAACACAGAGTAGAGAAAAGATGAGAGAAGAAAAAGAAGAAAGAAAGCGAAAAGAAATATGAGAAGAACGAATAGACCCTGTCAAATGTAATCTTTATTATTATATAAAGCAAATAATTTAACTTATAGATATGCACTGAAAATCAGGAAGAAAAATTAAAAACTTCACTAATGGTAGCAAAATTCATACTCTGGTTTCCATCTTCAAAGTCCATTCAAGAAGCATCAAGAGAACGGTGAATAAGTTTTAAAAAGAAGGCACAGTAGAGAGGAAAAGTGAATCCGGAGGTCACAACAAGAAGAGGGATCATCATTTCAACTTAGGGCTAAAGAGATCAATTAGAAAAGATTCACCTCAATTTATAAGACATTTGACACGTGAGAGAGGAGTTTCAGTTATGACAGTCCAAAGAACAGTAAGAAAAGTTTTGAAAATGGAATTGAAGGTGAAAAGTGTCAGGCACCTTGTTAATCCAGGAAAGAAATTTAAAAAATTAGAGAGGGCGAAGACCATTTTGAATATGTTGGAAAATGATCCTGGAATAATATATATATATATATATATATATATATTTGAATTTTATTTCAATCCTTCATGAGCTTCCGATCCTTAGCTAGGATTAATTAATGAGGAACATGACATTTTCGCTTATAATCGATTTCATCACGACATTTCTCTTAAGCTTGGATAGTAATTATGCATTCTTTTTGCTCAAAATCTAGTCCAGTAGTGTTATATAAACCTCGAAGAATTGCAGTAAGATATCTTTAATCATTTCTAAGATACAACTGTTCAGAGCTTAATGTAACGATAGGACAATTTTGCTGTTACACCCGGTATATCAGACTGATTCCACCAGTTAAATCTTTAATCGTCTGAAGAAGTTCTTTCTTGGAACGAAACACGCTGTGGTATAGACCAACAGGGATTACTTGTCTTGACGGCGATTGTCTCCCTTCAAAGAAGATACTCACTTAGATACTATAAATAAGCGGTCAGGCCATGTCTCTGTATTGAAGGTCATTAAGGCTTTGTTAAGTATTATAACGCCTCCGAGTTGTTATCACACGCGTCAGTTATTTCAGTTTTGTTATTCCCCCGACTTCCACGATGTATAAAAACCCTGAATTACATACGTAGCTTCAAAATTACTAAAACTCGACCGCCATATTTTCGTAGTGATAAACTCGTTCACTAGGTCTTGTGCGCAGTGTGCAAATAGGAATAGCTTTCAAATGTCGTTTCTTTTCAGATGGAACACCTACACATTAAAGTTATTCAAAAAGCTTGGAGGATTGAAGAAATATGTAAGGACAGAGAGAAAGAAAATCAAAATTCAACTGCCGTAAGAAGGAAAAGCAGTTACATTTATAATAAATTTATTTTACTCTAAAAATAAACAAACAAAAGAAACGGATTGGATGCGTAAAAAAAGAAGATCAGAATGTAATGAAAGGACTCCAAAAAGAATTGATGCCTGATGCTCTAAGATTTCAAGGAAATTTTTCCCAGGGACGTAACCGAATTCATATTAGATATTTATGTTTCTTCTTCTGTATACCTTCTCTATAATGGACGCGTTTCCATTTTTTTTTTTTTGAGAATATATGAATTCGTGATATAACCTATATTATACTTCAGCTCTCCCGATAGAAGACAGCTCACCTTCCAGTAATATATTTACAGAAATCTGATACGAAATCGGATATATAAAAACAACACGCTTTTCTTTTAATCGTATTATTAAAGTCTTAGCCAGAAATATATCCGCGTCCGAGTATTACCTTTCTATCACAGGTACTGCTTGAATGCATATGTATGTGCGGTTACAATTTTATAATTCTGTAATTAAAGCAAGTCAGAGAAAAAATTTATACTTTAAGTGAATCTCGAGAAAAGCAGAAAAAGAGTAATAGATGTTATATTTTTAATTTTACTTGAGAATAGAATATTATTAGAGAACAAGAAAAAAATAACCAAATTTGGTTTGCAAACATTCGACAACCAATGAGTTAAAAACAGGGTGTAGATACTTAAATAAACTAACTGCTATTACACGATTCCGAGAACACCAGTCATGAGGGTAACCAATCTCCATTACAGACGTCTGCTCAATCCACAGGGCACACCTGTGGGTTTTTTTTACAGCAAGTATACTGAACGGAATTTAGTTACAGTTTATGGCAGACAGCGTACTGTCTGGTGTGATTATTAATATTTTTTGTGTATTTGTGGATTCATCGTAGCACAACCCACAGTCATTGGTGATTTCGAATGGGTATGTCTACCCAGTTTCAAACACAAAGTTTGGATCAACCTGTGGTATTGCTTTTTAGTAACATTCCATATGTGCCAAGCTTCTTCAGACTGATAGTATCCAGAAGTTGATAATGGTGAGATTCGAACCCGAGTCCCACGCCAGAAGAAATATGTTCTAACTGGCCACGATCACTTAAGTAAATTACAAATAAGAAATAAAAATTGTTAATATATAAATAATATTTTCTGCTTTAATAAAATTATTCACATATTAATAAGCAAAAAGGAATAAAATTGGTCTACAAACACTCGACAGCCAATGTAAAGACAGATTTAAGTAAATCTTTAAAAAATTATGAAAAAAAAATATATATATATATATATATATATATATATAAGTAATATTTTTAGTACTGCTGTATGTGTTTCTAAAAGGGTTATTTCTTTAATTGCATATTATTTTCTAGCTTGCTTAATTACAGAATACATTCAGTTTTTAATAAAAATACAAATTTCAAATGATATTTGTGTGTAAATGTAACGAACTGGACGCGAATTCGAAAATGGAGAAGCAATTTCTCATTACGAGCTGCTAATCATTATATCACCAAGCGCATCTTGATGAATGAAGATATTTTCACTAATCAGTCAGACGAGCCAGAAATGCCAGTTTGTCTACTTAACATAACCACTTCCTTTCCGTCCTTTTAGGCAAACCACCAGAGAAACATCAAACGAATTATTAATGAAAACAACGGCAGCAAAATCCAAGTTGTGAGTTTAAAATATCCATAACTTCGGATGAAACTCTTTTCTTTAACTCACTCTTTTTGACGAATTCTTGCTTCCACAAATTCTAAAACCCAATTCTTTTTATTACAAATTTTACCGCACATAAATCATACATTTTAGATATGCAGATCATATTCTAGAAAAAGTAAACAGATCAATACGTACAGATTTAACACACAAAATCTTCTTACATAAATAATGTAAATAAATTGCACTCTCGAATAGTATAGTTAATCGCTAACAATCTATTTTGTTTTATAAAATTTAACATTAGCAAACCAACAAACCCGATTTAGCTACACGGTAATATGGAATTTAATAAACTTCTTTGATTCATTCACTTCATCATGTGCAATGAATACTTTAGAAATAAAGAGTACATGACTGTTACGTAATATCAGTTTTCCTACATGGGAATGACTACTGCATAATTTTATTTCACTCATTAAGAGATAGTTCCACACTCCTCAAAACCACTTGATCAGAATCCTTGCTGTTGGACGTAGTTTATCGTCTTAGGAGGCGGATGTAGTTTATAGTCATACTCAGGACGTAATTATTTGTTACGTCCAAGAAGCAGCCAATACTCATATGAACTGGCACGGACGTAGCAGAGAAAAGACATGATATTTTAACTCAGTTAACCCTAAGAAAATTATAAAAAAAATAATTTATGTCTCATAGGCGTTTTTTCAAAGGAAGATCGATTGATCTTTTTTTTTTTTTTTATTACGGCGTATCAACCCTTTTTTGGTTAGAAAAGACGTGAGAAAATAGAAATGCTGTTCTACAGAAGGATACTGAGAATGGACTGAACACGTGAGCAGCGACGAAGTTTTAGAGAAAATTCAACCGAAAAGAACACTTATATTTAGAATCAAAAGTTGACAATGGAAATTTGTAGGGCGCATAATAAATGAAATGAATTTGGAAGATTTAACACTTACAGGTCATGTGGAAAGCAAGAGGAAAGTAGCAAATGGCCTATTCAACGCGCTTGTGTACATGATTGGCAGAATAAGGATTGGGAGAGACAGCAAGACGACAAACATTGCTAGGAGCTACTAGGGACTGGAAGTTGTGGATCGCCCACGCCAGGAAGAGGCACAAAGAAGAAGAAGAAAAGGAAGAGGAGGAGGAGGAAAAAGAAATAGAATGAACGAATGGATACTTATGTAAACACTTAAAAATTGCCTGTAGAAATGTCTCAATAATCCCCTTCAAGAACATTGGAATCTGATAACATAGAAATTGAAATCAAATAGCAATATAAGCCAGTATAAATCAACTGATATTTAAATTGATTGATCGATTCATTTTCTACGGCTTATCAACCCTTTCCAGGTTATTTAAAGCCAGAAAATATTTTTAGATTGTAAAAGATAGATAGATATGAGGGGACTGAGCTTAGATAGTGTACAAAGATTAATTAACAGATACAATAACAATGAGATAAATATCATCTAGATATTTTGTGCGCAATTCTATTTAAAGATAATAATGGTTTAGCGATGCAAGACTTACTAATTAACCCATAGCTGGAGAGAGAAGAGGTGGATTCATACTTTCCCAAGGGTAATATGCGCGTAAGCGAATATAGCGAATCAAATGGGAACTGGATCTCAGTTCTCTGATTAACAATTCCAAGCCATTATTCATTACACCACCGGTACATCCAAGCTTACAGCAACTGGTTTTCCCAAGCCGTTACCCATCTCGGTACAGATCAGTATCGACGTTGCTTAACTTTGCAAGAACCGGTGCATGAACGCGATGTGGCAGTAAGATGTAAATGTTTAACGAACTTATGCATAACGAACTAATTGAGCAGTTTGGAAATTTAAATTTGTAGTTGAATAGACATCTTTTGTGGGGACAGGATGAATGTCTTACTTCCTTTAAGAAAGTCTCTTAAAAAGAAAATAGATTTTTAGCATTATAGAATACGTTGGCGAGACAGCAAATGGCAAACCCTTATTCTACTATCTAGAATTATAGTGACCCGAAATGAGTAAGCATTTTTTGCAATTCGTGGGCATAGAATAATCTCTGAAATGAATTGTTCTTGTTTAAGTTTTGGTATAAGACGGAAAGGCGCGCAATTGCGAAAGTAGAGAAGTCAAGAACTCTGACGCTCACCAGAGTCATCATCTCTGAGAAGCCTTTGCGTGTCATGCAAACTGGCTGACATGTCAATTTGCATACTCCTTTCTCTTCATTTCCCCCAACTAACGATGATTACTATCTCCTCCATGTGATAAAACAACTAAAAATGAAACTCGAATAAAAAGTGTCTGTCCTTAATTCAGTCTGTGATGGAGGGTTAGTGTCATACTGAGAAACTGTCGATATTTCATGATGAGAGAAAATGTCCCTTATAGTCACTTTAATTATGATTACATCAGCCAATGTTATGGCTTTCCTTTTATTATCGTTTAAAGGCGCCAATTTTATCTTTGATCGTTTACATGAATTTGTTTTATTTATGAAAATTTTAGTGACGTTGAGAAATGCAGAATTCTTTTATGATGTTATAATTAGATTTTCAACTGTTAAACTAACTTTGAGATAAGTACACACACACACACACACACACAATATATATATATATATATATATATATATATATATATATATATATATATATATATATACAATTTATTCGAAAATTATAACATAAACATTATAAAATCACTACAAAAATAGCCATTTTGTTTCAACACTTGTGGTGTTTTATCAAGTGATGGTGTTCAATGTAGAATAAATCCATTTTATTCTATATTCAACACCATCACTTGATAAGACATCGAAAGTGTTGAAACAAAATAGCTATTTTAGTAGTGATTTTATAACATGTTTATGTTATAATTTTCGAATAAACAATATTCGCTCTACTCTGTATTGAGCACTCTTTTAAGAATAGTATTTTTGGGTAACTGAAATTTATTCCATTTACACCAATCCTATAATTGTATATATATATATATATATATATATATATATATATATATATATATATATATATGTGTGTGTGTGTGTGTATGTATATATTAGAGAGAAAGATAGGGTGGTGAGAGATGGAGAAGGGAAGAAATACGTATATAATGTATTTTTTTGCATATATATATATATCCGTGTGTGTGTATATGTGTGTGTGTGTATGTATATATAAGAGAGAGAGACAGAGAGAGAGAAAGATAGGGTGGTGAGAGAGAGAAAGGAAGAAGTACGTATATATTTGTATTTGTAATTTTTGCATATATATGTATATTTTTGTATATATACATGTATGTCTCTTTGTGTGTTTTAAGATTACCTTAAATTAATACGAGAATGGATATTTGTGTGTGAGCGCGCGTAAATATGACCCTATTTCTAATCTTTTGCCCTTATTAATAAAAATGGATACAAATTAAATGTTATGAATATGAAGAGAGATTGAGATAAATAGATAGATGCATATATATATATATATATATATATATATATATATATATATATATATATATATATATACAGAGATATGAACAAAATGCGGTAGACAGGAAGATAGACAAAAAGATTGTGAGAGTGAGAGAAATAGACGAGAGGTCTGCGATAGAATACGAAGAGATTGATTGATATAGATACACAGATATATACAAACAGATATAAACAGAATAACGTAGAGAGAAAAACAGAGAGATAGATAGAGAGAGGGCGATAGGTATATAGTTAAAACTGGCACGAACGAGATAGATCTAAACAGAATGTGATAGATGTTGGTTTCATTTTTACGTGACTGTGTCCCTCTGTCTTTTGTTCAGTGAATTCCATACTGACGCTCCTTTGCAGATAAACAGATCCAGGTTCAAATACACCCATAACCATCACGACAGCTTATAGCTTTCCTAACTCAAATTAATCAACAGCAATGATGTTAATACGAGAATAACCTCGGATAAATATGAGCATCGAGACTCTTCCTGGCTGTGTAATGACATGACTACGCACTAACAGCCAAGGCGCAATGCTGTACGCATGCGTCACAACGCCCACGTTAGATATAGCATCACGCTCACTCTTTTAACTGTCTTTGAATTAAACGAAAAGAAAAGAAAAGACATATCAAGGAATGAACAGAGTTATGAAAGAAATGAACTAAAAAGAAGGAATATCAGCAAAATAATAAAGAAAGAGAAAGGGGAGGTTTAGAGATATCGGCAAAGGAATGAAAGGAAGACATTTTAGGTCGAGGTTTCAGATAAACATATAAAAGAAAGAGAGGGTGTAAAATGAAAGGTAGGAAATACGCGAATGATAAAAAAAAGAAAAAGAAAAAAGAGATCGAACCATAAATAAAGAAGACACAAAATATGAAAAAAAAAACAAAAAACAAAAAAAAAACAAGAAACAAAAAGATAAGGATATGTTTAAAACATTTTTATTCTGTCCATTACGGTAGCGCATTAATTTCTGACCCCAGAACGACTTTATTCAAGGATTTCATTAAAATGATTTACAATAAATTTCTGTAGGAATTTCTTTTTATAAGATTATTATTCGCACTATCATTAACAATGCATTTGCATAATATATTTTTATCTATCTATCTATCTATCTATCTATCTATCTCTCTCTCTCTCTCTCTCTCTATATATATATATATATATATAATAGTCTTGTTTGTCAACAATGTTTTCTTTTATTCATGTCCTATGATAACCCCATTACTAAAGGCTTTTTGCTATCGTAAAATTATTTATATCGTTTTCATATATATATATATATATATATATATATATATACATACATACATACATACGTACACGCACACACACACACACACACACACACATATATATATATATATATATATATATATATATATATATATATAGGGATCCTGAGATATATATATATATATATATATATATATATATATATATATATGTTATTCCAGATTTTTTATTTTTTATTCCAGGTTTTGACTGTTTTTTTTTATATATGGTTCTCGTTTTATGTTTTCTTGTTTCTGGGTATTAAACACTTTCTTACAAAAGAAAGTTGAATAAAGAAAAAAAAAGGACAATTAAAAAAAATTGAAACAAAATTAAGCAAAAATGTACGGAAAGCTAAAGTGAAAAATATTTTGAGCAAACATTTTAATTCATTTTATTAATTTCGTTTCCGCTATCGATTTTGATGAACCGTTTTCGTTCTCCTAAAAATATATATGACTTTCTTCCATATATATATATATATATGTATATATATATATATATATATATATATATGACTTTCTTCCATATATATATATATATGTATATATATATATATATATATATATATATATGGCTTTCTTCCATATATATATGTATGTATATGTTAGAAAGCTGGAGAAACTAAATAAAAATTATTTAAATTTTCCTTGACCGTCAACGAAACATGTTTAAGAGAATGGTTTCCACCAAAATATAAATTGATTATAGATGGTGAAAAAATAATTTTTATTGGATATTTTATTATGAATAAATGAAAAAAAAAACAAAACATTTCTTTTGTTCTTGTCAAAATATCCTCCTTTTGTCTTGATTACTACAGCATAAACTTTTGGCATTCGTTGCAAAAGTTTTTCAAATTATGAGTTTGATAATTGATTCCATTCTATTTTTGATAACTCTAAGAGAACGTTTTCGTTTTTTCCCCTCTTCTGTCAAGTTCATCTCATGATAATTCTGTGGGTGGCTTCAAAACTTTGAACTGTCCTATATATATATATATATATATATATATATATATATATATATATATATATATATAGATAGATATATATATAGATCTCTGTGTGTGGACCATTTGGAAATACCTTTTGTTGATCCAAGACTTGCGAAAGTATTTCGGTAGATGAAACTGTTCGTAGGCCATTGATGTGGCGACTGTGCCTCAGGTTCCTAACGTACTGACTTTGTTCAAACAGCTTATACGCTTTCTTCCAGCATGGTTTCAGTATAAAACCTAGATATGCTCTGTGGTTGTTGAAAGAAACAAGTGTGCCAGGGCAGGCATATGCAACAGTGATTGGATTGCCGCCCGAGCAGCCATTATTGGAGGAGAAAATGGAGGTGAAGAAATAGGAGAAGGAGGGGAAGAAGAAAGAGAGGGAGGAGAAGAACAAAAGAAGAAGAAGTAAACTCTGCCTTCATTTTTTATCACTACTAAATACTTTTCCTCAGATTTTTACTGCATTTCTACAGTAAAACCATTATCAATGCATTTGCATTAGATATATAATAACATAATTCTGCTAATAAATATTGTATTAATTTCTGAACTCTGGCAATATGTTTTTTTTTATTTTCACTGCATTTCTCCCGTAATATAATTCACAATATCCAGTTATAAATCCCTGTCAGTAATATTTCTGTTAATACCTAACCATTAAACATCCATTTATCCTGATTTTCAATGCATTTGTCAAGCAAAAATAATTGCGAATGTCTTTTTTATCACACATGCAACACTCATATTTTTCCAATAAGATTTGGTTTAATTTCTGACTAGTGACAATCCATTTCTACGCCATTTACTAAGAAAATAATATAATTTGAAATTCCGAATCTTGCGAAAAACTAATTTAACTAGAAAAAAAATTTGTAAAATTAATTTTCGAATCATCAGTTTTTCCTACTACAAAACTATTTTGGCCGAAGAGAAAATATTTAAGGTTAAAGCGAGGTGAGGGATTGATGGTAATATCAGCCCTAACTAAAGTCGAACCCTTACTTAAGTATAATAGATTAAAATTTAGAAGATGCTAAAATCATGGGCCGCCCGAATTTGCTGCGTCGTTATGTAGCTAACTATTAAAGTAAATGCAAGGGTTGTTGCCTTTGTTTACTTAATCCGACCAATCAAATAACAGGTAACATCAAGTCGTTCGTATAAAAGTCTTTTGCAAATGCATGATTGTTAGAAGACGAAGGAAAGAAAGAATGTGAAGTGAAGTGAAGAAAGGAACAAATTGGTGAAAGAAAAAAAAAAGAAAGAAGAAAGAAAACAGAAAGAATGGAAAATGGAGGGAATCTGAGTGGGAAATTACAAAGAAAGAAAGAAAGAAAGAAAGAAAGAAAGAAGAGAGCAATTACAGTGTAAGAAATCAAAGTTGGAGATACGCCTACGCACATCTGGTCCTGTCAGGCTTTTCTCATGTTTGTACTGACCATATTTGGCGACAATGGCAGCAACGCAGACAGTCAAACTAAGTAATGATTCGTACTCTTAAATTCATCACCTAGCAACGGCGACTCGTGCGACTGTTGATCATCCGAATACACCAGCCAAACGCAGCGCACTTCATTTAAATTGCGTTAAAAAACGAAACAAAACAAACAAACAAACAAAAAAAAACAGTAAAGACGATTTAAAAGAAATCGAATAAAAAGTACAATGAGTAAAGCCGTTCATTTCCGACCGCTTTTGTAATACTGCTCGAAAACTGTGAGAATCTTTAACTAGATTTATAAGCCTTGGATATCCGCGGGTAGTGCGAGTGGTGCATGAAGACCTGGTTATTCACCCTCTTCCCACCCTGAATTAATAGTGCACCATCTGTCAAATGCACCATTTTACATCTGGATTAGCCAGTAAGTGGTACTCACTTCCCTCATGTGAGACGATGTGTAAAACCTTTTCAGGTGTGAAATGCAAGGTTGCATTTAACACACACAGACACACAGACACACAGACACACACACACACACACACACACACACACACACACACATATATATGTGTGTGTGTGCGTGTGTATTTAAATTTGTCACTTAGCTGTGAAATGTTATATACAGAACCTCAAATCATCAGTTTCCTAGACGAACGATTTTGTAATAGTTCAGTCCACTCGTCCACTGTGTGTATGTGTGTGTGAGCTCGCGCGTGTGTGTGTATGCGTGCTCATGTACATGAATGTGTGTATGCGTCCTTTTCACCCACACACCTACACACACACACACACACACACACATATATATATATATATATATATATATATATATATATATATGTGTGTGTGTGTGTGTGTGTGTGTGTGTAGGTGTGTGGGTGAAAAGGACGCATACACACATTCATGTACATGAGCATTTACACACGCTGTATCTCTGATATTGAGCACTTTATTCCATAAATATAGCACACCTTAAGACTATATTTCTTCATATATATATATATATATATATATATATATTTATACTTTTGTTCATCTAATACAAATATATATGTGTAATATTACTATTTCATATGCATAGTAAATAATTGATACGCATTTTAAAATACTGTCTACTGTGGTGAAAGATATATATATATATATATATATATATATATATATATATATATATGGCTGTTTGCGGATGTGTGTATAATATATATGGCAGAAAGTCAATTTACATCTTTGTATGAAAACTTCGAGGATTTTATCGATGATTCCCTTGCTAGTATATATATATATATATATATATATATATATATATATATATATATATATAGCCTGACGTGCTAAACCAGTCTAGCTACAAAGGAAACGTCTGGTCAGTAAAGGCGATTTACTAATTTTAAAATACAAATTTCCCATGATTTACTTAGAACGTTCATATCTGCCCGAAGCGTATCTTAGCGTAAACAAATGACTTCATATATTATGAAATGGACTAAGTCTCTGTTTTTAATAAACAGTATTAACAACTTCCTTCGTAGCTAAACTGCCATAGCGCATCAGTCTATATCACGGTTCAATTTAGGATACACGTTTGATTCCTGTCGGAGGACGCACATATTTTCTATGAAATTTCTCTGACATTCAGGACGGTAAATGTTGCTTAAATATTTGTGTCTATATAAATAAAGTGTAACATTAAAATATATTAAAATAACTGTCCATTTCATAATATATGACGTCATTTGTTTAGTTAAGGTACGCTTCAAGCAGATATGAACGTTCGAGGGAAATCATGTGAAATTTGCAGTTTAAATGTAATATATATATATATATATATATATATATATATATATATATATATATATATATATATATATATATATATATATATTAGTGGTAAATATACACATGCATATGCATATGCAAAATATATAAATATATATACATACATGCATACATATACATATATATTTTGTATAAAAAAATTTCCAAGAGGATAGAATCCAGGTAGAACTCAATGTTCAGGACAGAGTAAGGATATAATAAAAAGGCTTAAACACTAATATTCCATGGTCATAATTTATTCCATTGGAATCGTAAATACGATCCAATTCATCAGACCTACAAATTCAAAAAGAAAACAACTCCGGAAATAAAGTTTAAGCCTTTTTATTATATATATATATATATATATATATATATATATATATATATATATATATATATATTAAGCCGAATAGTACTTTATAAGCTCCAATTTGTCGCTGACTTGGTCTAAAGCACTTCTGATCCACCAACCGTTAGTCCTGCTAAGAGGGACGCAATTTTGAATCTTGCCGGAGGGTGCGTCTATTCCTTAGTAAGATTTATTGATTGTTTAGACCGGTAGAATATACGAAAATACTAATATATAAACGTTACGTCTACGAAATTATGAGTATCCACGAAAAATTCAGTTTAAATTGATAAAATACACATGTATGTATAAATGCACAAACCAGACGCTTCTTTGTACGTTAATGTTTAACAGCACGTCAGATCAAATGTCGGTTCACCATAAGGGTAACTGGTTCGATTCCTTTCGGAGAAGCTTATGTCTCTATATATGTGCATCTATGAACTGACGCAATGATATTTACAAGTCCGTAAACCTTAGATTAAAAATAAATTTCTGAAGAATTTTTTGACACGTGAGTCAGGATAATAATGCGTCTGTCTATAAGTTTGTCGCTGAAATCCCGCCTCTTCCAGAAATAGATGTCTTTCCTGAAAGGTCAAGCTTTTTTTCTGATAGATGCCCGTCGGAAAGAAGTGCTTAATCACGACTATTTGACACAAAGAAATCGGAAAAATTGGGAAACCGGAGATACAAAATGACACTGATATCAAATTCTTTCTCAGACATTGACATGAATTTCTCCCCCTCCCACCACTTATCTTCTTCTTCCTCCTCCTCTTCTTCTAATCTTTAATTCCCCGTATGAATTTCTCCTGTCCCACTTCTCCCCCTTTCTCCTGTCCCTTCTCTTCTTCTTCTTCTTCTTTGATTTCCCCATTTTAATTTCTTCCGCCTTCTTCTTCTTCTTCTTCTTCTTCTTCTTCTTCTTCTTCGTTCCCCGTTATAATTTCTCTTGTCTCACTTCTATAATTCTTCGTTGTAATTTCTTCTGCCCGACTCATATATATATATATATATATATATATATATATATATATATATGTACATACTGTCGTATTCTTTTTCTATAAATCCCTGTTTCATGTTCTAATGCCCCACCTGTATCATCTTTATTTTTTAGACTTTTCTATAATTCCATATTTTAATTTCTCATTCTCCAGGCATATTTTCTGCCGCCCTCCCCATATATATATATATATATATATATATATATATATATATATATATTCTTCTTCTTCTTTTTCTTCGTAATCTTCTTCTTCAATTCCCATTATTAATTTCTCTTGACTCATCTATATTTTTTCTTCTTCTTTACGATTTTCTATAATATTCCGTTTTGATTTCTCCTCACCTCTATATTCTTCTTCTTCTTCTTCTTCTTCTTCTGAACACAAAATAAAACTTACCTTGTCGCTCTCATACTCCTCCATATTTTCCTCCTCTCCTTTTCCCTTACTTTCTTTCTTCACCCTCTTTCTTATTTCCCTAGTTTTACTTCTGTTTCATCTTCCTATTCTCTTTCACTTTCATTTTATTATCATTAATTTTATTATTATTCGCTATAATCCTCCCACTTCCTCCCCAACTTCATCTTACTTACCACCCCATCCTATTTTCTCTTCTCTTTGCATCGCCTCTTCCTTTTACTCTCTCTTTCTGTCCTATTTGTCTTCTTCTTCTTAAGTCTCTCTTTCTTCGTGTCTTGTATTTCACTTCCCCTTTTTGTTCTTCTTAAACTTGCCTCATTCAGTTCCTCATCGTAACGACCACTCACCACAATTTGTTTTACTGATGCGCGTCTTTGTCTTGTCCCATCTATTTTTTTTTTGTTACAAAATCATAGAGCATCTCTACAATATCAGGAACCGACCATCTGTCCAACGACTCCCTGAAGATCCGGTGAAAATTGACAACTGCCATGATTAGGTTCAAAGAGAAACCTGACAAATCATCCAATTCTCTACGAATCACTATCTTCTCTTTCCCATATTCTTCACTTCTTCCGAGGCTACTTTTCAAAATGGCTTACGTCAAATGAAATGGGACAGGAGCCCAACCGCCTGTCACATCCAATGCGAAACCAAGAAATATTAACAGTGGCAGATGGCAGAAATACAGAATAATGAAGAAAATAGTCAATATTATACTAACTAGACATTTTATTTATTAATTATCTACGTTTACTTTATATTACGACGTAATTTCAAAATATGCAATGCCCGATAATGTACGAAATTTAAAGCAAGCAACGTGAAGTCAGAAGAATGTATTATATGCGGATGGAAGCGTCAAGTGAAGAATTCGAGCACATTGGAAACACAGCAAGTATAAAAGAGCGAGACAAACATTAATAGTGTAATATGCTAAGAAAAAATAGCCTGTAAACGAGGAGAAATGGTGCAATAATTTCTACTAAAAAGTTGCGATATAAAGCAAAAGTTTCATAATTAATATGATTGCGAAAATTTGTCTAAGATGAAAAAAGAACTTAGGCATACATCTAGCCATTTCACCTGTGAAATGATAAGACCTTGCCGACAACTTAGTATTGCATTTAAATACATAAATTCCTAACAACAAAATAAAAAAAAAAAAACTATTTATGATCAGCCTTCTTTCTTTTTATGTGCAATGTCCTTTCAGGACGTAGGCGATCTTTTGCAGCTCTCAATAAGTTCCTTCTGTCTGCTACCTACCCCCCCCAGACTACCTTCTGTAAACCACTTGTTTAAGACCGCTAGGTATGTCATGTGTTTATTTTCTTTGTCTCTTCTTCCCTATATTCGATTCATGAGTATGAGATTCCCCAGGCCCGTCCTCCCTCATTATGTGCCCTAGAAACTTCAGCTGCCTGTTCCTGATGTTAAATATAAGCCTCCTCCTTGTTTGCAATCTCTCTACGATGTCATCGTTGGTCACACGCTCGGTCCATGATATCCTTAGCATCCTTCTGTAGAACCACATCTCCGTCGCCTCGAGTCTCTTCTTCATCTTTGAGGAAATCGTCCAACATTCGCCCATTTAATGCCTTCTTCGTTACCTTAAATAGGAGAGATAAGAACATGTATCATATATATATATATATATATATGCCGTTTTTGTTTCCATTGTCAATTTTCCACGCCGTTAGCCATTACACTAAAATATTGTTTACTTAGAATTATGTGAATAAACACTATATATGATAGATATGAGAGGCTCCTGAAGAGTTCTCAGTCCGACCAAAGTGTTCTTTAAAAAACCTAGCCTTTTTTCTTTCTTTTTTTTGCTTTATCTGTTTTCGGTAAGAATTTTGAAGGGGGAGATATTTATCCCCACTTCATATTATGCCGGTCGATGGGAACCGAGAACATATACTACACGAGTCAGCGATTACATTCAAGCTGAAGGTGAGAAAACGTAGTACCATCTGCAAATATAGTTGAAAACCTCGTACAGTGCCGTGTGCAAATACAGTCGAAATCCCAGTGTAGAGCCGTATGCAAATACCGTCGATAAACCTAGTTTAGTGCCATGTGCAAATACCGTCGAAATCATTGTATAGTACCGTGTGTAAATACTGTCGAAATACTAGCTTAGTGTTGGTATAAATACAGTAGAAATACTGGTGTAGTTCCGTGGGTATATACCGTCGAAATCCTAGTGTAGTTCTGTGTGCAAATACAGTCGAAATCCTAGCGTAGAGTCGTGTGCAAATACAGTCGAAATACTAGGGAACTGTCGTGTGAAAATACAGTAGAAATTCTAGGGTAGTTCCGTGTGGAAATACAGTCGAAATCCTAGTGTAGTCTCGTGTGCAAATACCGCCGAAACCCTAGTGTAATGCCGTGTGCAAATACCGTCGAAATCCAAGTGTAGTGCTGTGTGCAAATACTGTCGAAAACCTAGTGTAGTGCCGTGCGTAAATACCGTCGAAATCCTAGTTTAGTGCTGGGTACCGTCGAAAACTTAGTGTAGTGCCGTCGAAAACTTAGTGTAGTGCCGTATACAAATACTATCGAAATCCTAGGGTAGTGTGTGCAAATACAGTCGAAAACCTAGTGTAGTGCCGTGTGCAAATAATTGTCGAAATCAGAGTGCAGTGGCGTGTGCAAATACAGTCGAAAACTTAGTGTAGTGCCGTGAGAAAATACAGTTGAAATCCCAGAGTAGTTCTGTGTGCAAATACAGTCGAAATCCTAGCGTATTGCCCTGTGCAAATACAGTCGAAAACCTAGCGTAGTATCGTATGCAAATACAGTCGAAATCCTAGTGTAGTGCCGTGTGCAAATACAGTCAAAATACTACTGTAGTTTTGTGCGCAAATACAGTCGAAATCCTAGTGTAGTGCCGTGTGCAAATACCATCAAAATCCGAGTGTAGTGCAGGTTGCAAATACCGTCAAAATTCTAGTGTAGTTCTTTGTGCAAATACAGTCGAAATCCTAGTGTAGTGCCGTGTGCAAATACCGTCGATATCCTAGTGTAGTGCCGCGTGCAAGTACAGTCGAAATCCTTGCGTAGTGTTGTGTGCAAATACCGTCGAAATCCTAATGCAGTGCTGTGTGCAATTTCTGTCGAAATCCTAGAGTAGTGTCGTGTTCAAATACCGTCGAAATCATAGTGTAGTTTCATGTGCAAATGCCGTAGAAATCCTAGTGTCGTACTGTGTGCAAATACTGTCGAAATGCCGTCGAAATCCTAATGCAGTGCTGTGTGCAATTTCTGTCGAAATCCTAGATTAGTGTCCTGTTGGAATACAGCCGAAATCCTAGTGTAGTGCCGTGTGCAAGTACAGTCGAAATCCTGGTGTAGTGCCGTGTGCAAATAACGTCAAAATCTTAGTGTAGCGCTGTGTGCAAATACAGTCGAAATCCTAGCGTAGTGTCGTGTTCAAGTACAGTCGAAATCCTAGTGTATTTCCGTGTGCAAATACAGTCGAAATCCTAGTATAGTTCTGTGTGCAAATACAGTCGAAATAGTAGTGTAGTGTCGTGTGCAGATACCGTCGAAATGCTAGCGTAGAGCCGTGTGCAAATATCATCGAAATCCTAGCGTAATGTCGTGTACAAATACAGCCTAAATTCCAGTGTAGTGCCGTGTGCAAATACAGTCAAAATCCTAGTATAGTGCTGTGTGGAAATATAGTCGAAATCCTACTGTCGTTCTGTGTGCAAATACTGTCGAAATCCTAGATCAATGTTGTGTGCAAATACTGTCGAAATTCTAGTGTAGTTCCACCAGTAAATACAGTCGAAATCCCAGTGTAGTTCTGTGTGCAAGTACAGTCGAAATCCTAATGTAATGCCGTATGCAAATACCATCGAAATCCTAGTGTAGTTCTTTGTGCAAATACAGTCGAAATCCTAGTGTAGTGCCGTGTGCAAATACCGTCGAAATCCTAGTGCCGTTCTGTGTGCAAATACAGTCGTAATTCTAGCGTAGTGCCCTGTGGAAATACTGTCTAAATCTTCGTCTAGTGCTGTGTGCAAATATCGTCAAAATCCCAGTATAGTGCTGGTTGCAAATACAGTTGAAATTCTAGCGTAGTGTCTTGTGCAAATACAGGCGAATCACAGTGTAGTGTCGTGTGCAAATACAGTCAAAATCCTAATTTAGTACTGTGTGCAAATACAGTCGAAAAACTAGCGTAGTTTCGTGGGCAAATACAATCGAAATACTAGTGTAGTTCGTCGTGCAAATACCCTCTAAATCCTAGAGTATTGCTGTGTGCGACTACAGTTTAGATCCGAGCGTAGTGTCGTGTGCAAATACTGTCGAAATCCTAGTGAATGCCGTGTGCATATACCGTTGAAATCCTAGTGTAGTGCAAATACAGTCGATTTACTAGTGTAGTGCCGTGTTTAAATACCGTCGGATTCCTAGTGTAGTGCCGTGTGCTAGTCCAGTGGAAATCCTAGCATAGTGATGTGTACAAATAAAGTCGAAATCCCAGTGTAGTTCTGTGTGCAAATACAGTCTAAATCCTAGCGTAGTGTCGTATGCAAATAACCACCGAAATCCTAGTGTAATGCCGTGTGCAAATACCGTCGAAATCCTAGTGTTATTCTTTGTGCAAATACAGTCGAAATCCTAGTGTAGTGTCGTGTGCAAATATCGTCGATAACCTAGTGTACTTCCATGTGCAAGTACTTTCGAAATCCTAGCGTAGTGTCGTGTGCAAATACCGTCGAAATCCTACTGGATTGCTGCGTGCAATTACTGTCGAAATCTTAGTGTAGTGTCGTGTGCAAATACAGTCGAAATACTAGTGTAGTACTGTGTGCAATTACCGACGGAATCCTAGTTTTTTGCCGTGTGCAAATACCGTCGAAATCCTAGTGTAGTGCCGTGTTTAAATACTGTCGAAATCCTAGCGTAGTGTCATGTGCCAATATATTCGAAATCCTAATGTAGTTCCAAGGGCAAATACCGTCGAAATCCTCGTGTAATGCGGTGTGCAAGTACAGTCGACATCCTAGCGTAGTGTCGTGTGCAAATACTCTCGCAATCCTTGTGTAGTGCCGTGTGCAAATGCAGTCGAAATCCTAGCGTAGTGTCGTGTGCAAATAATGTCGAAATCATAGTGTAGTGTCATGTGCCAATATATTCGAAATCCTAGTGTAGTTCTGTGTGCAAATACCGTCGAAATACTACCTTAGTGTCGTGTGCAATTACAGTCGAAATCCTCCTGTAGTTCCGTGTGCAAATACCGTCGAAATCCTGGCGTAGTTTCGTGTGTCAATACTGTCGAAATCCTAGTGTAGTTCCATGTGCAAACACCGTCGAAATCCGACTGTAGTGCCGTGTGCAAGTACAGTCGAAATCCTAGCGTAGTGTTGTGTGCAAATACCGTCGAAATCCTAGTGGAGTGCCATATGCAAATACTGTGGAAGTCCTAATGTAGTGCCTTGTGCAAATACTGTCGAAATCCTAGTGTAGTGCTGTGTGCAAGTACAGTCGAAATCCTAGCGTAGTGTCGTGTGCAAATACTCTCGTAATCCTAGTGTAGTGCCGTGTGCATATACCGTCGATATCCTAATGCATTTTTGTGTGCAAATACTCTCGAAATCCTAGTGTAGTGCCGTGTGCATATACCGTCCAAATCCTAGTGTACAGCTATGTGCAAATACCGTCAAAATCCTTCTGTAGTGCCATGTGCAAGTACAGTCGAAATCCTAGCGTAATTTCGTGTGCAAATACTCTCGAAATCCTAGTGTAGTGTCGTGTTCAAATACCGTCGAAATCCTAATGCAGTGCCGTGTGCAAATACAGTTACATTTCTAGCGCACTGCCGTGTATTCGATGCCATTATAGATTCCGATTTATTGCTTTCCTAATTATAAATTCGATAAACATATTAGCTTATATTATACCTGTTTTCAGACAAATTTCTTTCTATTTTTAAAAACTTAATCACAACTTTTCGACTGTTAACTCACTGTCTCTTGTGTTCTGATCTGTTTAATCCTGCTCTGAATTGGCATGCTCTTTGACTATCAAAAACATCATGTCGTCTGCTCTCGCTTGCGAGTTCTTGGACTTGTTTTCTCCTAACCTATGAACTAATTTCCGGATCTTTTTCGAATGCCTTATACGTTAGCCAATAAGATATTTCTAGAATGAAACCATATTAAATTACAAAAGCTAATTTTATCTTTTATTGGTTTAAATCATTTTTATTTCTTGTTATTTTGCACAAGATGCATTTAATGAAAGAGAAAGAATAGAATAGCATTAACTTGACATCATTTTAAAAACTCTTGATGTGGTAACTATTCTAGGATCAATTTGGCAAGTCGATTTTACTTCCAGATTGTGGTAGTCCATAATTAATAATGCAACTCTACATGAAGTTATTAAATAAAAAATATAATCATCGAAGGAATTTTGATTGTTTTAGTTTATACAAATAATTCTGAAATAAAAAAGAAATCATTATTTCAAGTGACATTTTTAAACGATCTATTCAATCACATGATTAAAAATCCCATAAGTGATAAGCTAAGTGTATTTGCGCTGTTTCTTCAGGTCAATCATTTCTCTCCACAACTTGTAGCTCGTAATAAGCTTCGTAATTTCACCATCATTCCCACTCTCTCTCCTTTTCCTATCAGCTAGGTAATAACCTAGCTGATAAGGAAAGGACAGAGAGTGGGAATGATGGTGAAATTTGATGTTTTTTGTCAGTCCCTTTTATCTTCATTAGGCCCTGAGTGTCAAATCTCTGCCCTCATTATGCGTATTGGAAACATTAAATTCTAAGTGTCTTTTTTGTTTATATTTTCATTAAAACTTCATCGTCGCTCGCATGTTCAGTCCATGCTATTCTCGGAATCCTTGTGTAGGACCACATTGTTTCAAGTCTCTTCATCGCTCCAGATATTGTCCAACATTCATTAAGAATTGCTATGGAGAGTGATATTGTATAACTGAGGACTGATATTGCATAACTCTAAAACACTTTTCTTTGTTTCTAACTGAATTTTTTTCTGTTTTTTTTTTTTAACACTTTAAGTTGTAGAATAGGATTCAGCGTACTTCCTGATTTTCACTACTATTTTGACAATGGACAGCTTCTATTTATAAATATAGCAAGTAGCCACATTTGAGTATTTAATAAACCTCTTCGTCTTAGCTTACACTACCTTCTCTTCTGTTCCTTCGATACTCTCTCTGACTACGGTCTTCTTAATTCTCGGTTATTTTGAACAAAGACATTATGACTCTTTGCTTAGCTTGTGGAAGGCAACTATTGCTAAACCCAATGTGTCTTCGGGTTTCCTTAATGTATTTTCTACCCTCTGCGAAAACACTTCCTAGATATTCAAATCATTATACTTCCTTGAATTTGGTGTCGCTAACCGTGGACAGTTTCTTTTGATGACAACCATATATTATGTTTTCTTCCAATTGATATTTAGTCTTTTCTTCTCACATTTCTTTTCTTTCATATCTCGGAGTTTCTGAAGACTCCGTTTTTTGTCTGCAGTCAACGCTATCATCCCCATATCCAATGTTGTTAAAACTTTGGTCGCCAGTAATATATCATAGTAGGACTTCTAGTTCTCTCAGGATTCTTTAAATCTAAAATTATTGTCTGCTGTTAAATAACCTGCAAAGGGTTCATAAGCCGTAGAATCAAACGAATCAACCAATTTGAAACCTTAGATAATATTTATCGGGGTTTTTACTACCCCCACTTTATATTATACCGATCGATGGCTACCAAGAACATATACTACACGAGTCAGCGATTACCTTCAAGATGATGGTGAGACAATGTAATGCCGTCTGCAAATATAGTGGAATCCCTCGTGAAGTTCGGTGTACAAATACAGTCGAATCCCTAGTGTAATTCTGTGTGCAAATACAGTTGAATACCTAATGTAGGGCCATGTGTAAATACAGACCAATATCTACTTCAGTGCCGTTTACAAATACAGACGGATTCCTAATTCAGTGTCGTGTGCAAATACAGTTGAATTCCTAATGTAATGCCGTGTGCATATACAGGGGAATTTAGTGCCGTGTGTAAATACAGTCCCGTACACCTAAACCACTCATATCTTATCTTCTCTCCCACCCCACTTCCTAACTTCGTTAATTTTACATATGCTTGATGAGGTCCATCAAAAACGTGTGAATTTCTTTTCATTTTTCATTTCAACCTTTGGAAGTAAAGTCTGATGATCCAGAGCCCTGTTAAAGGGGTTGTGGTGAAATAACTTATTACATGGAACCTTAAAGTGGTCTGTTTTTTATTCAAACATATCTGGTCTGAATCTTACATTGAGCTCTCTGGATATCATCCTCCTTGGGTCTACCCATGCGGATTACCTAGTTTTGCATAAACTAAATATTAGCTCCTTATAAAGAGAGTTGAGCTCTCGGTTGGATTACCTCCCATCGGATTACCATAAGGATCCAAACTTCCAACCTAAAATGGATAAATTTACACCGGACTACTCACTCAAGAACATTCCTTACCCGACCATTGAATCCTTCACCATGTCTTTGACGGAAAAAATCATTGACGTCATCAAAAGAATGAGGTGGAAGATTCACTTCCATCTTAATCCCCATAACAAACCCACTAAGCTTAATGAAGCCTTTTACTTTAAATCTCAAAACACTCCACCAAACAATAAATTATTAGAACCTTTTGAACAAGAGTTAATCAAGAAAATATCCTTCCAGAAGAAATGCAACCCATTCCAATCCAATAAAAATATCTACAAAATTAATCCCTCGGAATACAACCATCTGATTCAGGATAAAGTTTCTGGTTCTTATAAGAAAGACAACAATTCTAAACACTTATCCTCCATACACAAAGAAACTGCAAAATTAGCATTTAAATATAATATTGCTGATAGAATGGGTACAACTCATCTAAAAGACGCCTACCTACTTTTTAAAGACCATAAACCTAACTTTCAGAATAATCTACAGTCCAGACTAATAAATCCCTCCAAATCAGAGTTAGGAATAATTTCTAAAAACATCCTAAAAAGAGTAAACACATCTATATTAACAAAATACCCGTTAAACCTTTGGAAAGATTCATGGACACGATTAACTGATTCCAAAAAATAAAGTATAAAAATAAAACTACTTTCATACAACTTGATATTATCGATTTCTACCCCTCAGTCTCTAAAAAATTATTAGAAAATAGCTTAAGTTTTGCAAAAATCCACACTGACATTACTGACGAAGAAATAAAAAAAATAATGGACTCTAGACAGTTCATACTAAAACTTAACTACACTACTTGGATTAAAAAAGACAGAGACAACTTCGATGTCCCAATGGGATCATTTGATTCAGCAAAATAGCTATATATAGGCAAAATAGCTATATATAGGTATATACATTTTAGATATCCTAAGTAGATTCCTTGACCCTCAAAATATAGGACTATACAGAGATGACGGGTTCGTTGCTGTACCTGATACCAATGGTCCGTTAACATCCCAACTACGAAAGAAAATAATTAGGGCCTTCAAATTTCTAGGGTTTAAAATCGAAATTTCTTCCAACTTAAAAATAGTAAACTTCCTTGACGTTACATTTAATCTGAACAATAACACTTATAAACCCTTCCAGAAGGAAAATCAATCACACATATATATAAGTACCCACTCCAGTCACCCGAAATCAATAATTAAACAAATTCCAAATACAGTAAATGCAAGAATAAATAAACTCTCCTTTTTTTTAAACCATTTTTAACCAGAATAAATCGGAATACAATAAAGCCCTATTAAAAAGTAACTTTAAACAGACACTAAATTACATAGATAAGTCAGTAAATAAAAACCCCACTAAACCCAAAAATAGGAAAAGGAAAATTATATGGTTCAACCCACCTTTTTGTAACCTCTCCAATATTAATATAGGTAAACACTTCATAAAACTGATAGAAAAACACTTTAGCAAAAATGCATCTCTAAAAAAGATATTCAACAAGATGAATCTAAAGATTAGCTATTCTTGCATGGATAATATGGAAAGAATTATTAGCTCACACAATAGTAAAATCTTGAGAGACCTTCATGATAATCTAAGACAAAATCAGGATACAACCCGAATGGAAAAATCAACATGCAGCTGCAGGACAGGATCAGAGTGCCCAGTTGAAGGAATATGCATGACAGATAACACAATATATGAAGCAACAATTTTCCCCAAAGAAAAGGTTGAGGAGAAAAAGATATACTTAAGAATATCGGCGGGAAATTGGAAACATCGACTATACAACCATCGCCAGTCCTTCAAAAATAAGTGTAAAAAGAACCGAACGGCACTATCAAAACATTATTGGGATTTGTTGGCGAGTGGCCTAACCCCACAAATAAAGTGGAAAATAATATCAAGAGCCATAACTCCAAAAAACTTCAGAGACAGATGCAACTTATGCATAAAGGAGAAAATCTTCATAATCAAACATAAAGATCCAGACATACTAATAAATAGACACAATGAACTAGTTTTTAAATGCCGGCACAAAAACAACTTAAACCTAAGCAAATACATTGAGAAATAATTATATAGAAAGAACAATATTGAATGATTTTTGTTCCCTTTGTTTTTAGAAATATTACTATGCACGCATGAGCGCCAACACATGACTATATGTATACAACTATGGTAATGTGCTTGAACACTGAGGCACCTGTTGATATGTACATGTATATGTTTTTATATGGAAAAAGAGGCATACCAGGGTTTTTTTGTTGTTGTTTTTTTTATGTGAGTGTGGAGGTGTACAATTAGATGGGTACCTATATGTTTTGTCATAGATATGAGAGAGAGGGTAATATATGTGTAAAAATATGGATAATTATACGATTTGGGTATCCATAATGTAATTAAATACTGATATAGTCTTCGAATGCAGGCATAAGTGGGTGCATGGGTGGACATGAAGATAGAGACATGTACGTGTGTATATATGTGTACGGGAAGATTAACGCATATGTGTATGTAGATATGCTGCATATTATGTATGTATATGCATGTATGTCTGTGTATCTATATGTATGTGTGTATGTATGTATGCATAGATGTGTGTATGTGTATATGTGTATACATATATGTATGTAAATGTATATGTGCGTATGTACATGGATGTATATGGATAAGCAGGTGATTTTATGTGTATATATGTATATATGTAAGTATAAGTGCATGTGGAGATATGTATGTAGATATGTGGGTATGTGTTTCTCTGCAGGTCTATATGTGTAAATATGGGAATATACATATAGTTTTTGGTGTGGATGTGTGTGCAGGTGTATATAAGAACTCATAGGTATATAGTGAGATACAGGTATGTGGATATAGATAGGTGTTTAGGACATGTGTAGAGGTGTATATGAGTATGGATATATAAAAGATTGTAAAAGAAGGACCTAATTTTCTCCTAGTGACAATTTATCCAGATCTCTCCTCTAATATTCTCCAATTGGAAGTGAGTTTTAAATAGCACGGAGGAAAAGTTTAAAGTGGTAATTTAATTTAAATTGAAGTATACTACCCAATTATTGATGATAAAATTATTTAAATTGGAATAACCGTTGATAATTGGGTACCTAAAAACAACCACGAGTTTATTTAATGAACAAAAATCAAACGAATAGATGTCAACTTAACAATCAATAAGACAAAAGTTTAGAAAAAAAAAAGATTACTAAATATAAAATGGATTACTCTTTCAATGTACTGTCTGTTTTTCCAATCGACTGTTTCATAGAAAATACCCAAAACTCCAACGAACTTCAAATTAAATTCTTCGTAGATTGTTTAGACATTAAGATTTACATCAAACCTTAACCTCCCAAATATGCCCTGTAAAGTAACACGAATTAACAGCGTCTAAGAATTTGAATGAAACCTGTCCTCGTGGAATGTAATTTATTAGGGTTGTTGTAGTTTCTTCCTTTAATGTCGGTCTTCACCCCTTACCCATCTATATCTAGAGACAAGACGCGTTAGGCTTAAGCAACGTCTAGCCGACACACAGTGGGGTTAAGAATAGGGAATTGAAATAGTACACCTAAACCACTCATATCATATCTTCTCTCCCACCTCACTTCCTCACTTCGTTAATTTTACATATGCTTGATGAGGTCCATCAAAAACGTGTGAATTTCTTTTCATTTTTCATTTCAACCATTGGAAGTAAAGTCTGATGATCCAGAGCCCTGTTAAAGGGGTTGTGGTGAAATAACTTATTACATGGAACCTTAAAGTGGTCTGTTTTTTATTCAAACATATCTGGTCTGAATCTTACATTGAGCTCTCTGGATATCATCCTCCTTGGGTCTACCCATGCGGATTACCTAGTTTTGCATAAACTAAATATTAGCTCCTTATAAAGAGAGTTGAGCTCTCGGTTGGATTACCTCCCATCGGATTACCATAAGGATCCAAACTTCCAACCTAAAATGGATAAATTTACACCGGACTACTCACTCAAGAACATTCCTTACCCGACCATTGAATCCTTCACCATGTCTTTGACGGAAAAAAATCATTGACGTCATCAAAAGAATGAGGTGGAAGATTCACTTCCATCTTAATCCCCATAACGAACCCACTAAGCTTAATGAAGCCTTTTACTTTAAATCTCAAAACACTCCACCAAACAATAAATTATTAGAACCTTTTGAACAAGATTTAATTGAGTTAATCAAGAAAATATCCTTCCAGAAGAAATGCAACCCATTCCAATCCAATAAAAATATCTACAAAATTAATCCCTCGGAATACAACCATCTGATTCAGGATAAAGTTTCTGGTTCTTATAAGAAAGACAACAATTCTAAACACTTATCCTCCATACACAAAGAAACTGCAAAATTAGCATTTAAATATAATATTGCTGATAGAATGGGTACAACTCATCTAAAAGACGCCTACCTACTTTTTAAAGACCATAAACCTAACTTTCAGAATAATCTACAGTCCAGACTAATAAATCCCTCCAAATCAGAGTTAGGAATAATTTCTAAAAACATCCTAAAAAGAGTAAACACATCTATATTAACAAAATACCCGTTAAACCTTTGGAAAGATTCATGGACACGATTAACTGATTCCAAAAAATAAAGTATAAAAATAAAACTACTTTCATACAACTTGATATTATCGATTTCTACCCCTCAATCTCTAAAAAATTATTAGAAAATAGCTTAAGTTTTGCAAAAATCCACACTGACATTACTGACGAAGAAATAAAAAAAATAATGGACTCTAGACAGTTCATACTAAAACTTAACTACACTACTTGGATTAAAAAAGACAGAGACAACTTCGATGTCCCAATGGGATCATTTGATTCAGCAAAATAGCTATATATAGGCAAAATAGCTATATATAGGTATATACATTTTAGATATCCTAAGTAGATTCCTTGACCCTCAAAATATAGGACTATACAGAGATGACGGGTTCGTTGCTGTACCTGATACCAATGGTCCGTTAACATCCCAACTACGAAAGAAAATAATTAGGGCCTTCAAATTTCTAGGGTTTAAAATCGAAATTTCTTCCAACTTAAAAATAGTAAACTTCCTTGACGTTACATTTAATCTGAACAATAACACTTATAAACCCTTCCAGAAGGAAAATCAATCACACATATATATAAGTACCCACTCCAGTCACCCGAAATCAATAATTAAACAAATTCCAAATACAGTAAATGCAAGAATAAATAAACTCTCCTTTTTTTTAAACCATTTTTAACCAGAATAAATCGGAATACAATAAAGCCCTATTAAAAAGTAACTTTAAACAGACACTAAATTACATAGATAAGTCAGTAAATAAAAACCCCACTAAACCCAAAAATAGGAAAAGGAAAATTATATGGTTCAACCCACCTTTTTGTAACCTCTCCAATATTAATATAGGTAAACACTTCATAAAACTGATAGAAAAACACTTTAGCAAAAATGCATCTCTAAAAAAGATATTCAACAAGATGAATCTAAAGATTAGCTATTCTTGCATGGATAATATGGAAAGAATTATTAGCTCACACAATAGTAAAATCTTGAGAGACCTTCATGATAATCTAAGACAAAATCAGGATACAACCCGAATGGAAAAATCAACATGCAGCTGCAGGACAGGATCAGAGTGCCCAGTTGAAGGAATATGCATGACAGATAACACAATATATGAAGCAACAATTTTCCCCAAAGAAAAGGTTGAGGAGAAAAAGATATACTTAAGAATATCGGCGGGAAATTGGAAACATCGACTATACAACCATCGCCAGTCCTTCAAAAATAAGTGTAAAAAGAACCGAACGGCACTATCAAAACATTATTGGGATTTGTTGGCGAGTGGCCTAACCCCACAAATAAAGTGGAAAATAATATCAAGAGCCATAACTCCAAAAAACTTCAGAGACAGATGCAACTTATGCATAAAGGAGAAAATCTTCATAATCAAACATAAAGATCCAGACATACTAATAAATAGACACAATGAACTAGTTTTTAAATGCCGGCACAAAAACAACTTAAACCTAAGCAAATACATTGAGAAATAATTATATAGAAAGAACAATATTGAATGATTTTTGTTCCCTTTGTTTTTAGAAATATTACTATGCACGCATGAGCGCCAACACATGACTATATGTATACAACTATGGTAATGTGCTTGAACACTGAGGCACCTGTTGATATGTACATGTATATGTTTTTATATGGAAAAAGAGGCATACCAGGGTTTTTTTGTTGTTGTTTTTTTTATGTGAGTGTGGAGGTGTACAATTAGATGGGTACCTATATGTTTTGTCATAGATATGAGAGAGAGGGTAATATATGTGTAAAAATATGGATAATTATACGATTTGGGTATCCATAATGTAATTAAATACTGATATAGTCTTCGAATGCAGGCATAAGTGGGTGTAAGGGTGGACATGAGGATAGAGACATGTACGTGTGTAGATATGTGTACGGGAAGATTAACGCATATGTGTATGTAGATATGCTGCATATTATGTATGTATATGCATGTATGTGTGTGTATCTATATGTATGTGTGTATGTATGTATGCATAGATGTGTGTGTGTATGTGTATATGTGTATACATATATGTATGTAAATGTATATGTGCGTATGTACATGGATGTATATGGATAAGCAGGTGATTTTATGTGTATATATGTATATATGTAAGTATAAGTGCATGTGGAGATATGTATGTAGATATGTGGGTATGTGTTTCTCTGCAGGTCTATATGTGTAAATATGGGAATATACATATAGTTTTTGGTGTGGATGTGTGTGCAGGTGTATATAAGAACTCATAGGTATATAGTGAGATATAGGTATGTGGATATAGATAGGGGGTTAGGACATGTGTAGAGGTGTATATGAGTATGGATATATAAAAGATTGTAAAAGAAGGACCTAATTTTCTCCTAGTGACAATTTATCCAGATCTCTCCTCTAATATTCTCCAATTGGAAGTGAGTTTTAAATAGCACGGAGGAAAAGTTTAAAGTGGTAATTTAATTTAAATTGAAGTATTGATGATAAAATTATTTAAATTGGAATAACCGTTGATAATTGGGTACCTAAAAACAATCACGAGTTTATTTAATGAACAAAAATCAAACGAATAGATGTCAACTTAACAATCAATAAGACAAAAGTTTAGAATAAAAAAAGATTACTAAATATAAAATGGATTACTCTTTCAATGTACTGTCTGTTTTTCCAATCGACTGTTTCATAGAAAATACCCAAAACTCCAACGAACTTCAAATTAAATTCTTCGTAGATTGTTTAGACATTAAGATTTACATCAAACCTTAACCTCCCAAATATGCCCTTTAAAGTAACGCGAATTAACAGCGTCAAAGAATTTGAATGAAACCTGTCCTCGTGGAATGTAATTTATTAGGATTGCTGTAGCTTCTTCCTTTAATGTCGGTCTTCACCCCTTACCCATCTATATCTAGAGACAAGACGCGTTAGGCTTAAGCAACGTATAGCCGACACACAGTGGGGTTAAGAATAGGGAATTGAAATGGTACACCTAAACCACTCATATCTTATCTTCTCTCCCACCTCACTTCCTCACTTCGTTAATTTTCCATATGCTTGATGAGATCCATCAAAAACGTGTGAATTTCTTTTCCTTTTTCATTTCAACCTTTGGAAGTAAAGTCTGATGATCCAGAGCCCTGTTAAAAGGGTTGTGGTGAAATAACTTATTACATGGAACCTTAAAGTGGTCTGTTTTTATTCAATATATATATATATATATATATATATATATATATATATATATATATATATGTACGTGTGTGTGCGCGCGCGTGTGTTTATGTGTCTAAAATTCAGATATGATGAGATATATCAGTAAAAAGTACCGAAGATAACATATATGCTTATAATTTCATTTTAAATTAAAAGAATATTTAAATCAATTTAATTGAATTTATAATCAACAAATGCAGGAATGAAGTAATAGTTACAGTAATATAAAAACTACAAAACTAAATATATAAAAAAAATTAAGAAAATGATAAATGAACACCAGATTTAACAACGTTTATTGTCTATTGGATACTAAATTACAACACCTAACATCCTCCGTAGATTACCTTGACATATATAGTCTTAAAAATATTTTTTAACCATTTTAGATTTTACAATGGTCAAAATTAACAATATTTTTACATGAATACATTTTGCAAAACAAAATCCTTACATTTGCCTTGATAGTGTACATCAGAGGACGAAACGCATTGTTAAAGAACAGTTTTCCTTTTGTCTTTGTTATATATATATATATATATATATATATATATATATATATGTTTTGAACAATAAAAATATTATGAATTTTCAGACACACTGGGTTGTATATTAATATTTGTTTATTTTATTATTTCAATTAGGACTCTCGACAAGTTTCCTCCAGCATATACATCATCACTGCTTGTTAGTAGCAATGAAATAGAGGAGTGAAAGACTGTAAATTTTGACTTTTTTCACTCCTATATATATATATATATATATATATATACATATATATATATATATATATAACTGTCAATATTCACACACACACACACACACACACACACATATATATATATATATATATATATATATATAAGTGGTCATTGACAGTCATTCACTTCTGTATTTCACTGCTACATATATATATATATATATATATATATATATAAAGTGAACATTGACAGATATAACCTCCTATATATATATATATATATATATATATATATATATATATATATATATAACTGTCAATATTCACACACACACACATATATATATATATAACTGGTCATTGACAGTCATTCACTCCTGTATTTCACTGCTATATATATATATATATATATATATATATATATATATATATATATATATATGTACATTGACATCAACACCAAGATTCGACCGTCTGATTCATCCTAAACGCCTCTCAGTTTTGACGTCCATGTCCACTTTTATATTTACACACGCACTATCCGTGATACTGAATACTTTAACCCATAAATATAGCATACCTTAAAACTATTTTTCGTCATATATATATATATATGTGTGTGTGTGCGTGTGTTTGTGTGTGTGTGTGTGTGTGTGTGTGTATTTTGTTTTCGAAGTTAAGAAAATGAATTGTCCAAACTTTATGCCAAAATGCACATTTTTTGGAATGGTTTCTTTGATACTCAGTCATTCGTCTAATTGAAATGCTTCCAATATATTCTTTTCTTACATTATATGACGCTTACAGAAGGACTACCTAATAACTACAATTAAATTAATACCTGTCCTCGTTTTCATCAGTCTTATTTTATTCTTAGTATATGAAACCTGTAATAAAAGCACCGCATTTTTAAAAAGATCTAATTTAGATTGAAAAGTGAAAGCAAAGTTGATGCTATAACTTAAAAGAAAGAAATATGGTGACGACTTGGGACTGAATATTAACGTAATGTCACCGCTTACCGCTTATTATACAAAGACAGCGTTGTCTTAGCTGAATTGTAGCTGACATTATCTAATTGGGCAGAATACTCGACAAGTACATAATTGTAGATGTTTAGCAATTTTAATTTAACCTTTTGTCTTTTGTTGGACAGGAAATATTAAGAGTCATCCATTAAGAAAACCGATTCTGTTTTAAAGACAAACCGGTTCAATAAACGACGATGTCAAGTTGTCATCGAACAGACCCTTGCAGTGCCATTTTGAGTATAAGATATTGACAATATTTATCAGGGTAATGAGACTTGCCGACAATCATCTCATTTTCAATTAAAGTTTGACAGGTTGTACTATGTTAGATGGTACCAGCAGTAACGAGTACCTATTCTTTGGGAAAGCGGGGTTTCCTTTGTCATCTCCGTTGTTTTGAATTCAGAACATTCCTTCTCCTGTACGGGTTGCGATTAAGAGTTTCAAGTCCTAGTCCTATGCTATTTAATCTTTTCCCTTGTGTGTGTAGGGGGGTGATAAAATTCATGTCTTTTGTTACAGAATGTATAGGCAAACACCTAAAGGGAAAACTACTGGTCAGAACTCTGACGACCGGAGCTGAAAGGGTGTAGTTTGAATCCTGTTGGCCTAGACTTCTGACAGTGCCGGGTTGACAAAAATAGCGCGAAGGCAATCACACGGTTGCAAGAATAGAACGGGACAGGACGTCTCGTCGCAAACAAATTTGTTAATGAGACAAATATCCACCTGGATAATGGGTGGTTTGTTAACTAGGTGATATCCGCCCTCTCTATCTTGCTTTCCTTTCTCGCTTCTTCCAACAAAACGATGCTGCCCTTGCAAAAGCTCAACGAAATATTACGAAACAAGAAAATTTCGTTAGAAATAAAGAAAATGGTGCTCAACTGCTATGTAATATCTGTCCTTCTCTATGGTGGTGAATGCTGGAAAATCTACCCATAGATGAAAAGAGACTTGAGACAACAGAAATATGACTCCACAAAAAGAGGCAGAGAATGCAATGAATGATGAGGATATTTTAAGGATAAGAGAGAAAAAGACGCTCGTTCTTAGAATAAAAATCGAAATTTCTACAGGGCTTGCAGAATTTGGAACACGCAGGATATATTGAAAGTAAGAGACGTTGATAGAAACAGTGAGTAACTTACTTATTTAACAATCTTGTTGATAGAACAATGACTGCAGGAATAGTGAAAAGGCAAATCTGACTAAAAGTCGCAAAAGATAGCAAGTTGTGGAAAGTTATGATCACACACTACCCGAAGGGACGCGGAATATTGACGTAGATTTGTTAAGAGGTACTAACATTCAAGTTGGATGTGGTTTGGTTAAAACCCTAATCAGTTGTCAGTCGACCAATTCTTTCATCAACTTAGGTGAACGTACAATTTACAGTGTCTTGATAGTGGCCTGTCTCGGATTTACAGAGCTTGCTATTGTTGCTCAAGTAAAAACATAAAGAAAATCCATCTCCGCCTTAACTTTCTGTCCCCAACAATCATGCCACGGTTAAAAACGCTGTCTGTCTATTGTGGCTACTGAAGATACAGCACCACAGTTCCGCTAAATCTTTACTTATTACGTACCACGTCATCGACTTGAGAAAATTTCTAAAAGTGCCAGCCGCCAAAAGTATCCACAGTAGCACACGCACACAGACACACCACACACACACGTATATATATATATATATATATATATATATATATATATATATTATAAATTCATGAATCATTCATATAGAGGTTAATGATTTAAATGGCGAGAATACTTCGTCGCAAACAATCTAAATAAGATACATCAACCCCGAACCTGTATATGAATGATATGATCCCTGTTTAGAAATTCCAGTTGTATAATGTCTTTTTAATTTTTACAAGCTTTCGTCTGTTCCTACAGACATCATCAGGTATGAAAATAGATTTTGTTCTTGTTTTTACTTCTCAGTAATAAGGGGACAACGAAAATAGAAATGTAATCTGAAAAAATGCAATGAGAAATGTGTTATTGTTTTGGAACGTGCGGTCGCAACGCTGAGTTTGAATTTAAATTTTAAGGTTCTGCGTTTTTGTACAAATATAGCAATAAGAGAATTCTTTTTTACTGGTAGATTTTCCGTGAATATGGCATGAACTATATTGTTCAATAATTACAGTAATGTCACACTTATTATCCGAAAGTTGCACGTTGGATCAGTTATTTTAATTTCAATTAAACGGTGCAAATATAATTTATAAATTCATGAATCATTCATAAAAACTCTCTCTCTCTCTCTCTATATATATATATATATATATATATATATATATATATATATACACACACACACACATATATATATATATATATATATATATATATATATATATATATATGTAACTATACTCGTTTCGAAAAATCCTCGAATTTTTGATTTGCCAATAATCAAAACAAGCCAGCTTTCCCTGACGATCCGCTTAGGTGAAACCTGGGTAGGTTTGTCTGGCTCACTATGTTTATCTCTCTCTCTCTCTCTCTCTCTATATATATATATATATATATATATATATATATATATATTTATATCTTTCAAACATGTTCGTTTGAATAATATCCACATTTTCTGTCAGCCAATTTTTATACTTTTTGAAATTTCCGAATTAGTTGTTAAATTTATCAAAATAAACATATTTATTTATATTCTATTTTCCTCCGGTGTACTTTCTAATCTTGCTACATACATTTTCATGGCTTGTATATTGTCTATGTAAATGCAACTTGACAGACAAGCGGGCGAGTGGTTAGAAGGTTCGCTATCTGGCTATGAGACCCAGGTTCGATTCTCATCAGGGTCGATTTGTCAGGATATTATTGTTCTGGGGCTTGAATGAAATTGGGTAGACGGAAGTGTTTGCATGCCGTCAAGAGTGGTGCTGGTAAGAAGTATCACGACCAAGGACTTATTTTGACTGTTGATCACGCTAGATAATGCGCCAGAAACAGTAACTAGGGTGCGCAGTAGAGTTGAAGTATAAACTTGTAGATGGGCTGTGTGAGTGTTGAACAAACACATATGTTCCTGAGCAGGCGTCTACTATAGGGATTGGCGAGCTGTCTTTGTAGATAGGCATACTCGGATATGTGCCGCCTACTATTACAACTGTTCTTGATTAATTCCGACACACACACACATATATGTGTGTGTGTATGTTTGTGTGTGCATATAGGCAGCATATTTTCATTCAAGCATGTTTGGTTAAATAAGTCATCCATAACAACTCTTCTCCGTCAACTAGCGTCTTACAAAAGACCAACATTCTATATCAATTTTAATGTCTTTTGGGAGATTGCATCTCTGATAAAAATGGTAGTACGAATGTTGGTTTTGCAACAACAACGATGACGGGAAGGCTTACGTTTCACTTCAATGATCATAGTTCAGTCTCACAACATTTAAAGGAACACTCATATCCACATTCACAGTTTAGATATATATTAGTCAAAAATTCATCAGTGCTTCAAGATAATAATAAGGAAAAACATAAATTTCTAGAATCCTTTTTATATAAGAGAATTGCGGCCAAAAATAAAGTCAACTAAAAGTATAGCAACAAAGTTCTTAAATGTTTGTAGCAGCAAAGTGTGGTATAAAAAGTACTAAATTAAAATACTACGATTAAATTGGAAAAAATCACCTAAGTTACCTCCCTTGAATAGCGGCGAAAAAATATTTTGCATGCACGGTGTTAATGTATAA
>OZ010578.1:92042292-92089792 GCA_963932145.1 Acanthosepion lycidas
CATTCTTTCTTTCTTTTCATATATTGCTTGCCTCTTCCGTTCTTTCTTTCTTTCTTTCTTTCTTTCTTGTTATATACTGTTTGTCTCTTCCATTCTTTCTTTCTTCTCATATATTGCTTGCCTCTTCCGTTCTTTCTTTCTTTCTTTCTTTCTTGTTATATACTGTTTGTCTCTTCCATTCTTTCTTTCTTTTCTTTCTTCTCATATATTGCTTGTCTCTTCCGTTCTTTCTTTCTTTTTTGTTATATATTGTTTGTCTCTTCCATTCTTTCTTTCTTTTCTTTCTTCTCATATATTGCTTGTCTCTTCCGTTCGTTCTTTCTTTCTTTCTTGTTATATATTGTTTGTCTCTTCCATTCTTTCTTTCTTTTCTTTCTTCTCAGATATTGCTTGCCTCTTCCGTTCTTTCTTTCTTTCTTTCTTTCTTGTTATATACTGTTTGTCTCTTCCATTCTTTCTTTCTTTTCTTTCTTCTCATATATTGCTTGTCTCTTCCGTTCTTTCTTTCTTTTTTGTTATATATTGTTTGTCTCTTCCATTCTTTCTTTCTTTTCTTTCTTCTCATATATTGCTTGTCTCTTCCGTTCGTTCTTTCTTTCTTTCTTGTTATATATTGTTTGTCTCTTCCATTCTTTCTTTCTTTTCATATATTGCTTGCCTCTTCCGTTCTTTCTTTCTTTCTTTCTTTCTTTCTTTCTTGTTATATACTGTTTGTCTCTTCCATTCTTTCTTTCTTCTCATATATTGCTTGCCTCTTCCGTTCTTTCTTTCTTTCTTTCTTTCTTGTTATATACTGTTTGTCTCTTCCATTCTTTCTTTCTTTTCTTTCTTCTCATATATTGCTTGTCTCTTCCGTTCTTTCTTTCTTTTTTGTTATATATTGTTTGTCTCTTCCATTCTTTCTTTCTTTTCTTTCTTCTCATATATTGCTTGTCTCTTCCGTTCGTTCTTTCTTTCTTTCTTGTTATATATTGTTTGTCTCTTCCATTCTTTCTTTCTTTTCTTTCTTCTCAGATATTGCTTGCCTCTTCCGTTCTTTCTTTCTTTCTTTCTTTCTTGTTATATACTGTTTGTCTCTTCCATTCTTTCTTTCTTTTCTTTCTTCTCATATATTGCTTGTCTCTTCCGTTCTTTCTTTCTTTTTTGTTATATATTGTTTGTCTCTTCCATTCTTTCTTTCTTTTCTTTCTTCTCATATATTGCTTGTCTCTTCCGTTCGTTCTTTCTTTCTTTCTTGTTATATATTGTTTGTCTCTTCCATTCTTTCTTTCTTTTCTTTCTTTTCATATATTGCTTGTCTCTTCCGTTCTTTCTTTCTTTCTTTCTTTCTTGTTATATACTGTTTGTCTCTTCCATTCTTTCTTTTCTTTCTTTTCATATATTGCTTGTCTCTTCCGTTCGTTCTTTCTTTCTTTCTTTCTTTCTTTCTTTCCAAATCCTGCTTGTATTTTTCTTTGTTTTCCGTATACTTTATTTTCTTAAAAATTAATTACAGCTTTTGTGTATATTTCGACATACCTCTCTATCACTCACAACTATATATTATTCTTTCTTTCTTTTTTTCTTTGGAACCACTTTATTATTATTTGCTCTCTCTACTCCTCTCTTCCTATATCAAAAACATCATCCTTCTAGGAGCAGGTTGATGTCTTTATATATTTAGATAAACGCATACACTTGTTTATGTATATATATATAGGTAAGCATTCGACCAGTTACGCCCAAAGCCGGTGTATGTTCAGTGAAAACGTTTTGTGAATAAATAAAGCGATAGGCGAAACTCTTTTACTATATTTTCACATAAAGAAACGTGTTTGTTTAAGGAATATAACCGTAAGTGTAAGCCATTCTTATTTGCATCCAATAGAAACGTGTGGATCTCAGCCGTTTGGAAGAAATGTATTCATCTGGGACGGTAACCTGTTGATATTGGACTTTCAAAGAATCTTATTAGCCTTTGATTTTCATGACTTGGTAAAGTATTGACCTTGATTAATTCTGACAAGACTAAAATTCTGGGGTTAAAACTCAGAGAAGGCAGTGACTCCAAAGAAATAAAGGGATTTATAATTAAGAAAATGTCAGGAAATATTTTTGAGTGGTCGCATATTCTGTAATCCGAGTGTGAAGAAATTTCATACATTATTTGCTATCTTTCAATTTTTTTTTTTTTTTACTTTTCCCGCCATCTCTCACGTTCTCTGTTACTATCTTACTTGCTAACATTTTTCTTTCTTTCTGTTTCAAATAAAGCTAACATACAGCGTGCGATGGATAAATTGTCGTCTAATTTACGCAAAAATGAAAATAACATTGACATCTCATTTTAACAGATATGTTTACCTAAATTTACACATCAATGTCTTGAAGTACTAAAGAATAAATTCATTTAATAAAATCGCCATTGTCCTGCAGACAACTCTGGAGTCTCCAGCTACTCTTCTGGACGATCTCCTTGTTTAAGTTGATGAATACTGTCACGATCCTAGTCTTCAGTTCATCTTTGGTGTTACAAGTAGTTATGTTGGTCTCTCACTCAACTGCGCTTCACACGTTATAATCAAGGAGGGTGTTTGTTGTAGAGTAGTTTTCACAGTGGATGATTGTATTTTAATAAGTCGTCCTAAATCAGGTTCGACGTATAAAACGTTAGGAACTTGGAAATAAGAGGTAATGACGCAGCAAATCTAGCTGTGATGGTTGGTACTTCAATGTCTGACTCGCTCAACAACATTGAGCGGAACTTGCCACTGCTACTTATTGTCTATGGGAGAGTCCATTACAATAGAATAGGTGCCATAATATCCCCCCCTAAAACTTTACTCCGCAGGAGTAAAAAGTTTTCTTTATTTATTTTTCAAATTTTTACAGAAAATATGAAGGAAAAAAAAAAAAAAAAAAAAAAAAAATTTATTTTTTTTTTTATCAACATCGTAGCGTATTTCCTACGTTTTTTTTTTTTATCCACTTTTAAATGATCAGTTACCTTTTTTTTTTCTTCTGGATCGGCGTACCTTAGGTAAAATTATTTGCAAGGGTTGTTAGATCAAACTTATTGAAAATCACCTCCATCGGCGTTTTTTTTTTTTTTTTCTTCTTCACGGGACCGCTTTCAACTTTCTGAAAAACGTCGTCTGTACTGTTTACTGCACGTGAGTTTTTCCCCTTTCACTAAGTACGTCATATAGCCAATCCGCTTTTCTATTTTTTTTTTTTTTTTATATATATATCTCCAAAACTTTACTAGAAACAACCTTCTGCTTTGAACTTCTTAAAGATGGTCTCAGTTTCTGTAGGTTCTTGTTGACTTAAATCATTTAATAATACTGCATGTCCTTGGTTGCGCGTAACTTGTTTCCCAGTTTTTTTTTCGATGTCGGCTTCATTTTTAATTTCTGAAGCTTGTTTTTCACGCATATTGTCGGTATTAGACGTTTCACTTTTTTTAAAATAAACCCGTTTTCTCTAATCTGTCCAATTCTTTATCTATCTGTTCAATTGAAGCAAACAGCACATTCCTTTTCTTTTTGAATACCGCCTGAGCGTTTTGTTTTGGCTGTAATTTTGCCTCCATCTTGGTACACGTTCCCAAACCTGAAGAAAAAAACAGTAGGAAAAGTTCCCTTTAG
Source organism: Acanthosepion lycidas (assembly GCA_963932145.1). Classification (NCBI taxonomy): domain Eukaryota; kingdom Metazoa; phylum Mollusca; class Cephalopoda; order Sepiida; family Sepiidae; genus Acanthosepion; species Acanthosepion lycidas. The sequence goes on from OZ010578.1 coordinate 92,045,922, forward strand.
TTTTTGTAGTAATTTTTTGGCTTCGCAGTTTAAATTTTCAACTTTGTAACAGAAAGAATTTATTGGTAAATGCCATAATTGAAATTCTGTTATCCAATCCGTACCAAGTAAGTTCGTGGTATTTTCTATGACAAATAGTTTAGCTTTTCCCGTTTTTTTTATTTAACGTGACGTTTTAACAAATTCTCCAATAAATTGTATTTTTTCTCCTGTCACGGACCTTGCGATTTTATTTGTCTTCATTAAAGTTGGTTTCCCCAACTTCTTCCACGTATTCAAATTTATGATAGATAGGTCGGAACCAGTGTCGAGTTGCATTTTTATTTTTTCATTACTTATTTCGACGGTAACAAATTTTCTAGTTATTCCGTCGTTCACTTCGTCGGACTTTAATTTTCTTATTTTATTGTTTTTATTTTTTGACCTGAAGTGCGAGCTTTTATGCCCCACTCTTTCACAGTTGAAACATTTTTTATTCCTAAAATTGCAATATCTGTACCAGTGAAGTTCACCGCAAGCAAAACATGGCTTCAGGAGTTTTTGTTTATTTTTTCCTGGTATTTCACTTTTTGTATGATAATCCGCAATTTTAGAATTTTTATTCGTAGACTGACTTTCTTTTTTGTAGCGTATTTTCCTTACATGCGAAACGCCAGACTGTTCTATCTTTTTCGAGTCTTTCTTTACGCTCACATCTTGTGCAGTCTTCCGCCAAACTCTGTACCGAAATCCTCGGTTCGTTTTCCAATTTTGAAAGTACCAATTTCCTTAATTCTGCGTCTCTTTCTGAAACTAGGCCTTGAACAAATACTAAGCACTTAAAATTGTCAGCGCTTAATTCTGCTAGTTTGAATTCTTCACAGTGCTTGTTCACATTAGCTGCATACGTTATGAAGTCTTGTTCATCCTCTTTCATCAGATTCAAACATTTCCACCTCTTGTGAAACAAAGATGTCTTTTTACTAAATAATTCACCTAATATATTTACCGCCTCGGTAAAAGTCAACTCGCTAGTTTTTTTCGGTAAAATGTAGTTTACCAATTTGTTATGCTCAGCAGTTCCTAACTTGCTTTAAAGAAGTCTAACCTTCTTTCCTTCAGACCACGTGTGGTAGTCCTCGTTATATACGTCCGTATATTTTTAAAAATAATCTTCAAAACTTATTTCTTCGTCTGGACTGTACGTGAATATTTCAATCGAATTCCATATTATATTCTCTGGGAAAGAATCATTTCGTAGATTTTTCTCTTTCCTCTTCTCAGTTATTTCCAGAATTTTGTTTTGAAACTCCTTATGCATCTGTTCCATTTCTCGTTGAAATTGCATTTGTCTATTAAAGGTTTCCTCCTGAAGTTGTATTTGGAATGTTTTCTGCTGGTCCAATATTGTCTTTTGTTGTTCCATCTGGAACTTAAAAAATTCCTGGAATATATTTTTGAATTCCTCCATCTTCGCAAAAAGTTTACACAATGCTTAAATATTGTCGAGGGGGGTCCAAAACGAATTTTTAATTCGTGACCTATTTGAGCAAACTGTCTTATCGCGAAAAAATAAAATTCTTTTCTCAGTTGAGAATACGACTGATTTTTTCGTCTCTAAGTTGACGTTTTCTCTTTCGAAAAAAAACTTTGCCAAGTTTTTTTTTCTTTATGTGAATCAGAGTTGTTGTCGCCGAAAATTTGACGAGCAATTTTTTTTTTCTTTTTCCTCCGTATGAAACACGAATTTCGTCACTAAATAACGTGAGCGAATTTTTTTTTTCACTGTATGAAACGCAATCCCACGTACGCCACGTTTATTATGGCGGGTGAATTTTTTTGTTTTTATTTACGTCTGTATGAGTTACGAATTCACGTTGACAAGTGTTGTAGAGTGAACGCAATTTTTTTTTCCGTATGAAACCAAAATATGTTCGTCGCCAAGTGTCGTATATGGCGAAACGATTTTTTTTTTTTCGTATGAATTTCGAATTCTGGTCGCCAAAGTTGTTATAGAGTGAACGAAAAAATTTTCTTCGGTATGAATTACGAATTCCTTATTGCCAAGGCGTTGTTAGACGTACGAAAAAATTTTTTTTTCTTTCTCCGTCTGAGGAACGAATACCTCGTCGTCAAAGTTGTAGTTTGGCGTACGAAAAGTTTTTTTTTTCTTCCCTCCGTGTGAGTTTCGAGTCCTCATTCGCCAAAATGTAGTTAGGCGTACGAAAAGTTTGTCTTTTCCCGTGTGAGTTTCGAATCCTCGTTCGCCAAAATGTTGTAGAGTAGTTTTTACAGTGGAGGCTTGTATTTTAATAAGTCGTCCTAAATTAGGTTCGACGTACAAAACGTTAGGAACTTGGAAATAAGAGTTAATGACGCAGCAAATCTAGTTGTGATGGTTGGTACTTCAATGTCTGACTCGCTCAACACCACTGGGTATTTATCGACCCACCCACGAGGATAGAATGTGGCAAAAGGCCGGGTTTAATGTGGGTTTCTCCGAGCCCGTAGGCTCGGCTAAAAATATAGCCTTTGAACCCGCCTAGACGGGTTCAGGCCCTGTCAACCTCCCCGGACGAAACCACGCCCTCCGGAAAAGCCTCGTCCGGGTTCCTCTCTGCTAACGCAGAGAGTTCGACAGCAGGCGCACGCAGTCAGAGACCGCGAGACGCCACTGAGTATTTATCGATCCACCCACGAGGATTGAATGTGGCCCAAGGCTGGGTTTAATGTGGGTTTCTCCGAGACCGTACGCTCGGCCAAAAATATAGCCTTTGAACCCGCTTAGACGGGTTCAGGCCCTGTCTACCTCCCCGGATGAAACCTTGCCCTTCGGCAAAGCCTCGTCCGGGTTCCTCTCTGCTAACGCAAAGAGACGCCACTGAGTATTTATTAATCCACCCACGAGGACCAAATGTGGCACAAGGCCGGTTTAATGTGGGTTTCTCCGAGCCCGTAGGCTCGGCCAAAAATATGGCCTTTGAACCCGCCTTGACGGGTTCATGCCCTGTCTACCTCCCCGGACGAAACCTTGCCTTTCGGCAAAGCCTCGTCCGGGTTCCTCTCTGCGTTAGCAGAGAGTTGGACAGAAGGCGTCCGCAGTCAAAGACCGCGAGACGCCACTTAATATTTATTAATCCCCCCACAAGGATCAAATGTGGCACAAGGCCGGTTTAATGTGGGTAATTCCGAGCCCGTAGGCTCAGCCAAAAATATGGCCTTTGAACCCGCCTTGACGGGTTCAGGCTCTGTCTACCTCCCCGGACGAAACCATGCCCTTCGGCAAAGCCTCGTCCGGGTTCCTCACTGCTAACGCAGAGAGTTGGACAGAAGGCGTCCGCAGTCAAAGACCGCGAGAAGCCACTTAATATTTATTAATCCCCCCACAAGGATCAAATGTGGCACAAGGCCGGTTTAATGTGGGTAATTCCGAGCCCGTAGGCTCAGCCAAAAATATGGCCTTTGAACCCGCCTTGACGGGTTCATGCCCTGTCTACCTCCCCGGACGAAACCTTGCCTTTCGGCAAAGCCTCGTCCGGGTTCCTCTCTGCGTTAGCAGAGAGTTGGACAGAAGGCGTCCGCAGTCAAAGACCGCGAGACGCCACTTAATATTTATTAATCCCCCCACAAGGATCAAATGTGGCACAAGGCCGGTTTAATGTGGGTAATTCCGAGCCCGTAGGCTCAGCCAAAAATATGGCCTTTGAACCCGCCTTGACGGGTTCAGGCTCTGTCTACCTCCCCGGACGAAACCATGCCCTTCGGCAAAGCCTCGTCCGGGTTCCTCACTGCTAACGCAGAGAGTTGGACAGAAGGCGTCCGCAGTCAAAGACCGCGAGAAGCCACTTAATATTTATTAATCCCCCCACAAGGATCAAATGTGGCACAAGGCCGGTTTAATGTGGGTAATTCCGAGCCCGTAGGCTCAGCCAAAAATATGGCCTTTGAACCCGCCTTGACGGGTTCAGGCTCTGTCTACCTCCCCGGACGAAACCTTGCCCTTCGGCAAAGCCTCGTCCGGGTTCCTCACTGCTAACGCAGAGAGTTGGACAGAAGGCGTCCGCAGTCAAAGACCGCGAGACGCCACTTAGCCGAACTTGCCACTGATACTGCTACTTATTGTCTATGGGAGAGTCCATTACAATAGAATAGGTGACAGTGTTGCAGTCTGGGGTGTTAGCTAGATAGATGTAAGGGGTGATGTTGTCGGAGAAATTGTCTGAGAGCCTTGACTGAGTTCTCCTGCTTGTTTGGCATAGTGCAGAGTCCTGTTACCAGATTATATAGGGTCTTCCAGAAGGAATCCAGATGAAGCTATGCTTACGGGCTGCGTCTTTTATGGAGAGGTAGACAGCTGCCCAACTCCCTGTATGCGTGGTCTACTGGAAATTTTTGCCCGAGCGTACGTACCAGCTCGGAAAAGCACTACGTTAAAAACCGGCTTTGTGCCACACCCCACCTTGTGTCGGGATCTCGGGTTACATTAGACTGTGTTCTGCTTACCATATCCTTCTCCAGAATAAACTAGTTTTTGCTTTCTATATGTGTGCCAACTGTAGTTTTTTTGTTTTTTTAAAAAAAAACTTACCTCGTGGACGTCCGTACGTAAAAAGAATCTCGTGAGGAAGCCATATTGATTTTATGATGACAAATTAACGCAAAATGACGGCGACCACGAGATTTGAGAAAATATAAATATGCAGGGTACGAAAGACGGAGTCGTCGGTGAGAAAAGGAACTTAGTCTACAAACGACCAGACAGTACGATAAATGCAACATCTACACTTTGTCACTCAGAATTAGTGCCTTCTAAGGAATTTAGGCGAGTCTCTCGAATTTAAACTACACCAACCTTTCCTATTTACGGCACAACATCAATATAAACAATAAAACACAATCTCTTTTTATCAAACGCTCAAACATCAACAAATCTGAATAGAAAGATAGCCTCTGTTATGCACCCATTATACAATCACAATGGGCGCGTTGTCGAGTGGTTATAGCAGTCGATTTCTGACTGTCAGACCCAGGTTCCAATCTCCTTGTGGTCGATTCGTCAGGAATATAACTTCTTGTCTGGTGATCCCATTGTGTAGCACTATTGGAAAAATACTTAAAAACAATATCTAAGTCTTGTGGAATTGATTAACCGGAACGGTTCTGTCAATGATTGTGTTGGCGCCAAGTTACAAGTCATCGTGCCTGACGTTTTGGGTCTTGTTCACACTGTTGATAACGTCAGTTTATGCGCTATCTGTAGTCTCTCATAAACTGATACTCCTTATTCCCGGTAAGATAAGAATATCAAAATGTAGCAAAACAAATATGGCTGGACGACATCAGTTAAACTGCAATATCTTGAAAACTCGAGGAATATGATCTGACGTTACCTTTTTACAGTGTTATGAAACTGTTAGCTACTAAAGTGTAGTGTTTATTGCTCGTGTAGTTAACTGTAATAGGTCGTTTAAAAGCCGTGAGGCAAATTCAGAAGTTAGGAGAGCGGGTTCCACACAGGCGTACAGAAACGAACGTCGGTCAGCTTTTAAATGTGTGCACTTCTCTTCTTGCACTGAAATATGTCATTTTTTGGAGAACATGTCCGGAAGCAATGAAAATAAGTTTATTATGACGAAGAGGGATAACAGCTCGGAATGAGAAATTGGAGAGTTGAGTTCGAATTCCAACCGAGTTCGTGACATTAACTTACTCAGACACACTCTTGGAAAATATGAATCATTCTCTCCCTCCTCCAAGTTATGAAGTAAAGAGCAAGACATTAGTATTCAAAAACATATGTAACCCTGAGACAAAATCATAGGTTGCCTTCTTGCAAGGTATAGCACTCGGAAACCACCTCTGCAGGGTTACGATGTAGATATCGAGAGCTGGATAGTGGATGTAGCCAATGTTAGAAGCAAACAAGCCAGATTATCATGCAAAAAGATCCTTTATACATAAAGAATGAACGAGATTTAATTATTCCGAGTTAGATCGAAACTGCATATAGTAACGTGTCTCTTAATATAAATGCAACCGAAACTCATATGATGATAAACGGGGGCTGGGGGGTACAGAAGGAAGAATTATTTAGATATTATTACTCGAATATCAAGAATCTTTATTCAGTTAGCTCATTTTGCGTCACTGTAGCAGTCACGCCCCACCAATTGTGGTCCATGATGAAATTCAAAGCCAAATAGCGCAACTTTTTGCATCATGGGTGTTGAAGTTACACTGTCTCTCATTTAAGAAGTTCCTTTGCCCATTGATAAAGATGTTAACCTCTGAGGCGTAGCTCTTACACACCCAGGCTGGCGACTGGCAGAAAGCTGTTGGTCACATGTGGGCTGGGGGAAGGAGTTCCCCTTCACAGATCGGGTCAGAAACATTTCCGACTGCCTTCACAATTTAGCCAGCCAGTTGGCAATGTTGATCTCGATGTTTCCCTAACACTTCTTGGTGCCATGTGTGTGAGCTGGGGTGTAAGCCGTGAACCAGTGCAGTTCCGCCTCTTAATTCATCTGAGTAAAGCAGGATTGACCGCTTCGCTGCAAAGATAACCACCACTGACGATACATCCCATACACCGAGAAAATATACGAGAATATAAAAAGTAGAAATATGTTGTTAGACATCGTTGACTCTTTGATTTTTTTTTCATTTCTTTTTGCATTTCTTCTCTTTTCTTCTTTCTTTCTGTTTTATTGTCTTTTTCTCTCTTTCTTCTCGCTTTTTTTCGTCTTTCTTTCATTTCTTTCTTTCTTATTTATTGTATTTTCTCTGTCTTTCTTTCCGCTTTTCTTTCGTCTTTCTTTCACTTCGTTTTTCTTTCTTTCTTTTTTTCTTTCTTTCTTATTTATTGTCTTTTTCTATCTTTCTTGTCGCTTTCTTTTCGTCTTTCTTTCATTTCGTTTTTCTTCTCTTCATTCTTTCTTCATTTCTTTCTTTTCGTTTTTTTTTTTCGTTCATATTCTTCTTTCACTGTTTATTTTCCACCTTTCCTTCTTTCGATGTTTTCTATTTTTGTTTTTGTGCATAATCTTCCATTTTATTTTTTCTTACAATTATACGTTTTTCTTTCTTTCTTTCCAATTTCTGTTTTTAATATATTTTGTCTCTTATATACATAATATTTTCTTTCTTTTTTATAGATCGATCTAACAAATCTGTTGTTAACTGGGGCAATAAATGACTTGTTAATTTTAAGCCTTCAAAACAAGACTGCTCTCTTTTAAACGTCTGAGAGAACGTTTTCTGTCTCCCATAATTATGGCTGATGCTAACCTCCAGGAGAGTAATACATTGCGTCTTCTTGTGTAACGTTTTCCCCTGACATGAAGTGAAAAAAATATTTTGAATCAATTGCTAGGTCTGCTTCTAGAAAGCCTTGATAGATAATTTTATTCGCCAGAATCTACCTTACACAGTTATAAGTCCATGCATTGACTATTGCTGTTACATCTGATCTTGTGCTTTTGCTATGTATTTAGACATTCGAGATAAAAATCAAAAACAAAGAAAAATCTGCAATGTTATTGGTCCTGACCTGGCATCCAGACTTCATTCAATTTCACACCGCCGTAAATGTAGGTTCTCTGTGCCTTTTTCATGAGTATTTTTCTGGTAAGCTTTTCCTCTTTTGTACCTAGGTTTTTATGAATTTAAGCGCAGTACTAGATTGGCAGTTAGGCTGCATCATTTTACAGTTGAAGTGGCTAGCTGCAACCGTAAGTTTTATACTAATAGTTTCTTCTATCGCACTTCTCGCTTGTGGAACTCTCTTCCGATTTCTTGCTTCCCAGTTAACTTTGATCTTCAAAAATTTAAATGCAAAATCAATTGTTATCTTCTGTCTTCTTAATTCATGTTCCCTTATTGTTCTCGCTCCTTTATAGCATTTTCTTTACGTCATATTCTCTCACACTAAGTAACCTCCTTACGTCTTAGTAACTTTGTGCCTTGATTGGGGTGAGATGAAAAGAAAAGCATATAATTCTTTCTGTTTTTCTTTCTTTCCTATTTCTGTCTTTCATCTTTACACTTTATTCTTTCTTTCTATATCTCCCTCTTTCTCTTTTGTGTCTTTTAGGCATATCTTTTTTTCTTTCTTCCTTTTAGGTAAAAATCCCTATCTTTTTTCTTTCTTTTTGCTTTTCTTCTTTTCTAATTTTCCCCTCTTTCTTTTCTTCTTTAGAATTTTCTTCTGATTTTCTTTCTTTCTGTATTTCTCATGAGTATAATTAATCTTTCTTTTTTTCTTCTTTGTTCTGGTAGACTCATCTGTCGCTGCATAATGATTTTCTAATCATAGCTTCGATGTGGCACAAGGCCGAAATTATGTGGCATCCAGTGAGGACCGAACACACTACTCATTAGTAATTATTCTAGCGAAAAAAAGCCTTCTAACCATTACACCACGCCATCTGTCGGTGTATAGGGTATATCAGGCGTGATTGCTAGATTCAGTATAGCTACCAATGTTTGAAAGAGGTTAACCGCTTTCAGGGGGTAATACTGTATTTGATAGGAGTAAAAGTTAATTTTTATTAAAAAATCACTGTAACATTTTTTATTACTAAAAGATACAGTGAGCAATTGGCTCGTTGGAAAAACAGGCTAAAACAAAAAAAAATCACGTGTGTTATATTCTAAAAATGTCACCGCCATATTTAGTAAACGAGGACCGACAAATTGTTATCATGAAATACACAATTTATCTAAAATATGTCGCTAAGTCTGTGTACAGAATAGGAAATAAACTAATGCTATGAATTAATCATACAAAAGTTTTTAAAAAATTGAGGAATTTTACATCATCCTGGTATTTTTCCAGAACTGTAAGATGCTGCAAAACCCAAACCTTAACCTAAAACTCGAGGATCTTCCTAAATACTCCAGTCAAATCTAAACTTCCATATGGATGTCATTTTTTATCGATTGATTCGTTTTCTACGGCTTATCAATCCTTTGCAAATTATTTCAAGTCAAAATATATTTTTAGATTGTAATTTTTTTTTGGAGATAATAAAAGTTTTGTGATACATGTCTTACTAATTAACCCATATCTGAGGGGACAATAGGTGGATTCATACATTCCTAATGCTCATAAGTGAATATAACGAAATCAACGGCAATTGGAACAGGGCTCCCCGATTAACAACTCCAAGTTATTATGTATTACACCACCCGCACATCCAAGTTAAAGTTAGGAAGGAAACACCCATCAATACTAGAAAGAGCAATAACACTTAGTGGACTTGAGAAACTAGTATACTTGAAAAATTCTTTTAAGAGAAAGATTTTATAAATGTCAGTCAGCAGTTTTTTGTTTGTTTATTTTTCTTTTTCTTTAATTCACTCAAGATAAGGCACAAGAGACCTTCAAAGTAGGTTACTGGTTGAGATTTTTGTTATGCTAAATTCTCAGTTATTGAATGCAGAAACTTTCCTTATAAGGTAGCAATTTTAGCATTAACAAATGTCAATGTTCAATATTCAAAATCTATATTATCAAAAAAGAGGATTCTCTGTCCGTAACTCACTGCGTGTATGCAATGTAGATACTGATGTTCATGTTGACTGACATGCGTTTATGCCTTTTAATGGACACAAACCACATTTCCACTCAGTCAGGACAACTCCTGACCCGGTCTGAGCAGTAAAATCATAAATTTGGAGAGATGAAGAAAAGTTAGCTTTTCAAACCCTAAAAATCAGAAATTATACGATCTTTATCGAGCTTTTCGGATACTCTTCACAAATAAATAGAATTCTTTCTTGAAGCCTTTTATTATAATTATAGAATTATTTTTATGTTCGTTATTATTGAATTAAAATATCCCAGCGCGCATGCAGACATACATGCACAAGCAGTTGGAAGGAAACTGTAGTAGGCATTTTTGCCGTGGGTGATAATTTCTCTTTTTGTCCGGCAACAACCCCTAGCTAACAGTGTAAAAGCTAATTTTTTAATAAATATTATATTTTAATAAATATTTTAATAAATGTTTTAATAAATATTTCAATAAAATTTTTAATAAATGTGCTATTTTAATAAGTATTTTAATATTTCATTAAATATTTTAATAATATTTTAATAAATGTACTATTTTAAATAGACAAACAATTTCGATTTGAAATTTGATCATCCTTCCGTTATAAATTTGTGTTATTTAATATACACATAGACATGTGTACACACATAAAACAGCAATTTGACTACATTTGAAGTAAAGCTTTAAAATACATTTTCCTATCACTCAGTCTGGACCATGGATGCTGAGAAACAAACTCATAAGTGTGGAAGACAAAAAAGAAATAAAATAAAATATTAATTTTCTAAAACAAAAAAATATACATATTATAAGATTTTACTGAACCTTTCATAACTTATTCGATCATAAAATACATTTTTAAAACCTTTTTTTTAAATTGTAAGAAGATTTTTAAATGTCATCGAATTGAAATCTAAATACATACACACAAAGCTACATACACGCAATTATTTTTAATTAAATTGACTTTAGCAACTGTATTCGCGCAGGTTAATTTCTCTTTTTTTTTTCTTGCAACCATCCCTGGGTTACATGAAAAGAGTATAAGACGATCTTTTGGAAATCATTTTCATTTCTTATTTTATATGTAAACTGATATATATATATATATATATATATATATATATATATATATATATATATATATATATATATATATATATATATATATATATATATATATATATATATATATATATATTAAGACATTTTTTATGAGTATACGCTATTTTTATAGATACAAATATTTAAGTAAATACTCTGTTCATAATAAACAGTATTGACGACATTTACCTGCCTGAATGTCCGAGAAATTTTCATAGAAAATTTTCATTTATAATATATATATATATATATATATATATATATGTATATATATATATATATATATATATATATGTATATATATATATATATATATATAAATGTACTATTTTAAATAGACAAAGAATTTCGATTTAAAATGTGATCATCCTGTCGTCAAGCGAGGCGACCGGAAACACAAGTCTGTATAAAACAACTACTGTTTTTTTTTTGTTTTTGTTTTCTGCGTTTAGTTCTGTTTTGTGTTAGATTATATTCATTGGCTACATATTGAGTTTCGAAAGTTTTATACCACCGGATTCTAAACTTTTAGGGATTGCCCCCACCACCACCGCTTGCGTATCAAAATACGACCCTAACGCCCACAAAATGTATAGACACAAGCCTAATCCCCCACCACCACCACCACGCAATGTATAGTCAAATTTTGATCGGATTTTCTTGGCCCTAGTATTGCATATCAAATGAGTATCATTTCTTTTAACTATTGTTATATAAATGGAATACACTGTTGAGTCAAGGTAAGATACGCTTTAGGTAGATTGTGTATTTGGTGTATGTTATGGCACTGTTGTGCAACTGCGCCCATCTGGTTGCCCGCTTTTTTCTCACTGACCCCTGGATTTCTTCACCGCCTCCAATGGGTATGTTACTGCCCACTTTGAGAATCGCTGCTTTACATTAACCGAAAGAGCATCATGAAAACCTGGCACTACAATCTTTTGCCAAAATACGTGCATTTAAGTTTACTCGAATGTGTGCCGATATGTGCGCAAATGTGAACTAATTAAAATACTTAGCCATGCAGCTCGTTGTTCGAAATATGCCAAAGCTTTTGACCGAGGCAATTTGCTTCCAAAAATGTAATTTCATTGAATATATGGTTTTCACATTATTTCTCTATTTCGCTGGGAACCGAATTGCAAAACCTTACACAAAAAACCGGCCTCTGTAGCAGTCACTTCTTCATTCTTTATTTGCTAAAACCTTTTTAGAAGATCAGGCTTCAATGTTTGTTACAAATATGGAATGCGACACGCTGAAGAAAAGAAATACTCTTGTCGCATGACGGTCGCTCTCGAAAATGGTACGAAGTAGCTTTTGGATTTCGATAAAATTCTTCGAGAGCCAAGCCCGGGAAAGAATAAACGTTAAGGCTCTTGGAAAAGAAATGCTTTCGACGCAGAAACTTTGCTAACATAACTTGACAAACAGCTAACCAGGTTGCTTCTGTTGAAGGGAATTTTCATCACAAGAAAATATTAATCGACACATCCACATACATCCAAACAAAAGCATATGTATTCGCGCGCGGGCGTATATCAGTGTACGTTTTAAAACCGTATATAAATTATACATATACATGTATATTTACGCATATCTCGACACACACATTAAATAAAGCGTCTACGCAAATATTGGTATCCACTAAAAATAACGTTAAAAAATAATAAAAAATATGTTAGATTAATAAACAAAAATGCATTATTTATTTGGAAAATGCACACATACACATACACGGTAACACACACACACATACACGGTAACACACACACACATACACATACACGGTAACACACACACATACACATACACGGTAACACACACACACACACACACATGCATATTTATATTTATAAGATAGTATAACAAATTGGGGAAAAACGTTTTGTGATGTGTTTCATCCGTTAGGATTTCAACGCACTGGGCTTTGTTGATGTTTCTACGTCTACACATGTGCACAAAACGAGAGACGCTGGTAGTTTCAAAATTTCTTTTTTGAAAAGAATATTTTTTCAAACTAGCCAAATTCTTATTCCAATTTGTCATATTATTTTCATAAATATAAAATTATACAAAATTATTTATAGTTATATCATATATACATATATAATTAAATTAAAATATAGAATAATAAAATAACTCCTGTAAATTATTCAAACTAAATTTATCAGATGGATTTTTGAAAGAGTTGGATGTTTAATTTTTTTTTTATTCTGTTGTCAACGTTTGACTTTGTAAGTAGTTTTGTGGATTATCTTACTGAAAGAAACGCTGAAATAGAGGATGCTCTAGCAGATCGAAACGTTGAAGCCAGAATTAAATAAACATGAAATGGTAATGGTAACATTACTGTTTCCTTATAAAGAAACATTCGTGCATTCCCTGACTGAGCGGCCAGTGACACTTCCGGTTTATTTTTTTAAAATATGTCTATTAAAATCATTTCTTGGGAAAATTGGTTTGCAAAGAACACTTTTACCGCACTTTCCTTTATTGATTTGCTTAACTGCTATGCAATATCAGCTCTCCATATGATAGTGAATGCTAGACAATTTCCTCACTGATAAGGAGGAGACTTGGGGCAACGGAGATGAGATTCTATCAACCTCAACTACTCTACCTGACTCTACATCAACGTGAAAATTCGCAAACCACATTTGACACTTTCGATCTGTTACAATACCTTCTCCATAAACTGCACAAATCACTTTTACTTTGTGCCGTATCAGCGTTGGATAATGGCAAGCGAGGCGTATCTGGTTAACTATTACTACTTCGATCCCCACATTCCCCCCACGAAAAAAATTGTTGTAAAACCAACCAATCATTTTCATGAATCCCATAATTATCTTTATTTTGATCTAAAGCATAACATGTCTATAATATTGCTTTTTTCGTCTTTAACTTTAGAAGCAATTAACAAAATTGCAACCATTTTAACAAAATTGTTAAATATACAAAAAGATATGGCAACTTTCATAAAACAGTCGAAAACGATATTCCGAATGACTGTAGGTATTACTAAACGCTCTCAATGCCAACTTCTAAAAACAAGGATTTTTTTATATAAAGAAACTGAACTAATATAGAGTATATCAATAGTATATTACTTATACAACATAAAAGTTGTCCTCAAAAGATATTTATTACAAACCAATATTTAATAATGCATTTAAATATTTCAATTTATTTCATGCCATCCGCAAAGCAATATTAGGAATGATAATATACAAGGTGCGATAGGTAAATTCTCGTCTAAATTAAGCAAAAATGAAAATAACACTGACATTATATTTTAACAGATATATTTAGCAAAATTACACAAAATTATCGTGAAATACTAAAGAGCACATTTATTCAACAAAATCGCCATTCTCTTCAATCACGGCTTTCAGACAATTTAGAAATCTCTTTCAACTTTTCTGAACGGTCTCCTTGTTTAAGTTGGTGAATGCTGCCACAATCCTTGCCTTTTTTGAAGTTACATGGTGTTTTGTTGGTCTCTCGCCTCATACATAATAATCAAACATGTTGCAGTCTGGGAAATTAGGTTCCCGGATGTAAGGGTTGATGTGGTCGTAGAAATTGTCTGACAGCCTTGACTGTGTTCTCATACTTGTGTAGCTTGGTGCAGCGTTTTGTTACCAGATATAGGGTCTTCCAGTAGCCCCCCTCATGACTCAAAACAGCACAAGCTCCTCAAGTCACATGATGTAGGCTTCCGTGTTGAGTCTGAGGCCCTGTGAGAAGATGAATTTGAGGCATAACGTCGCCATCACAAGTGATCACTCCAAACACCTTCGTAATCACCTTTAGACTCATCCAACTATTACCGAATCATTTGCACTGTCCTCAGATTGACAACCACACACTCTGAAATGTTCGTATTGGAGCTTCCGGCGCGAATACCAACCAATACAGCATGCCGTTTCCAAATTTCTGGCGAATTTCGTCATGGTGCTGTTTTTCTCACAGATGGTGCCCAACTGATCCTACCATACTTTGAAGTCGACAAAATAAAAAGCAGCAAGACGCACGCGCGAAATTAAAATATAAAATATTTACCAATCACGCCCTGTTTCGTTTGCTTTGGTTTGTTTTACAGTATATTAACCTCAATGCTTTATTTAATGCCGGCAAAATTTTTATTGTTGGTAATACTTTTTTTCAGAAAATCTATTTCTGGCAATACTTTTTCTTCAAAATGTATCACTGGTAAAAAAAAAAATGCATAGCTGGTAATGATGTATTGCTGGTAATAATTTTTACAAAGTATTTCTGGTATTAAAACCTATTTTTGCACTTTCACAGTATTTTGACCCCAGTTTATGAGTTAACTATTTGCTGGGACCCTAACAGGTGCTACCACCCCGGGTCAGGGTGGACCTGGGAACACCAGCAATTAAGAGGTAGTTCCACGCTCCTCAAAACCTCTTGATCAGACGCCTTGTTGTTGGACGTAGTTTATCGTCTTACACAGGACACGGATGTAGTTTATCGTCATACCCAGGACGGCAATCGCACCCTGTATATCTATGATAGAAATAGCTTAGAAACATTTTACAATAATTTTCTGAGTTTGAAAACGATTACAATATTCGATTAAAAAACGCCCTTAGTGAGAATTTCCATATCGAATTTGTGTAATGAATTTTTCTTGTGATATCACGGATTATATAATCAGCTAAGTAAAAATAAAGAAAATTTTTGAGCATAATTGTAATATTCAATTAATAAGAGTCAAGATTGCTTCTGATTCGGACAAAGCATTCTACGGCCTCCATCCAGTCATTTGTCATACTCGCTAAACTCTTTGGAATTTTGAAACGAAACATTTTATACAATCTACGTTACTTTAAATAATTTACCTTATGGATAATCGACATATTGTATCGATAGCTGAATATAAAATAGGCTGCTCATGCGATTGTTTCGCCTAATACTGCAAACTACTACAAAACCAACACATTAACCTGAAATGTCGAGTCAGGTTTTTAAATACTCTTGTGAGATCGAGGTCTTTATATGGATGAATGCATGGCAACAAATTCGTTCAGAAATATCTAAACTGCCTGCTGTATACAGCCACTTTCCCAGATCAGTGGATAAGTTAAGCCTGTAGGACTTAGTAAGGGCCATCGATCTTCGATCTTTGTGAAATGGTGCGACACAATCACAAACAAAGAATTGTATCAGATAACAGAAATCACATCAGCAAAGGACTATTAACATCAACAAAAACTAAAATGAATAACGCATGTAACCGGAAGTGAGGACAATGACATAATCAAGATGTTGATGTTCGTCAACAACCCCAAACAAAATGTGTGGCAGGAGAAAAAAACATCACTATTGGAAAGAGTGATAAAATGAATTTGAAAAATCTATATTCCTAGAAAATTCATTTAATAGAAAGATTTTATAAATTTAGACAGAAACTATCACCGGCTTCTCGGTCTATGAATGCTGAATATTTCCTTATATTGAAGCAGTTAATATTAGCGTAACCGTTGACATCCTAATCGTAATAGTAATATTATCTTGATATTTTGATTGGCTGAAATTGTGAGAATTGCTATCGTGAACTATTACCTGTAGTGTGTTTATTGCTTTAATCATTACACCTCCCAAGCAAGACGATAAAAACATTCTAAGATAAAATGGTAGACGAATAGAATATGACGTGACACCAATCTTCTTCCAAGCGAGGAAGACATGCTTGCCTGCTCGTCCAGAAATTCATGATTAAAAAGCCTGCTATTTTACCTGGAATCCAAGTCCAGCCTTTCATTCAGAATAAAAATTCTCAACTCTCTCATCCACGAAACAGTCTCCATTTTTTTTCGCCTGTTGCCTACTTGAGAAAACTTTGATCGAAGAGATATCACTGCACCAGAGTGATCTCAGAAGAGTTCATTAACGAAAAAGAACAAATAATGCCATTTCTTTAGAAAATGAGTATTTTTTCCGTGTTCACTCGTTTTTCTTAACTCTTCGCCCTAAACACACACACACACACACACACACACACACATACATACATACATACATATATATATATATATATATATATATCGAGATTCTTTTCAATCCTTCAGGTTATTCATTTATCGGTTCATTTACAATGACAAGTTTGTGAAGCGTTAAACTACACAATGTACTTTAAGGCTATTCACCAGGATTTTTTTGCAAAGCCAGATTCATTGAAAACTTCCCTAACCGAACACTCATCAGTTTTAATCACTTATCTGAAACGACCTCGTTGTTGTCACTGGCAGGTTTGCAACAAATGACAGAGCAATGAGATTTCAGGTTTTTCTTTAACCTTTTCTTGTTTTTTTCTATTGATCTTCTTCAAAATTTTTCATCCCCTCCATGCGGATCTTTCGATATTACACAATTTTCACTTGCCTGCAGATTGATAATTAAATGTAGCTTTACTCGTCATTTATAACTTTCCTGGTCATTGGTGTGGGTCTTTTTATTTAGTTTTTGAATTTAAGCGCAATACGAGAATGGCGTCGAGATCTCATCAATTTACAGTTGATTTGGCTAGATGTATCCGTAAGTTCTATGCTAACAGTTTCTTCTCTCGCACTTCTCGCCTGTGGAATTCTCTGTCGGCTCCATGCTTCCCAGCCAAATTTAATCTGCAAAAATTTAAATGCAATGTCAATCGCTATCTACTGTCCCCCTGATTACTCTCTTCTCTTTCTGCTCATCATTAATGATCATGTTCCTAATTATTCCACACCCTGTGAACCCTTGTATTTTAGCGGCATTACTGCCTTGCAGGAGGTGATACCGATTTTTTAAAAAAGTACTGTGTGAAGTGCGGTGGTGTCTAAGATAGCGGCTACCGAATGAAAAATCGCAGAGCTGAGATCGATTTCCAGTCGAGATTTTTTTACATTCACTTACGCGCAAATACCTTTGGGAAATATGTGAATCCATATCTTCTCCCTCTAGGAGAAAATATCAAGGCAGACTGGGATCTATAGCCTTTGTTGGCAACCATCCTAGGAGAAAGCAAACTCTGAAATCAAACCAACCTGCAGAGAGTTGGTCTCTGTCAGGCTATCTAGCCGAAGATACACTATTGCTGCTACGACTGTAGTACGTGTGGTGTCCCTAAAACCTTAATGGGTTACGGGACTCGTGATCGGGAATTCCGGCATTAAATAACCCATAAGGATTTGATATGTTTTTAAAGAAACCAAAGCAAAGCAAAGCAAACCAAACCAACTGGGAGTCGTAAAGAGACAATAATTACTTAAAGCCATGAAAGTGATCACCTTACGTCCTGAAAGGACATGCTATATAAAAGAAAGCTTTCGCATTTTCCCCAAAGCTAAATTCCTTGTTGACAGGAAGATTTAATATTGTATGCAAGATGATAAGCGTAACTTTCCTTTAGTCGTTTCCATAGACTGTATACGGATTTATTGTGATTGTAATTGATTCGCTAAACAGGTGGTCAACAACCCCCGGCTCGCGAAGGATTTTTGTCCGGCCCGCCAAATTAACTGTAGTAAGGAGTTTGTATTATTTTGTTGTTTGTGTTAGATGTTCTCCTGTTATTCCTTTAGTAAAATAAGGAAACCTGTTTAAATAATATAACATTAACTTCTTTGTTTTTTCTTTAAACCTCCAGCCTTCTAAAAAGAGTGGTTTGAGGTCGAGACAATTTGTTATAGTACATTTGATATCATATCTCTCCCCGAGAAAATGCCCTGTTCTCTCCAAAATGTTGCCGACCCCTGCTCTATATTGACATGGTTAATTCGGGAAGTGGGCTATTGAACGCATCACCAACTGACTCTTCTCCTGGTGTTCACGGAATCGGTACTGAATTTCGGCAAAACCCTTCTTTATCTACACAAGGATGTTGTCTGCTTACTTTTTTCGTCATCTATATTTTTGGAGAGCGTGTAAGATCTTCTCACAGACAATAGTATCTCATTTTTCGTTTTTAATTTATTTAAATGGGATGAGAAGGTGTATGTTGTTGTTCTTACTTTTTCATTTATTATGTCGAGTTTGTAGGAAGATCGTTCTGAAGTAAATTATTTTCTCTGATTAGTTTATAGTCCAGGGTCGCCTGTAGAGGTTTATCCAGTGTTACCTGATTAGGACTGTGTTCCCAGTTCCTTCTAAAGTCTACTTCAATTCTACAGTTCTAACCTCTTTGCCTTAACTCTGAAATGTTATTTACAGTTTATTCATTTATTTTCCGCAACAGGAGTAGAAAGTTTGCCAATCATCCGGTTCACATTCAGCGCTTTTTTTTGAAAAAGGAGTAGAGGTATATCCCTTATTCCTTGTTTATGATTGGGTATCTGCTTTTGTCTAAAGTCTTCATTCGCTTTTACTCCAAATATCCTCTTGCGCCATGGTGGCATTATCGCTTTGCCTGGGGTGAATTGATTAAATAATAAGAATCAGCTTATGCAAGAACTCCAGCTTAGTCCTCCGCGTATGAAAAAGGACGGAACGCTTATATGAGAGATAGAAAAAATACTTCAGAGATGGAAGTAATTTATCGGAGAACACTTCCATCACAAAGAAGAGCAATGGGCAATACACAGAAATATTGACGGACCGAAAATATTAAAATCTGAAATGGAATCTGCACTGGCGAAATTTAACAGAAACAAAGACGGAATTGTAAAGAGATTCTGGCAGCCTCAAATGATTTCAGAATAGAGAAGATCACAGAAACAATAAATGAAAACTACAACAGTGGTATAAACGAATCGGTACTCCATTAGCTTAATGAGTCTTATAACAAAACTTATACCAATTCTCATGAATAGGGCGTGCAGACGAACCAGGCCGATGGGAGAAGAACTGGACGGGGTCGTCAATGATACTTGAACAAGGAACGCGATATTTGTTCTTAGATTTGACTTCTTGTATCTTCAATGTTTTTTAAATCATTTTACCCCAAGAAAGGCGAGTAATGCAGGTGGCCGCAGAAAGTGAAAAATAGACTGAGAATAAGGAGGATTTAGGAAAGGACAGAAAATGGACGGGATTCAAGAAAACATAAGATGTCGAACCATGTGACGTTTACATTTTTTAAGATGGTAGTTATCAGAGAAGCAAGTAAAGGCAAGAGAGGTGGGATGCGTGAGAAAAGCAACTGTTGGAATAGAAATGGCGGTTGCATTTAGCTATTTCAACCGTAAAAGGGTGGGGCCTAGATGCCAGTCTAAGTAGAGTTCTTGCAGTCTACGTTGCTGTTTACTGTGCTTCGGTCTCGGCATCTCTGATATGTCTTTTCCGTATTTTCTCCTCAGTTAAAACGGAATGGTTCATGATTTATGAGATATTGCCATGTCGTAACGTACGGGTTAAATAGCTTATCAATTTAATAAGGAACAAACAGCCTTATATCATGAAGTGTTTTCATATGCTCTTTAGTCTTGCAGTCTCCGTTGTTGTAACCGATCCATCGGTCTTGGACACTCCTTCATTGACGCTTACACCAAGGTCACTTCGACCTATTCTCTGATCCAAGCTGCTGCCCATTAACCTTACCTCTTAGTGTTGATCGTCATATGGGGTGATGAATAATACGTAGCATTTCAGGACACATTTCTAACGAAATTTTCATGTCCCTTAATACGTTGTTTTAGATTTCGAAAGGCATCTTTTATCTATTGCGATGCGCCTTCAGTTTTCTGTGTCCCAAGTTCCGTTGTCTGCTATAACCACTCCCGAAAGGACATAGTATATAAAATAAAACGTTTAGATTTTTCGAAAGCTAAACTTGACAGACAGGCGGATTTAATAACACCGGTTTACAAAAACTAAGTCCCTGAGGCAAACATGTGAATAGATTGTTTTTTATTAATTGTGATGGGCTGAATACAAATTTTTGAACAATTTTGCTCAATCATTTCTAGTTTTTTTGCTTGTACATATCATATCTTTATATCATATCTTTATATGATATCTTTATTACACTGCATATCAATTCCAAGTAATGTTTTTATTTCATCTATTACAAAACCATATTAAAGAAACAGCATGGGCACAGTGGAACTGAATTACTTGGATAATAACTTAGATACATGCCATGGTACAGTAAACAGTCAGAAGTGATTTTTGGGGGACGAGCTCCACTGAAAGTCATCCATCATGCCAGGGTTCCATTTTTCTTGGTAGTTTCTTTCGATTTTCGTAATATCTTGGAGGAACCTATGTCCATGCTCATCACTCACTGCTCCATGGTTGAAGTTATATATGAGAGTGGAGATAGTGAATTTTGAGTGACATTCGGCATCTCATATTCTCATATTCTGATAAGACTGTAACAACTCAATAGACACTTGGCAATCTGGTAGCTGTGTATTACCAAGGAAGCCATGACAGACTGACTTAAATGCTTCCCATTATCTCAGTTCTTTTAAGATAAGAAGTACTGTAGTAACACAACGTGTCTTCCATATTGAAGAATAAAGCGATGTCTTTGTTTTTTGTCCTGAAACTGGTGATCATTACTTCTGCGGTGACAGGGTTCCCGTGATTAAGCCTGATGCCAGGAGCTCTAACAACTGCTGAGATAAATACAATTCACAGGCAAAGCCAGTTAGGTCTTTCTGTGTAATCTACTGTGGCTCAATGTCACTTATTCTTAAACAGAGACATTGTCATATATATATATATACAGACTTGGTAGAATATTCCCCTGAAGGCAATTTTTCATATTATGAAACAATGTGCTCTTTATGTGCTTAGATTGTAGGGACAGGTCTCATATCTGAAGGAAGCTTGGAATATTTGATTGTTTTCAGAAGAAGCATCGAAAGCAGTTGTATTTGTTAAACAAAAATAACAATCATCTGCATGGCTTCATTGCTCTCTGCAGACCACCGGGAAGGCTGCTTTCGTGCCATGATGAAACTATGCAGTTAGTCCATTATAATATGGTTTACGACGGATGTGTGAGACCAGGATTTGTCCGGATATCTAATTTTACAGTCAAAATTAGACAAGTAAGCAGTTCTTAGGAGAGGAGTAATTGTTCGATGCTGTGCAACTGTCGTGAATTCCCCACAAACGTAACAGAATGAATTTGCCTTTTTGATGCATCCTCGGTATTTTGAAGTGGCTGAAGCTATTGTAAAGATATGTATTACCTCTCAAAAATATAGAAAACAATTTAAACATTGATCATATATATGGTTACGGCCATAGATTGGAATTTGGAGAGGATTTAATTTCACCGCAATGAAACTTAGCCGACAGGGGGCTGAGCGTAGGCCGCCAAGGGCAGCCATTATATCATTTTTAAAACAGAATACAATTCTTAAAATTAAAAATTAAAAAAAGCAACAACACAATAACCACACCAAAAAAGGAAACATCTGGCATTCTTGAATACATGTTGATATATACATTTTACGTGTATATATATATATATATATATATATATATATATATATATATATATATATATATATATATATATATATATATATATATATAAAACTGGAGGTGGACAGTGAATAAAAGAATTAGCGGTTTTATTATTTGTTGTTTATCCTGGAATATTTTTTCATGTCTTTCTTGTTTGTTTTTCTTCAACACCTTTTGGCCGTCTACTCCCCAGCCTTTATCGGCTGCCTTGTTATGTTACAGGTTGCTAAATATTTATTTGGGACCGAGGATGCTGGAAAAACGTCTCAAAGAACATAGGGATACAAAAATTGGACGTGAAGAGTTGCTGGAAAATGCGAATGTCTATTTTTAGGATTCATAGGGTCCTTGAAAAAATCCAGAGACGGATATGCAATATGATGGGGCATGATCTGGCATCTCGTTTACAGTCTCTCTCTCTCTCTCTCTCTCTCGCACACAGACGTGTCGTCGCTTCCCTCTGTCTCTTCTACAAATACTTTCACGGTAAGAGCTATTTTCGCTAGTTCCCAAACTTCATGAATTTAAACGTAATGCTAGGTTGGAATCTCAGTCGCACCCCTTCACCGTCGAAATGTAGGCTCGTAATTCCGGTATGTGGAGCTCCCTTCCGCTTAGTTGCTTCCCTAAGTGCTATAATCTCCAACTATTCAAATACAATGTCAATCGACATCTCCAGATGCCTTGATCTAATTCCCCGTCCTTCTCTTCATCCTTTCGTCTATCACGCTCTTTTACTCTTGCTCCCACTCTCTGCAACCCCATGTGTGCTAGTAGCACTCTCTTTTTGCTTGGGGTGAAATGTTTAAAAAAGTCTCGGATACAATGGATACCTGAGGAAAGCTGGATTGGGGTATACAGCCAAAACAGAATTCAAACAGGCATTTTACAGACGGTTTTAAAATGTCGAAATAATACTGGAATTAAAAAGCCCCGTGTAGATTAATGCTGTATTTGTTTCGTTAATATTGAAATATTACTTGCTTTCCGGGCATATGTTGTTTATCATGAAGGCCATTTAACGAGAAATAAGATTTAGGGCAAAAGACATGCTTATCAACAGGATGCATAAAATCCAAGGACGGGGCGCTTATATGAGAGATAGAAAAAATACTTTAGAGATGGAAGTAATTTATCGGAGAACACTTCCATCACAAAGAAGAGCAATGGGCAATACACAGAAATATTGACGGACCGAAAATATTAAAATCTGTAATGGAATCTGCACTGGCAAAATTTAACAGAAACAAAGACGGAATTGTAAAGAGATTCTGGCAGCCTCAAATGATTTCAGAATAAAGAAGATCACATAAACAATAAATGAAAACTACAACAGTGGTATAAACGAATCGGTACTCCATTAGCTTAATGAGTCTTATAACAAAACTTATACCAATTCTCATGAATATGGCGTGCAGACGAACCAGGCCGATGGGAGAAGAACTGGGCGAGTTCGTCAAAGACACTTGAACAAGGAAGGCAATATTTATGCTTATAATGTTATCAGAAACAACAGTCCAAATGCAGAAGGACGTGTGTACATGTGTTCAAAAAGTCTACAACAAACACCTGTCAGACGAGCTCGGCAACCATGAGACATTCGGGAAATCTAATTTATATATATATATATATATATATATATATATATATATATATATATATATATATATATATAATTTAAAATATTCAAAACCCTATCCTGGCAGAAAACTGCTTGCATACGGATATAAAATGTGTTCAGCAGATATACAATAATAGAAAAGGGTATAAGACAAAGCTCTGTTCTCTTACCGGACTTATTCTCGCGATACAGCGACGCAATTCTGAGAAAATTAGAAGTTCTACCAGGATTAATTATTGGCGGCTATAACATAAGATATGCAAATGACACAGTGTCGATAGCAGATACGGAAAGAAAACTACAAAATTCCATAACGAAGGTAGTGAAGGAAAGCGAGAAGAAAGGACTAAGCATAAATAACAAGAAGACAGAAATGCATTGGTTGTTAGAAAAAGGGTGAGACCAAAATGCAAATTACAAATTAGAGATGCCCAGATAAAAAAAAGTTCAACAATTTAAATATATGGCGAGTGTTCTACCAGAGATTGGGACAGCGAATGATGCATTCCAAAAGCTAAGCAAGGTATTAAGTGACAGGACAATTTCGTTAGAAATAAAGGCGAGTGTACTGACGAGAGACTTGAAGCAGGTTAAATGAAGGCTGATGAGGATACCATTGACCAAACGACGAGGTTTTAGAGAAAATGGAAACAAAAAGGAAACTTATAATTAACATCAGAAATAGACAGTTAAAATTTCTAGGGCACATAATGGGGAAAGAGAAAATTTGTTCCTCACAGCACATATTGGAGGCAAGATGGAGAGAGGGGAAAAACGCATAACCTACTTCGCAAGCTTGAGTAAATGGATGGTTGAGCAGGTTAAGGAGAGGTGAAAAAAGACAGAATTTATTAAGAGCTAACAAGGACAGGAAATTGGACAAAACTATGATTACCCACGTCCCGAATGGACACGGAACATAGAAGAAAAAATGACGCAGTATTTAGAATGAGAATTTATTGAGTTGATAAGAGATTGTTGCGGAGATAGGCACATAGATGAAAAGAGATAAATCTATAGAATAGAGACTGGGTACAGAGTGGCTGATACAAACAGACTGAGATACGAAGAAAGAAAGACGAATAGATGAGGGACGATGAGGTATGGAAGGATTTGAACGTAATGAGATGGCTTGGAATATCTGATACTCACAAGTCAGTTTGAAGGCAAGGACAGAAGAAAGCAAATCATAGCATACTTATTGAGCTTGAGTAAATAGATGGCGGAACAGGGTTTAGGAGAAATAAATTTAGATTTATTGAGACCTGCAATGGCTGGAAATTGTGAAGAGCTTTGGTGGCCTACGTTCTAAAGAAGAAAATGATTTAGGGACATTCTGGTAATCAACGGGCACCAGAGAAAAGCTAGAGAGATCACAATCGATACAAAATACGGGTTTTGTAGACTGTGGAAACCTCTTTGTAGTCAGTCAGTTATGTACCATGCGTGATATACTCTTAGGCGATATATCTCTTATTCCTCAATCCGAGTCGCTATACATACCTCCACCGTGCCTCCTTTGTAGTACCCCTACGATTCATTTATCATATCCTAAGTAGGCTAAATCGATGATATGTTTCGTTAAGTTTAAACGACTGATTGTTTTCTGGACATACCGCCTATATTTGTTAATCATGAAGGATTCTGAAAAAAAAATACAAGTATCTGTCTATATTTATGAGATGAGCTATTGTATACACTATTTACATTATTCGGACTATTGTCCTCATCTTTGTTGCCATATTTATTACAACGTTTCGGCCGTTGTACTCTCCGGCCTTCTTCAGGTGGTTGTATGTCGAACTGAACCCTTTATTTCGCTCACTGGAGTAAACTGTTCTAGTTCCACGTGCCATGTTTAATGGATGTCAGTTATCAGTTTTCTCCTGTTAATTCCCCTCTCCAAGTTCTCCACTGCCTTAACCGGGTATTGAACTCACACTCTTTGGGTCCTGTCACTGGATCTAATCAACGCCTTTATCCACTGGTAAAAAATGGTTGCTGATGACATTAGGTTTATAATACCCAGAAATACATACACAGATGTCCTCAAGGACATATGGATAATAAAGAGAATAAAGGCGTTGGCTTAGATCCAGTAACAGGACCTAAAGAGTGTGAGTTCAATACTCGGTTAAAGCAGTGGAGATAACTGATAACTGATTAGACATGGCCTGTGGAACTAGAACAGTCTACCCCAGTGAGCGAAATAAAGGGTTCAGTTCGACATTTTAGCCACCTGGAGAAGGCCAGAGCGTACAACGGCCGAAACGTTGTAATAAATATGGCGGCAAAAATGAGGACAATAGTTCGAATAATGTAAATAGTGTACGAAATCACCAGTCTAAAATTTCCAGTGTTATTACGAATTAATTAAAAATCAAATACAAAATAATACAACAAGAGAAGATGTAAAACAAATGTAAGTTAACTGATTTCATTACTATAGTCCTGGCTATTAAAAATACAAAAAAATACAATTATTACCTTGCCAGTGACTGACAAAAGTTATAAATTGCAACTTTAATTTAATTACTGATTTTAGGCAATTAAGTTATTCAATTATATCGCATGGAAGACAAATCAAATTTGAAAACTTTTAATTAGAATTTCATTTCAAGCGTAAAATAAAGTAAAAAGCGATATATAATTTAAAATTAATAAACGCCAACATCAAGAAAAGATTTAGAAGTTTTACATTTGGCTTTTATTGGACAAAGCCAAATTCACGAAAAAGCTTGATTCCTACAGCTCTACTATCGAAGGCTTGAAAGATTGCTGAAGTAACTATCGATGCAAGACATGTTAAATGCAGGTATGATTATATATATATATATATATATATATATATATATATATATATATATATATATGATATTCAGTCTTGGTCTCAGTTTTACATTGGAGTGTGAAACTGACAGTCACACTCCTGTGCTAATCCCTATTTTCTCTCTATTTCTCTCTCTCTCTCTCTCTCTCTCTCTCTCTCTCTCTATATATATATATATATATATATATATATATATATATATATATATATATACACATTTCGGAACTATAATCGTTTCTTTTTCGGGAGATGGTAGATATAATAAAAATGATTTACTTGGGAAATTTGAAAACAAATCGTTACTGCTTTTGAAAGTTAAAAATGGGGTTGGGGTGGGGAGGGGTAGTTAAAATATACTATATATATATATATATATATATATATACAATTTGTTAGGAATTAATTTATATATATATATATATATATATATATATATATATATATATACAATTTGTTAGCAATTAATTTTATTTTAAGCCGACATTATACCTTATTACTCTAAACGTTATATTATATTAGTCGACATATGTGCTTGAGTCGGCGTCCTGATTTTTTTTTTGACATTCTGAATTTTAATTTACCCTTTTTTTTAAAGATATACACACATGCATCCACTGACAGAAAGCACTCATCCTAAATCTTTAAAAAAGCTGTAACAGATCATTTGCTGTAGAATTGGCCGCCTTCATCCAGGCTTTCATCAGCTTGCAACGCAAAAGATGCAAGAAAGATGGGTTATTTTATTCCGTAGTAGCCCCCACTTCCGTCCTACGTGAGCGTTTAATTCAGTTCGAATTTCATGAAGAAACTCAGTCAACATTAAGTCGTTCTGGCATGTTATTTCCTGAATTAGGTGCTCAACTTTGACTGAAATAAGGCAGATTCTTCCCACTTGTAAATATGTGCGCTCACCTGACGCTTCTCAAAGATATTCGGCAGCAGAATAAGTTGGTTTAATTTATTTTTGTTTGTCCCTGGCATTGATTCATCACCAGCGTCTTTTGTCTTATCTCTGATTTAAAAACAGTAATATTATTTATTGTATCAACCAATCTATCCGTTTCCAATACTAAATTTTGATCGATCTTCTCATATTCGATGACAATTTCAGACGACTGCCCCCACCCCATCCTAATTGATTTTCTTTACATCGATTCAGCTCTGATAATCCCTAAATTTCTTCAGATAAGCGTTCGACAGGGTTTGGAATACAGGGCTTCTTCACAAGTTGAAAAGTTATGGTGTCTCCGGTAGTATTTTTTTTTAAATGATTCAGTCTTATTAAATCGTGAAATGAAGTTATCCTGAACGGCTACTCCACTAGATCCCCTTTGTACTGAGGTAGATGCCCTCTCGGGAATCTATCCTTGTTACTACTTTGTTCTTAATTTTCCTTAACGGCCTTCTTGATAGCATAAGCTCTCAACTTGGTATCAATTCTGATGACAGAATCATTTACTTCTGTCTCGATAAGTAAGTCTAATCAGTTCGCTAAGGTAAAATTAGCGGCTGATCTCAAAAATGATCTACAGTTAAATGGCTTGGTAATTTTAATTCATCCAAGACAAAACTACTCTCTATTAATCATCTGAGGGTCTCTTTTCTACCTCAATTCGGCATGGTTAATGCTAGCCTCCAGGTGAGTGACACGTTGCGACTTCTTTGGCTAACATTTTGCCACACATGAAGTGGAAATACTATATAGAATTTATTACTATGTCTGCTGCTAAGAAAGTTTGTTCACTGTATCCTACTAAACAATCTTTTCGCTCGAGAATTTATCTTACATATCTATAAGTCTACCATTCGTCCATGCTTCGAATATTGCTCCCACATATAGTCCGGTACTCTTGCTATATATGTAAAGATTCTTGATAAAATCCAAAGAAGAATCAGCAATATTATTAGTCCTGAGCTGGAATTTGCACTTCAGTCACTTTTCTACTTGCGTAAAGTTGATTCCCTGTAACTTTTCTATAAATATTTTCATGGCAATTGTTCCGATGAGCTATTCGCTATGATAACTAGCGCAGTACTAGATTAGCAACAAGATCTCGCGAATTTACAGTAGAATTAAGTAGTTGTAATCATAAGTTCTGTGCTTACAGTTTCTTCTCACGCACTTCTGGCTTGTGGAACTATTTTGCGGTTTCTTGCTTTCCAGTCAAATTTGCTCATCAGAAATGTAAGTGCAATGTCAGTCGTTATCTGTTGCTTTCTTAATTCCTGTTCTCTTATTGTTCTCACTCCTCAATAATATTTTTTTTCTTTTTTCTTTCACAATTCGGTTAAAAAAGAAATATTTATGATGTCGAAACCAATAATCATATAATATTATAGTTATAAAATGATAAAATTTAAGTACAAGATTAATTTTGTACAAGTATATATATATATATATATATATATATATATATATATATATATATATATATATGTGTGTGTGTGTGTTTGTGTGTGTGTGTAAAAGGAAGCGGTTAGAGTAGTTCCAACGAGAGAAAAGTTTGCATATTAAAAAGAAAAGAGAAACCGCAAACGTTTTTGGTTGTAATGTGGATTTGTTTTTTTAAAAAAAATATGTTGTATTTTCCATAATTTAGCTACACGTGTTTCCGGTCTCGCGATATTCATCAGACAAAGCGTGCAGATGTCCACATATTAGAAATAATTAATTTTTTTCTTGCGTTTTTCGATGTTAAATATTCTCCATATGAGATATTCTCTTTTTTGTGTGTTAGTAGCCCAAATGTCTTCCTTGAACTGGCAGTGAAAAGTTCTGCGTGAAGGGTTATAAAACAATTAAAATTGTTCCGAGAAATGATGAAGGAGTTATTGGCATTCTTATCTTTTAATGACTTCTGTGTTTTCTTAGATCTATTTCCATTTTCTTGAGTTTTTGTAAGCATGCGTGTATATATTTACAGTGTAACCCGGATATAAAAGACCCGGATATAAGAGAAACCCCGGATATAAGAGATATTTTCTCTGGTCCCAAATTAGAGCCTGTGTTAATGTATATAGAATAGACCAAACCCGGATATAAGAGAAACCCGGATATAAGAGACTTATCCGGTCCCGATAACTCTCTTATATCCGGGTTACACTCTATATTCTCTCTCGATACATACACACTGTCTTATTATGAGGAATTAGTAAACACATTTGCAAACATACACACATACATATATACACACACACACAAACACACTCTCATGACCGTCCTATTACATGGAATCAGTGCATACACACGCACACACATAGATAGATAGATAGATAGATAGATAGATAGATAGATATGTATATATGTATGAATATTACCGATTAATTTTACGGATGTACTTATGAAAGTTACGAATAATCCTTCTCGGATAGGGAGGAAAAATATTGTCAGAAGTTCATTTCGGAAGAAACAAAGTAGCAGATACATACCTCGCTTACATGATAATAATTTTTGCTAACCTCACAAAACAAATTTGTTCTACTAAACTCACCAATTGTCTCTACTTACCCTGATGTTGATTTAAGAAAATTGAAAGTTTCGACCATATGTACTTTACTTTTATATTGAAATAAATTTCGGACAATTTTTAACTGAATTTTTAAAAGTTATGATAAATAATATTAAGTCCTATGTGTATTAATTAATTAATGATAATATGAAAGCTGACCTTCACTTTATGTACTTAGTATCTGAGTTTAATATTATTAGATTGGTGCAAAATAATGACGTAATAATGTCGTTTTTTGACGTTAAAAATACGTCAAAAAACGACATTATTACGTCATTATTTTTGCACCAACCTAATAGTTTACCCCTGCTATGAAAAAGATTGATTTTTTTTTTCTTAAATCCTTCTTATTAGAAGCTTTTCACGCGTGACTATGTGTTGTTACATGACATCGTCATATGAATATTAAGGCAAATCAGATCAAGTCAAAGATCTATAAGAAAGGGAGGAACACAATTTATCTACAACAGAATCATATACGAATGCTCCCCACCCAGGTTATAAAAAATGAATAAATATAGACAGTTGATTCAGTTTTACACCAGCTGCCGCACACGTATTGTCCCTCCCAGATTTTCAAACTGATTCTTTAAATATCATAGATTGAGGGGATCAGTTTATTACTTGATAACAAAAGAAATCGATTCCCGCATCTTTATGTAACGTAAAACTTTAAATTAACATCTATGCTGGAAAATCTTATATTAATACCAATACCCAGTCAAATATCGACGGCACACTGGTCGAAGGGACTGGCCTATTTTTGTCCTTGCCTCATATATATATATATATTAATGTATATGAGCTCCCCATTTTAAAAAAGACCTTGTGTAATATCCTGTCTTAGTTAGGAGTCGAAGTAAATAACTTAATATGAAAAATTATATGTTAAATCCATATTATCATTAGAAGGTTTCCACGTGAGTCTCTTAATATATGTTTTTAATTATAACATTTCTCTCTTATTTTATACCCGTTAGGTTGACCTCAGAGATTTAACAACAATAGGAATCAATATTAAATACCAAAATGTGGAATAAGTAAGTACGGAAGACTCCAAATACTTTAGTATAGGAGATAAAGAATCTGAACATAGGCAACTCTAGAATTAGTTTCGCACAACACTGCAAGTTGCTGTAAATGCAACTCATTAACCTACAAACTCTTGTCATATAATACAATAGCCTTGTCAGATTGAACATTTCATATGGATGTCGTGTGTGGCTACAGAATCGTTCATATGAATTTAAACTCTCAACTGTAAACAACCGCTATCTCAGATCGGTGATTGAGAATGGCTTTTAGCGAGTAGCATCCTTCTTCAAACTTGGTAGACTGGCGCTAGAGAATCACAAATAAAAAATGCCAGATAATATGAACGGCGTCACTTGAGGGCTTTCAACGACAGAAATGGTTGCCATATGTGACAGGAAAAGAAAATAATGAGATAATTATGATGATAATGTTCCACACAACATCGAACAAAACATTAAGAAGAAAAACCTCGTCAAGGCTGGAAAGATTCATAAAAGCTACTGGACTTGAGTAAACCTGTTTACCTGAAAAATTCAATAGGAATATTTTTAAAATGTATGATGTTTCCTTATAAGGAAATGGTTAATGTTACCATTGTCATTGTATATCATTATGCATATTTCTTTCGATATATTTATTTTTGCTTTTGATCTTCGTTAGAAGATTATCTTTATTTTGCCATTATTCGTTTGACTATCCATAAAAAAAAAATGCTTCCTGCAAACTCGACTAATATTTACATACTACGTGAAGAATAAACAAAACCGATTTTTACCTACAGACACATGTATAAGACTGGCACATTAATCGGTTCGACAACGTCAAATTGGCAGCTGATTTAAAAAAAAAAAAAAAAAAAGACCTACTTTCTGTCGTTATCTGGGTCAAGAAATGGTTTATTAAATTTAGCGCGCCCGAAACAAAACTGCCGTCTATTAATCATTTGAGAGAACCATTTCTGTCTTCCATCAGCATGACTAATGCTAACCTCTAGGAGAGTGACTATTTGTTACATTTCGGTTTCATGTTTTCCGCTGCAATGGAGGGGAAAGAGTATATCGAATCAATCGCTAGGTCTGCTGTTAGGTAGGTTGGGGCACTGTGCCGGGAAATTCGTCTTGACCAAATCTATCTTACATATTTATAAGTCTACCATTTGTCTATGTTTAGGATATTGCTGTCACATGTGGTCTGGTGCTGCTGCTATATATTTAGAGATCCTTGATGAAATGAAAAGAGCAATATTCGATTTTATCGGTCCTGACCTGTCTTCTAAGCTTAAGTCACTTTCCCATCGCCGTCATATACCTTCCCAGTGTCTTTTCTAATAGTATTTTATACTGATTCTTCTGAAGAACTCACATCTGTAGTTTCTAGACTCTATGAAGTAACAGATCGGCGTCATGATCTCATCATTTTACAACTGATATGGCTAGATATACTCGTAGGTCCTATGCTAACAGTTTCTTTTCGCGCTTTTGGTCAGTGGAATTCTTTTTTGGCTTTGTGCTTTCCAGTCAACTTTGATCTTCAAAAATGTAAACGCAGTGTCAATCGCTATCTTCTGTTCTTATATTGTTCTCGCTCCTTAATTATAGATTTCTTATATTTTTCACACTCAATAACCCCATGCGTGTTATTGGCTTTGTTGACTTGCTTGGACAATCTTAACGTTTCGACTCAGGTATAAACATAACCAATATTTACCTAGAGGCTCAAGTGCAAATATGATCAACTTTAACTCTAGATTAAAATATAACCCAGTGGTAGCCAGTGTTAATCTATAGGCTCAAGTCTAAATGCATCAATATTTGCCTAGTGTCTCAAGGAGTAACCCGACCAATTTTTACCTATAGCAATCGATTAAGGATCAAGGTGGAATAATGGATATCGACTTGGATTGAAGAATCGGAGAGCTGAGTTCAAATTACAGTCAAATCCATTACTTACGTGCTATTAGCCTTGGGAAAGGTATGGATAGCAGGACACCGGGTTCTCTAGCTTGAATGACAACTGGTCTGCCGCAGAAAGTAATGGCAACCTACTACGGGAAAAAAAGTCTGCCTTGTCAGATACATGATCGCCAAAGCGTGTATCAGGCAACTAATCGTTTCTGTGAAATCTGGGGAAAAATTAATATGACTCAACCAGTGACAATTTATTTTCCACACAAAATCCGAAATATTGCAAGCCCTTTCCTGCTCCATCGCTATTTCTAGGAAAAGTGTTGAGAACTGTTCCACCAGTTCTTACCTTCACGTCTAAAACTCGCCATGCGACGCACACTGTAGTGAAACTAGCGTCGTTCTCTTCATATACAATTGGTGAGCATCTTCTACTCACGAACCGCTGCTTTGTGGAATCGGCTCACAAGAGGATGATTCCTGGTTCCTACAATCTTAAATTGTTCAAGTCCAGGGTTAATCGTTATCTCAACCGCACATGCGCATAAACTATAACTCTTACTCTGTAAGCGTCTACCTTGAGTGGTTCCCATGCCTTGTAAAGAGTGAACATCATTGCAAAATAGTAATGATAACAAAAAAAGTAACAGATTTCGATATAAAATAATCCAACTACTTTCGACATGTAAAATCCAACAACCTCATTCAACCCATTGATCTGTTTTTAAAGATTCTCGCAGTAATAAGTTTTAGACATTCGTATATGATCGTGTTCAAATTACAGTGAAGACAATGTTTGTTTCACATAAGTCCTTCTTTTCTTAACACCAACGAATTAGATGTTTCAAATGGACTTGACTTGAAACTCAAAATTCATTAGCAATAAAAATATAAGAGGAAATACTAACATTTCCCAAGAACCTTCATGACAATGCACTTCTATTAAATAAAAGGAAGTTGTGGAGAGCCACGATTTTTTACGTCTGAAAGTCAGGCGGTGCTTAAATATGAGACAGTATTTTTTAAGCATCTCACCACAAGCATGACAATAAATTCACAAAGACGCAGGAGGTTACTGAGTGTTAGAGTGTATGCAAAAACAAAAAAAGAAAAAGAAAAAAGAAACGCTATTGAGGGGAAAGAACATTTAAAAAAAAACAGGAATTAAGACGAGAGAAGATAACGTTTGATATTGCATTTAAATTTTTGAAGGACTGGGAAGAAAGAGCCGAAGGAGTATTCCTCAAGCGAGAAGTGCGAGAGAAGAAACTGTTACCATAGAACCTGTGGTTACTTCTATCCATTAGATCTCTAAAATTATAACTGCGCTTAAATTCATAAAGTCTAGAAAGAAATGACAATCTACTGCTGGAACAAATCTGCCTCGTCAGTCATATATCGAAAGATACATGATCGCCTAAGCGTGTATCACCCATTGCACATAACTATCATAAACTTAGCTAGCCACGATTACTAGCTAATTTTAAGATAAGTTTTAAGAAACTTTATCAGAACAATTACCATGAAAGTTTTTTTTATAGAAAAGGCAGAGGGAAGCTGTTACGACAGGGAGAAAATGATTGGAGCCGAGATGACCGACCAGAACCAATAATATTGCAAATTCTTCTTTGGATTTTATCAAAAATCTCTAAATATACAGTTGAATCACCAAACCAGATGTGGCAGCAATATTCAAAGCACGGTCGAATGGAGAGGTGAACGAAATAATGACTTTTTTTTAAAGGTACGACTCTCGATATAACCGTTTTATAGGGAAGTGGACACGTTAAAAATAAATTTCAAAACAAAATTTATTCTTTTCACCATCGAAGTGCCATCATCAACGCCGAGAGGTTTTCGAAATGAAGCTGATAACACTGTTTGCTCAAACCAAATAATTCAATTAAAGGTGAGTCCGTGCATTAAATGTAAACAAATATCGCAATGTTGGCCTTTGTATGAGTAAAGATAACTGACACGATAGTATCGAGTTCTACCCACGCATAATCACCGTCCCTACCCTCAGCTCTCCTTGTATATGGTTAGTATATTAAATTACTTCATAGTAAAACAAGCCAAAAATCGTACTAAGTGATAACTGTTGTCTATAGTATTAATTACAGGTGAGATTATAAATGACCAATTCAATGATAATCGTTGTTTGAAGCTACTAAATTTTAGAGAAGATTTTCTTTTCGATAGAGGCATTGTCTTAGATGATTTTAAAAAGTAACTCCCAAAAGATCGTTGGATAGGTCACTTGATTTTTTCCTTCATCATTTCTACTCACCTCCAATATAGATTATATAGCAAAGTGGTTCGCTTTTTGGTCATGGGCCGGCAGTTAGTCTACAAAAGGGATAACACTGAATTCAGACCACACGACAGTGCGTCATCGAACCCCAAAACGAACTCGCTAAGTTATCGTTACCTCACAATATGTATTAGGTTGGTGCAAAAATAATGACGGTTTTTGACGTTAAAAATACGCCAAAAACCGTCAATATTTTTGCACCAACCTAATAGTATGTAGAGGAATCATTCTGATTATGTCTGTTTTTCGCTTAAATTAATTTACTTACCTCCTCCCCTATCATGTTCATGCAAAAACTTAAATTAGTAACCGTCTAGCTTGAGTGGCTCTTGAGCCTTGTATTGGGTGAATATTAGTATAAAATAATGGTCAGTAGGTAATATGTCAATTTCATAATGTTATGTTGTAAAGATAGATGGTAACAGGAGGAATATGAACCAATAATTTTCTCAGTATCTTTAGCGATAGATCGTATATATAAGTTCTATTTGAAGTCCCATTAGATTTTCAAGATAAGGACCTTCTTTGAGATAGTTCCGTCCATAATGACAGATGAAAGTTTAAGATCTAATCGACGATGGTTGAACGTTACTAATTTGGTTTTGAACGTATTGCATTTTGCAAACCAGACCTTCCAGCCATCGAGCCACCAACGTTAGGACAGAGGATAGATCAGGAACCAGGTCATCCAGATGTTGGGCTGTACACCTCTAATGTGCTGTAGCATTTGCATAGATATTCGCTAAATACCGGAGTGTTCTTAGACAGAACGTTATTATAGAGCTGAAAGAAGATAGAGCCGAGGAGAATATCCTGTGGGATGTCGTCATGTATCTCATGGGTTTCCGATGACTGGCTATTAACATCGACCTTCAAGGGTTTTTGTTAAGCAGTCCACCCCTTTTTTATACAAGTGGACTCGCCCAGTGTGTACTTGTACTGCTGCCGGTGAATACCCGGGAGTGGCAGTGAGAAAGTGAGAGAGTGAGAGTGTGAGGTAACCGCTTTGTAGGAGTCGCAGTTGGAGGGAAGTCCTACTTCGATACTGAATTTCCCAGACTGTACATATATTATTATTGCTACTAACCACATTTCTGAATCTACTAACCGTATTAACAATTGTATTATTACGTCAATACATTTATTTGCTATATTTCATTCCTGCGTTTGTCATTCATTTGAGACCGGGTTTCATCCCGGCATCCAAAACAGTTTTCTTGTTAGGAAGAACTTGATAAATTAAGAAGCCCGTCTTGATACAGATAAGATAGCAGGAGAATTGTGGAAGCCCTCGATGTCATGCCTTGCCAAAGTCCTTTGATATATCTAGGATGATAGCACTTTTGATGGATTTATTGTCTAGTGCCTCAGTGAATAAAATGCTGCGTATGAAAGATTGTTTGGCCTTTTCATGTGTAATGCCCCAAGTTCACTTTCTTTGTAGGAATAGGCCCTTTTTCTGCCAAATGCAGGTACCGTATCGAATAGCAATGCCGGTGAGAGTTTTCAAATCTATGAATAAAATATGCGTGCCTGTTCCAATTAACGTTTGACCTTATTAAAACTCGAACAAAGTAATCGGGCTGCAAAATAATAACATTGAAAAAAATAAATTGATGCTAACCTCGAGCAAAGTATCGGGCTAACGTTCTCAACTCACATGAAGTGGAAAATCCATTGCTAGGCAAGAAAGTTAGCTCACTGTGTCGTGTGAGACGATTTTTCACTACAGAATCGATCTTACATATTTACAAGTCTACCATTCGTCCCTTCTATTTACTTTGAAATCTTTGATAAAATCCAAAGAAGAATCAGCAACATTATTGGTCCCGTCCTGAATCTCAGCTTCAATTACTTTCCCATCTCCTCTCCGTGTCTTTTCTAAAAAAAAAAAAAAACTTTCAGGATAAGTAGACTTTACGAATTTAAGCGCAGATAGGTCATTAATTTAGACTTGAGCTGGCTAGAC
Organism: Acanthosepion lycidas; assembly: GCA_963932145.1. Classification (NCBI taxonomy): domain Eukaryota; kingdom Metazoa; phylum Mollusca; class Cephalopoda; order Sepiida; family Sepiidae; genus Acanthosepion; species Acanthosepion lycidas. Next base: position 92,083,174 of record OZ010578.1, read on the forward strand.
GAATCCGTAAAATCTTCTTTTCTCACACTTCTCGCTTGTGGAACTCCATTCCGGGTTCATGTTCTCCAGTCAACATCAATCTGCAAAATTTTAAATGCAATGTCAATCGTTATCTATTGTCCTTCTGATTTACTCTTTTCAATTTCCGTTCATTATTATTGTGTCTGTTCCTAATTCTTCTACACCCTGTAATGGCACGTGGCTTAGTGGCTTTACTGCCTTGCATGAAGCGATAATGTTTTTTTTAAAAAACCAAAAAGAAGCATGTTGAATCAATTAAACACCATTTCTGAGGCAAGTGGTAAAACGAAGGATTTATTTGATAAACATAAGTACGTTTATTATAACTAAAGGGAGATTTCAAAACTGATCGTTTGATCTAAAAAGTCAATGAGAAATTTTAATCAAATTTTAATTTTTTAAACTGTCTTAGATGTTTTCTGTTTGCAATTAAATATTATATTATTCCCTTTTTTCTTTCTCTTTTACAGGTAAGCGTTTATATTTGCAAGACGTGTCTGGTAAGATTTTCATAATCGTTTCTATTTAAAATTTTTCTCGTTTGTATCCTTCATTAATCCTAGCAGTAAGCCATTTTCGCCCTCCATCAACATGGTTGATGCTAACCACCGCCATGAAATTAACTCATCGCACCTTTCTGCTCTCATATTTTCTACTGACATGAAGTGGGGCGATTATATTCAATCACTTGTTAGGTCTACTGCTAACAACGTTAGTTTACTGTGTCTTGACAGACAATTTTTCACGTCGGAATCCATCACAGATGTGCTTTCTCTCTGCGTTTTTTATAAATATTTTTCAGGGCAATTTTTCTGATAAGCTTTCGTCTTTGGTTGAACATTGGCAACTCTGCCCAAAATTAGATTAGTTTAGCGTTGATTTGTATTTAGTTTCCTCTTTCAAATTTAGCTTAGCTAGGTGATGTTGGTTTATTAGACTCTTTTATTTTTCTCCACTTTTTTCGTTTTTTCATTCGTTTAATTCTTCCTACCCTTACTCGTCATGATACGAGAGATGTCAGTTCTCTAGGGGATGCGGGGTGCCTTTCATATTTCGAGTGTGTTTTTCGTATTTTTTTATGTTTGAATGTGTTTGTTTGAGTCAGTGGTTGGATGAATGATTGTTTAAGTTTCTTCGTCCTGCATTAATTTCATACAATTAACCGATGTTTCTTCCACAATTAAGGATTGTGGGTTTTATTATTACTAACACGATTTTTCCTTGTATATAGGTTTACCATATACTGTAAATACACGCAGGGGTTAGATTTTAAAAAATGTTGTATTTATTCACAAGAGACAAAAAATTGTACACATGGAAACTAGTTAGGATTTCGTGGAGATTCTGATGTATTATGTTGGATGTAGTAAGAATGCAAAGTAAAAATGCGTTCTTTTGGTGTAAGGAATATTGGGATATGTTTGGGTCAGTGATTATGGCTAATTAAGTTTAATTATAAGAGAGAAGACCAGCCTTTTGCATCCCAACTTTTGGCCTTGCGCCGCATTTCTGTATTTTTACAGAATAAATATCGCTTCCATCCTTAGCGTTTTGATGCGGGAATTCATGTGTACTACTAGATTGGCTATTAGGTCTCATCGTTTTACAATTGAAATAGCGATATTTAACAGTAAGTTCTATTCTAATGTTTTTTTTTCTCGCCTGTCGAACTTTATTCTGGATTCTTCCTTCGTTACCACTTATAGTCTCGAAATATTTAAATGCAATGTCTATCGCCACCTTCTGTCTAGCTGCACTCTGTTCTTTTATTGTCCTTTCTACCTACTAATGTTTTCTTATTCTCTTTCACTCCCAGTAACCCCTTGCATATTAGTGACATTCTCTCCTTGCTTGGATCGAAATCATTAAAAATATTTATCAATGATTAGAACTTCCATGACATCAAATAAACACATTGGGAGTGATTTGCATTGGTGTCTTAGAGCCTCCATTTAATTTTAGAGGTCAAAGATTTTGCCAAAATTAATGAATCGTAAAAAAAAAATTAAAAACAATGGATTTTATAAAATTGAAAGGTATATAATAGGATAAGACAATGATCACTACAACGATACAGTAAAAAGAAAATAAAGAGATAAATAAAAACTTTCCGGAAGAAGTGCCACTCGGTCGGAAGATAGGGAATTCAAGTATATATATATATATATATATATATATATATATATATATATATACACACACACACACACACACACACATATATATATATATATATATATATATATATATATATATATATATATATATATATTAGCGGAATTCGTTTTAAAATTGCCAAAAAAACAAACAAACAAAAAAAACTTAACCGTTAGAATCTACAATGCAACGTATACTATAGCGAACCACCCAAATTCCTATCGGATTCCATTGTTGAGAATTAAGTTTCAATTATATTGGATGGATTGTCAGTAAAAACGCGTAGAAAACAGAAATAATTTCAAGACCAGTAAAAACAATGGCAACTGTTTAAAATGTAAGAACAATCTGGAAGGAAAACAGAATCTGCTTTAAATTAAAGATAAGCCTTTGACATATATTAGTTTTATTTTTTAAGCATTTCCGCCCCCAAAAGGCATTAAGCCTACTAAGACGCAAGGGGTTTACTGAGTGCGAGAGAATAGAAAAAGAACACATTATAAAGGAAAGAGTACAATACAAGAACATGGATTAAGAAGACAGAAGATAAATGATATTTCATTTAAATCTTTGAAGATTAGCTAACGCTGATCTTTGAAGATTTAAATGCAATACCATGTATCGTGATGGAAAATCAGTAGAGCTGAACAGTGTTCCACAAGTGAGACGTGCAAGGGAAGAAACGGTTTGCGTAGAACTTACGGTTGAATCTAGACATTTCAACTGTAAAAGGATGAGACCTTGCCGCCAGTTGAGTAGTACACTTCATAAGGTCTAGGTTGTAAATAAGAAGCTCCCCTGAAAAATGACCACAGGAAAACCCATTACGGTGGTGGGAAAATGACTGAAGGCAATGTGACACACTATGACCGATAACATTGCAGGTTCTGCTTTGGATTCTATCAAGAATATTTAAATACATACGTAGAAGTACCAGACTAGACGTGACAGCAATATTGAATGTATGGGCGAATGGTAGATTTATAAATGTATAAGATAGATTCCGGCGAGAAAAGTTGTATAGTACGACCCAGTGAACAAACTTTCTAAGAAATCATTTTCCCACTTTATATCAGCGGGAAATGTTAACCTGAGAAGTCGCAAGCAGCACTCTCCCAGAGGTTAACCATACTTAGGGATGGCAAAAAGAGTTTCTCTCATACGATTAATATAGAGTACTTTTATTTTGGGGTCGTTAGAGTTAATAAGCCATTTCTTGCCCCAGTTTGCAACAGATGGTAGGTCATTTTTTTTAGATCAATTTGACCTCATCAAACTGATCAGACTTATTATTAAGACAACATAAAATATTTATGTCGGCCAGCATAGATACCAAGATGACCTTATCAATCATTTTGTATACACGCCTACTTTATCAGCAGAGTTACAGCGAATAATCCAAGCATTACAAATGATATGCTACAGAACCACCCTCGGCATCTCCTATATATATCACATCAGAAATAAGGTAATGTGAGACACCACCGGACAAGAAACAGGTGTGTTGAAAGACTTCATATAAATCTTAATCATTTGTTTTGGCTTTCGTAGGGGGGGGGACAATTCGCAATGAATTTACGTCTCAAATTGGACCCCTTATTAAATTAAGAAATTTGTGATCTGAATGTCTTAATCTATAGGAATATGAAAAATCTAATTTTGGTCACAGTGCCTATTGTTTAACTCTAACTAACTAACTAACTGACTATATATATATATATATATATATATATATATATATATATATATTACATAACAAAATCCAAAATTACCTCATATGGGGATAGATCTATTTCTGCTAACAGGAAATACGTTGGGCTTAATCAACCGCATGTGATTGGACTGTATTTGCCTCGGAATTAGAGACTTAAAATTTAACTTTGACAGTAGTCGAACAATTGCTACAGGAACTATTCATTTCGAAGTGTCAGCCCGACTAATTGCCCGAGTTGGTGGTAAGGGGAGGGTGAGAGATAGATGTAATTGATGTTTAGAAGAAGAAAAAAAATAGAATAATTAAATACAATAATCAAAGAAAACTATTAAATCAATGGAATGAGTTAGTTTTCAAATGTCGATATAGAGACAGATTTAAACTTCTATAATGATATAAATCTTACTTTATTTCTTCTTAATTCTCTAACGTTTTAAATACTGAATATTAAATATATAATTCTGTATTTAATTTCTATATTTCTATTTCTTCTCCTTATTAATCATATCACATAACTGTCTACTGCCCTAAGAACTGTCTTTTCTTTGATAACTTACAACATTTGTACTTTTATATATATATATATACAAACATATATATATATATATATATATATATATATATATATACTTGGTATGATTTAGTTTTCTTAATAATTTAATTTATCTTGAAAGTTATAAATGGATAAATTATTTTATCTTCAAATTTTCATATTCTTTAATATTTAGAAGAATAAAATATATTCTTACTTAATATAATTTATCTAAATATGATTTATTGTTAATCTTGTTAATATATCACTTTTGTAAGCATTTATTACATTTTAACAGAGTACAGGGATAATTTATATTAAAAATTAAATAAATAGTATCCTAATTCTTCAATGTATATCTACTATAGTTAGTAGTTTAGTTAAAAAGTATCCGAAATTATATTTATATGAAACCATTTTTATATACAGTGCTGTTCGATAAAAGTGACTCACCTGATTTTTTTTTACTTAAACATTTTTTGCCTGTTGTTTTGGGTAAACAAATTTTTAATCTTACTAATATAAAGACCCCCTTCTTGAAAACCTAGTAAAAAAGTTTACTCACCCGAAGGTATTCTATTGATAATTATAATTTTGGATATAAATGAGATTTAGGGAAAAACTCTGTGCAAAAAAGTGACTCGGTTATTTCCTGCAACTAGTAAACAATAGAAACATAACCGAACAGCTTTAAATAAAGAATAATAGAGGTATAATTTATTTATAATAGGTAATATAGTTCGAAATATTTAATAATCTATGGGTCCTCCTTTATTTTGAATAACCTTTTCAACCCTTTTTGGCATTGACTTGATTAGGTTCTGGCAAATCTCATCTCCAAGCATTGAATTCCATTCGGATATGACATTCACAATAAAATCCTCTTTGTTGCTCAAATGCTTTATCAAGAGCCCGTACTTTATAATGACCCATAAGTATTCTATGGGGATGAGGTCAGGAGATTGGGGCGGCCATGTCATAAAAATCACCTGCTTCTCATCAAAGTTTTCCTTCATCAATTATGATTTGTGACAGGGAGCATTATCTTGCATAAAATGAGTTTGGTGGGGTCGATTTCCCCCCTTTCAGCAGAAGGGAGTAGACAAGACTCAAAAATTCTCTTGTACTGCTCGCTCCTGAGGCTCTTTTCAATAGGTTTTAAGAAACCAGTTCCATGAAAAGAAAAGCATCTCCAGAACATTATACTGTTACGGATGCTTGACAGGACTTACTGCTATTAGGTTGGTGCAAAATATTGTCGTTTTCTCACATATGTTACTATGTGAGAAAACGACAATATTTTTGCACAAACCTAATAAATTCAAACACCTTTCAAAGATTCTTCTTCGGATTTTAGATCGCGTATCCTTTGAATTTAGCTCAACTTTCGTTTCATCGGAGAAGAGAACATTTAGGTGAGTCACTTTTATCGAACAGCACTGTAGATTGATGTGTAATACCTAATTTGGTCTAAAATAAATAGTTTTTTAAAACTTCTTCTATTTCAGATATATACATTGTAACAATGACTGTCAAATTGCAATATTATAAGGCTATTTTAAACAATATAATAAACTAAAGATAAAACACACATGGGTAACAATAATTCAAGTTGGTCCTATATATTCGCATACTTTCATATATACGTACATATATTCAAATCTATTGTCTATGTACAAATTACAGATCTATAATCATTTTCACCAATCTATATAGATATAAAATTAGTATCTCCTAAACTACACCCAACATACCTATAAATACGTATATTTTCATATATACACATACATACCTAAAATACCAAAAAAGGTGTCCACTACATATATATAAATAAACTTTACCAATATAAATAAGTTTAAAATCATCCATACATTTATATGCATACACACATTTGCAAACACGCACACACACTTATATATATATATATATATATGTATATATATATATATATATATATATATATATATATATATATATATATATATGTCCATATATATATACATATATTCACGTACACATACATACATATATCCACATACATAGGCAATAGTTGTACCTATATACACACCATACATGTATTCACACAAATATAGATATTAGGTAATATCTCAAAGTATAAACACGTTATCATATTGTCAAACACACCGGATCGTATTTTAAAACCAAACCTACACCTATCTCTATATACATACATG
>OZ010578.1:92092292-92132292 GCA_963932145.1 Acanthosepion lycidas
TATATATGGAGAGAGAGAGAGAGAGAGAGAGAGAGAGAGAGACGAATCGAGTTCTCCGGTCACTGGCGTGTTTGTCTAAAAATAAGTACGTCTCAATTCATCTTCATCCCTGCCGTGTGCCAAGGGCTAAGGATAAGGTCTCCGACTGATACCAAATGAGTCGGGTTTCGATACCGGCTTGAGGCAATCGGATGTTTAACCAAACTGACGAGCTGTCTGTGGATGACAATATATATATATATATATATATATATATGTATATATCAATTTACTTAGGGTATTTAGAAGTGGCAGAAGGCTGAAACTATAGAGCAGCCATTGAGGATTGAACTCTTTATTCAGTTGAAATTCATTCAGCACAAGCACACCTTAGAAATGTCACGTTGAAGTGCCCCCTTTCTCTCTCTCCCCTTGTCTCTGTCTCCGTTTCTCACTCTCTCTCTCTCTCTCTCTCTATATATATATATATATATATATATATATATATATATATATATGTCTGTCTCTCTCTCTCTATATATATAGAGAGAGAGAGACAGACAGACAGATTAACAGATATTAACTATATATATATATATATATATATATATATATATATATATATATATATATATACTAATTAAAGAAACGGTGATCTGAACATTTTTATCGGAGGAAAACAAAATCTGCAAAACGAAATTTCTTAAATTAATTGGACATAAACAGTTTAAGGTTTTGTATGTTAAAGTTTTACTCTGCCCTCATCTATCGACAAATTTTCATGTAATTAACTTCAACTAATACTGTATTTGGTAATAGAGTTGTGCTAGTGAGCAATTAGAACATTCACCTATAAAAATCGCATTTGCCTAGCCTGTTACCGTTTTCATCTACCTTTAGATGATCCAATCACTATGAGGCTTTTAGGGTAGAACTATTCAAAAGCAGGAAAATGCTGGTTTCCATGTAATCTATCCTCAGATAGGATTTGACGTTAATATGAAGGTACCGAAGAAACGGAAACAAGGGACGATTCGATAGGGTTAATCATAAATAGTCTCCAGAGAGTCTTGAACATATTCCAGATTTTATTGAAACGCTAATATGACATTGGAGACAAGAGTCTGATATTCGCTTTTAACGTTGGAAAACAACACCGTCCGGTTGTGTACTCAAAGTATTCGAGTTTGGTCTTTCGTAATGGTCTGAATATTTGCTTGATATTTTCTGTGAAATGGTTGGCATTTTCAACAGAGTAGGCGAGAATGTGGCAAAGTAGCCATCGATCGTGAGTTTATCAGTATTGCAAACAGTTGGTGGTTGAAACCAACCCTCGGGTATGATATCTGGAAGAATAGGACCTAATTTCAGAGATTACAAAAGAAAGAAAGAAAAAAAAAAAGGAAAAAAAAAAGGGAAAAAAAGAAATGGTTTTCTGCTTGGCTTGAAATAAATGTATATTTGAGGGGAGGAATTTAATTTGAAATTCAGAATTGGTTGCTATCGAAATGCCGCTATGCCATAAAACATGACAAGCTATATAATTCGTAGAAAAAAACCTTATCATAAGACATTGTCCTCGATTTAATGCCATTAAAAAGTGATGGAAAATTGACATTTCTTATCTCCAATGCAACTGCAGTATCGATGTCATTTTTGGACAGTACGGCTAAACAAGCATATAAATAAGGTGGCGAAGTCTTTTGCTGGCATATGATTAATTTTGCTTATTTGTTATACAAAAATGGCAGTCGTTTAATTGGTTCAATTTAAGTTTATTTTATTTGGAATTCTAATAATGAAAACGTTTATACGAATATCCAAGATATGAAAAGGTACAGTACTAGTACTTTGGAAGACAGATTCTCAGAATAAAGCTATATTATACAAGAATCACGATTAGCATTTTTACACTCAGATTAATATCCTCATCTTTATTGTTACAGAGTTATTTACCAAGCCAGATATGTCTATTTTAATTAAGGATACTTTTAATTAAATGAAAGATACTTTTACCGAAAAAGATGATGCGCTTATTTAAAATAAAATTAAAATTAGTAACTGAAACGATTCTTTCATGCAGTATAAAGTTAGCTGTATTTAAACTAAAAGGTACTATTTCTCAAAGTAATAGAACCATTATTCACTATTATAATGATGAGAATTTGAAGTAACCAGACCAGTAATGAATCAAAGAACAGTTTTTTAAGCATGTTGCAAATTATCTGTCTAAATTTCTGAGATGAGATATTTTGTACACTATTTACATTATTCGGACTATTGTCCGCATCATTGTCGCCATACTTATTACAACGTTTCAGCCGTTGTACGCTCCGGCCTTTTTCAGGTGGTTGGAATGTCGAAATGCAAATAAAACTTTGCAAATAAAAATAATTTTCACACTATATTTGCAATATAGATAAATAAAAATATTTATTTATAAAACATAGATGCGTTATAGAGAGATCTTTTTCTATATACCGTGTCCCTTCAGGGTGTTGGCAATCATGGGTCTCCACAATTTTCTGTACTTTGTAGCTTTTAGTAAAGTTTGTTTTTTGCTATCTCTCCTAAATCCTTTCCTCCCGACAATTTACTGAGGGTCGTTGGGTAGGTTATGAGTTTCTTTAAACGTATCCTTTTTACCTAGGGATATGTCCTGTGATTAGTTTCTTTTTCTTTATTATTTGCATTATTAATTTCATTTCACTCATTCTTGTGTTAACTATAAGTGTCTTTTTGTTTCCCTTTTATCTAAAACTTCGCCGTTGCTCACATGCTCAGTTTATGGGATTCGCAACATTCTTCTGTAACAATAGAACTCTGGCCAAATCCTGGAACTCTGGCCAGAGATTTTTCGTCGGCAAAATGATACAACGGGACTGGAATCTTCATTACTTAATAACTGCCGATTTCATCAGTTATTATCGGCATATGTCTTTTCCACTTGGCCATGCCGTCCTTGATGCGATAAGTGAGCCTTACATTCTCTGGTTGCAGTGTATGAGAGACTCTCTTGTTTATATAGCAACGTGTATCACAAACTGCGTACAGATGTGGGGTCACGTGTTTCTCTATCAGGTTGCCAGTTTTAACATTAGGTCAAATTCCTGGTGCACCAGGCGTCTTCGATGGTCTGGTGCAATTTTCTATTTCTGCATTGTAAAGTTGGGACAATAAAGATTTGCAAACTATATTAAAAAAAAAACAATGGATAGCAAAATTCAATAAACAGTACAGAGTTGAGAGGTTAGGAACTGTCTTATTAGTTAGGGGTAATATTAATAGACAATTTAAAAAACATCAGTTTATTGTTGACATAGTTATTTTATAGAAAATAATTTCGTTACGTTTGTCTTTTTCATCAGCTAAATATAATTTCTTCAATCACCGGCTATAGACCAGGGTTCAGGAAATAGGTGTAAGTAAGCAAACAGAATCTTCGTCTGATTATTTATTTGATCAATGTCGCTGTCCGTGGCAAAGACGAAGATGTACAAGGAAAGCGTAGGGTTAAGAAGATGGCTACGTTGGAGATTGAAATAACTGTTGTGGGGTATACCACAGCAATTATAGATTTCTTCGAACATTCTGAAGTAAATGCAGGAAATGTGAGATTTGCTATCACTTGATCCCTAGCAACTCTCCATGGAAGTATCTAATGTGAAAACAAGAGTAATGATTATATGTTATTCCGTAAGTAAAAAAAGAAACAGTTCTCATTTTGTCAAGCATTGTGTTAATCGAATGAACATTTCCGAATAAATGGAGGAATGAAGCCATTGTATATAAAAATGTTTCACGAAAGATTTCTAAGTCGGATCTTGCTTTTATGTTCTTCCATAACAAATGAGAAAGGCTGATGATTGAGATGAAAGAAACGGGAATAATGATGCGAGCAAAGTTATTTTCTTCTTTCCACTCGGCCTATTATGAATTTATTCGGCTGATTGAGCAAGACAAATCAAAAATTGATGTACATTGTTAATGAAGGAAAGAGAAACGAATAGATACATGATGAAATGATATAAATTTACATTTAACTCTCTTTATGTAAAAAGACACACACATATATATAAAGAGGCTTATATATATATATATATATATATATATATATATATATATATATATATATATATATATATATATATATATAAAGAAAGACCAGTCAGAATTATAAGCTACTGTTCTTTAGCACTTATTTTTAAAACCCGTACTCGATACATAGTAAAACATACTATTATAATATTATTATTAACGAATATGTATTCATCGCTACACAAAAATTAACATGTTTCGGAACTCAAAACTAAACTTTAAATTAAACTTAAAATTAAAGGCAAATTTATATATATATATATATATATATATATATATATATATATATATTTGAATATACATAAATTTGCCTTTAATTTTAATATATATATATATACATCTTCATATACAATATAACAAAGCTTATATATATATATATATATATATATATATATATATGAATATATATATATGTATTATATGTACAATTATATATATATGTATATATATATATATATATATTTGTGTATTTAGGGAACAACCCTTCTTTTATGCATATTTCATTGAATACGACTGACATGGTGCTTTTATTTAGTTTTTTTTATGCAATTTTTCATGCGTGTAATAATAGGGCAAATATTACTTACATAATTGTATTCGTGATCAATCAAAATTCGTAAATAATTATATAGGCCACACTACAACATGTTTGACACGCAGACTCACTCTACACCTTTGTGATCATAGCTCAATTAGATATCATTTAAATATTCATGGGGACCTACCGAACACTATTCATAACATACTTGTTGACAAAACTAATATAATAGCATCATCTACATGCAAAAAAAAGCTAAAAGTTATGGAAGCCGTATTAATGAAAACAAAACCAAAAAAACAAAAACACTTAATAATAATAACTATGAACATGGACACAATATCTTGAACATGTTTAAAAAATGAAAACATTTTATATAACATACATGCAACAAACTATTTCTTATTTAACAGTTAAAATATTGAATCCTTGAAAATGGCTAAATGTATAGCCTAAAGCGCTCGGAATAAAAGAACATTCGGACAGTTTTTATATAATTTATCATCCGAAAAGAAAAAAAATATTAGATCGCATAAGAAATTGTATAAAACACTAAATAAAAGCATCTGTCGTATTCAATGAAATGTGCACGCACGCACACACACACACACAAATATATATATATATATATATATATATATATATATATATATATATATATATATATATATACGAGTGGGAAAAATGATTGCGTTCAATCATAACATAGACTTTCGTCAATCGGTCTTAACTGCTGTGTGCACTCTTATATTTGCACACACTTTATCCCTGATATTGTGCACATTTTCCCATAAATATAGCTTGTCACAGCACTATATTTTATATCTATCTATCTATCTATCTATCTATCTATCTATCTATCTATCTATCTATCTATGTGTGTGTGTGCATGTGTGTATAAAGGATAAGTGAAATTTAATGTTTCTTTCATAGAGTTTTTCTAGTGTTCTTACATTTTTCCGTTTGGTAGGGGTACATTATATATATATATATATATATATATATATATATATATATATATATATATATATATATATGCTTCATATATATAAATAAATATACATTATATATATATATATATATATATATATAATGTATATTTAGGTATCAAGTATTCATCCAACCAACATTTATTAAAAAGAACCGTCATGTTTTGTTTTTGTTTTTGTTTTTTTTTTATATTTTCATAATTGTATAGAATTGTTCTCAAAATTGTAGCGAAACTCTCTGAAGTTCATTTACTGTCATCATTTCGTTCAAGTTTTTTTTTACTATTTCATTCATTTTCATCAATCATTGTGGTATCTACGTAGAAACATACCCCCCCCCCTTGTTTCTTTTTAATCAACTGTTTGTTTCGTTCTTACGGCTTATCACCCATTATGTCATTTCAAGATCAAAATATTTTTTAGAGTGCAATAATTCTTTTTTTTAGATAAGAATTGTTTAGTGATACAATTCTTAATAATTAAACCATATTTTTTGGGAGAAGGGCTGGATATATATATATTTCCCAATGTTATTTGCGCGTAAGTGAATATAGCGAACCGAACTGGAATTTCAACTCCAAGCTATTATCCATTACTCCACCCTCACATCCAAGCCTACAGCACCTGGTATTCGCAAGTGGTCATCCACCCAGGTACTAACCAGGCTAGTTTCGAATCTCTTCATGGTCTATCTGTCAAGAATGTCATTATATCGGCCTTTCTAATCGCCTTTATAAGTCAACTAATGTCAAGATATTGAATTTATACTCTCTATGTGGATCTGCTGGAAGACTCAATCTCATTGTTGCGGAAAATGGAATCAGCACCACTGAAAACCTTACTTAGTATTTGGGTCAAACTGTTTACCTTATTAACCATTACACTACACTGAAATTCCCTTTTTACTATTTACTAAGCTTAGCTTAGTTTTCGTACAAAGCCGCCAGTATACAGACCCGGTGAGGATCAAATGTCGACTCATTAGTAATGGTCAACCAGACGAGCATCACTAATCACTAAATTGCAGAGTCTGGCAATGTTATTGGTCTTGGCACCTCAGCTTCAATCAAATTCTCACGGCCGTAATATATTCTCCCTGTGCTTTTTCTATAAATATTTTCATCGTAATTGTTCTGATAAGCTTTCCTCTTTGGTAGCTAAACTTCATGAATATATGCGCAATACTAGATTGGTAGTTAGGTCTCATTATTTTAATACTGAAATTTCTCTTCTAATAGTTTCTTCCCTCACACATCTTGTCGATATAAATCTCTTCCGGCTTCTTCCTTTCAAGTCAATCACGATCTTCAAAAACTTAAATGCAATGTCAATCATCATGTTTTGTCTTCGTGAAGTAAGTTCTTTTGTTGTCTTTTCTCATTAATAACGTTTTTTCCGTGTCAATCACTCTATCAACTTTCATCTATAGTAATCCTTTGTATCTTAGTTGCTTTATCGCCTTGCTTGAGATTAAATAATTAGAAAAAAAGAAAGAAAAGACTACAGGGCTATCTAGCTTTGGATGGCATCCAGTCTGACTCTGAATTTAAAACCGTGGGAATGGTAAACCACTCCACTATCTTACCCATGTATTAATGGCAATTCAAAGCTAATAAAAAAAGATATATGTGGAGAGCTATGATTGCCTCTATCGAGAAGGGACATGGCGTTTAAAATGATTAATCATATGAACGAAGTAAATGCATATCTGTCAATATGTACCGCCCATCATATATAATCATGTAAGAATAAAGTAATTCTTGCTAAATTTCCGATTGGACGCAAAATGAGAGAAAAGCTTAACGAATGCAGAAAGGTAAAATGACAGGATGATATGAGCATTTATAAAAATGAACGCGCTTAAACGAGGAAGGACAGAAAATTCTGTCGCCCATTATATGGGGCGTTATTTAAAAAAGAATTCGACATTATTTGTGTAGATTGCTCTGGAGATGACAAAACACACGTTACTTGTACGTTCACAGATCGTCGACCAGAATATTTCTGGATGATAAGGTATTTTTTTTAAGACAAGCAGTTTTTGTAACTATATCGATCGATATCAAATAAATTAACAAAAAAGTTACTTGGATCAACAAAAAAACTGAAAGTTTTGGAGAGCCGTTATCACCCACGTTTTCTAAGGAAATGGAAGATGAAAGAGCAATTGTATTTTACGTCTTAGTTTCACCTGATTTCTAGTCTTGAAGTTAGAGGCAAAGATTAGAGAGGAAATAAAAAAAGGGAAGGTCTAACTGATTTCAAGACATTTAAAAATAATCGCTGGAAAACAACATTTAGCCAATGAGAAAATGACTATGAGAAACATTTATGTAATGCAACATTAAACGAGCAGTTCTGTCATTTTTCAAATTATGTCTTCAAGTTTTATTTGTTGTCGACTGTCTGGATAAACGCGTAGATAAGTGTTATATCAACATAAACAAAAGAGAAAAAATAAAGATATTGATTGCTAAGCGTAAATGCGTTTCTCTAATGTGACAGTGAAGTCCATTAGATAAGGTTCAAATCATTCGAAGAACGGCGAAGAATAAAATAAAAGGTAAGATTATTAAGACTTCCGCTGATAACTACGGAGATCTTCGTTTTTCTTATCTTGCTCCAGCTGGCTAAGTACGGAAACCAACATTTTTTGCATACCGCTGGTATGAGTGTCCAGTTGCGATATCTATCGTAAAATTACAAAGGACACTGCTTCAAAAGATATCATGTGTATATCCATTACTGATCTGGTAAGTCATTCCCAGGTATATCTATGAAAATGGAATGCTGTAAAACACACTAGTGCCAGTTTCTGTGTTATAAAATATGTAAGTTGAAATTTGGCATATTTTTGCACCAACCTAATATATTGGTTTTACAGCAAGTTTCACTATATAGAAGGTCAGAAGTTAGAAGGAGTTAGAAGGTTACGATAAGGCTTAGTTTATATGGATAGCAGGAGAAGATACCGATTAACTCTAGACTTGAACAGGTTAAGATTGTATTAACCAGGGAACATCCTCTCGAACAGCGCAGTTGTTCGCAGGAAGAATTTGTTCGAGTGGAACTTACAACTTACTTCCTGCCGATGAAATACGGAAGGAATTTGGATGGTTTGCTAATATGTAAGAGGCATGTCCGGTCCTAAACCTGGTAAAACCAAGGAGGGTAGTCCGTCCAAGCACTTTCCATAGAAATAACGATAGAGCAGCGAGAGGCTCGCCATATTTCGCCTGTTGAAGAGAGGGTGATAAATAATTCTTCTCCAACAAAGACTGGGAGACACTTTTCAACTATATCTAGATTTGGAAAGTGAGAATTGGGAAGCTTCCGCCCAACTATGACAACCATAGTACATTTTCGGCCTGATCTTGTAAAGTATGAGTATTCAAGTACTTACTGGAGCGGTAAAGGGAGTCGATGTTTACCTACATCTTTTCATATATAAGAGTTCCACTTGAGGTCGAGTGCGCGTTTAACGCCCAATATTCTCTCAAGGCATGGTGCCTCCTTGTGGGGGACATCGGTTTATCGTCACTGGTAGTAGTCCGTATAGTTACGTATTTCCCCCAATGGTGTTCGTGAAAACTCCAATATGGA
The DNA here is from genome assembly GCA_963932145.1 of Acanthosepion lycidas. Taxonomy (NCBI): domain Eukaryota; kingdom Metazoa; phylum Mollusca; class Cephalopoda; order Sepiida; family Sepiidae; genus Acanthosepion; species Acanthosepion lycidas. Next base: position 92,101,500 of record OZ010578.1, read on the forward strand.
ACACTGATTTTCAAAGCAGGCTGGATATCACCTGTTGGAAAATTTGCATAATACCAACTTCTTGCTACTTTTTGGCTTTGAGATGCACTAAATTAACCTCGTTAAATATTAACAAGATCACCTAGGTTACAGTTTTAAAGTTAAACCAGCCATTTTCAATGTAGGTGGTAACGTCCCACTTAAGAGCGCTTTGAATACAAAAAGAGGCAGGCAGTAAGTATTTAAAGACATTCACAAGTTATAAGTTTAACAAGAGGAGTTAAAATACGCATCTTTTCCATACATATTTATGTTTTTAATATTAATATTAATAATAATAATAAGAAGAAGAATTAAAGCTAACCGCCCAAACATTATTATTAGACCGTAAACAAAAAAAGTCCCTCCTTATTGATATGGCAGTCCCTGCAATACAAGGACCTTGAAATCGAAATCTCAAAAATGTGGCACAAGGGAACATCAACAATCCCTTATGTAGTTGGAGCCCTCGGATTGGTGGAAAAGATTCTAGTAGATTACTTGAAGGGATTCCTGGAAGCCCATGCCTTGAATAAATATAAAAAAATGTTCTCACGAGTACAGCCCACGCCTTACGAAGAGCTTTATCTATGTAAAGATTTTTTTTTTGCAGTGGAAAGTGTCATGATGCCATTCCTAAACTTAGGCGAGACATGTAAAGAAATGTGTACACACCAGAAATCAAAGTAAATAAAATAATAATAATAATAATAATAATAATAATAATAATAATAATAATAATAATAATAATAATAATAAATATAATAAGTGAAGCTTATGTGGAATACGACCATCTTGACTGACAAGCGTTTGGAGAAAAATCGCCCTGATATATCACTTGTGTAAATAGATCCTGATATACGAACCTTGGGACACGAGCATGTTGATGGCAGAGCAGGTAAAAATACAGAGGAACTAATCTGACAGGTCTACTCAAAGAAATATATCAAACAGTAGTTGAATTGTCCCTTTGTAGTCGGCACACTCGAGACTATTTCCAGGAAATTTTCTACCTTGCAGTCCATTTGGGGATACCTGACTTAATCTGGGAGTACGCAGGTGACAGTGCTGCTTCGAACTGTTCATGTACTGAAGAAAGTGTTGGTTGTGTGTCTAAGCTGTGGGTAGGAGCTGAGATGTGACCAACAACACCAGATCGAACAGTTGGGGAGGATCTCAAATCAAACAACAACAACAACAATAATAATAATAATAATAATAATAATAATAATAATAATAATAATGTAACAAAAACTGTGTTTCGAAAAAAATCGGTCGAGATATTTCTGGAGGAGAACGCTTTTAAGGCAAGCAGTCTTCGTAAATAAAGTGCTTAATATTAAAGACTAAAGCATTAATAGTAAAGAAATAAAATATTCAAAAGCTATCGATCTTTTTGATAGAATGCTTTGGCCTGGTGATCCAGTGTCAATGATATTTCATTTATCCAATGTTTTTGTAATCGTTCTTAAGTAATTAATAAATTTTAATATTTCTCTTGTTGATTAAGAAAAACAAAAGACACAACTAATGACACAATCGACCTCAAACTTCCTACTAATTGTCTGAAATACCTTCTTGTTAAGTATTAGACAACACGATGTATCCTATATCCCATAATAAATGAGTACTTCAACGTGGGGTAATATCAATTGCTACTGAGTAGTAAGTGAGATCGTCAGTAGGTACCCTATACGTTCAGCCTTGTGAAATATCTCAGCTTCGCTTAGTAAATAACTCTCTCTCTGTGGCTCTCTCTCTCTATCTCTATCTCTCTGTATATATATATATATATATATATATATTAGGTTGGTGCAAAAATAATGACGCAATAATGTCGTTTTTTGACGTATTTTTTAACGTCAAAAAACCACATTATTACGTCATTATTTTTGCACCAACCTAATATATATATATATATATATATATATATATATATATATATATATATATATATATATACCGGGTGTAGCAGAAAAACTGTCCAAATCGTGTAAGACCAAAATTGTCTAATTGTTAGATTAACTTTGAACTGTTGTATTTTAGAAATGATTAAAGATATCTTACCGGAATTCTCCGAGGTTTTTATAACACTATTGGATTCTACTTTAAACAATAAGAATTTATTTAGTTCTCAGCTGAAATGATGAATCCTCTTGCTGTATTGAACTGCTGAGCCAGTTCTGCTCTCTGTTGATCCGGGTTTTTTTTTTTTAACTTTTTTTCATCGTTCTCTTGATGGTGTTTGAATGAAATTTGAAGTTGTAAGCCAGAGTATAAATGTTGGTACCATTACTGAAGGCTTTAATGATCTTTTTCCTCTCACTATTGTCCAGTTGGGAAGATATAGTCGAACTGACACTAAAAGAGTTTAACTTGTTCTCTTTCTAGCTGAATAACTCAAAGGGTTTTTCAGTGATTCTTACGAAAAATGGTGTCAAGATGGCTAAACGACTTATCTGAAAACCTGGAAAAATGCGATCGCAAAACGTTAAACCTAGAGTTATAAACTCATATCCATACAACGGAATGTTAGCTGTATCACTTATATTGAGCGCTTTCCAATAAGTACCGCGTATATATATATACCCTTACCCCTACACAAACTATTTTGGGAACTTCGGCATGGTATAGTAGAAAGCTAGTTTCTCAAGATCAGTTACGACTGAATAGTGAGTTCGATCCTCACAGGGTTCTCCCTACCTTCGGTCTTGTACCACATCTAAGTTAAGGATCTGCACATGAACTAACAAAAACGTGGGGACTTGAAACTCCCAGTATCCCTGTTGTGATAGTTGAATTAAGTATTTCAAAGTAGGGAATCCAAAATCATGGGAGTAAAATTTCTGTACATATCGGCATCTCAGAGGTACAGAAGATTACTTTGTGCGGACCTGCACATATCATACGCAAAACCCTCTCTAGCTAAACGAATCGTCCCAAATATGCATAGATAACTCTCCTACAGTGCCCTCTTTTTTTACTTATAGGCATCGGAGTGGACTTGGCAATTAGGTACTTAAATTACTCCCTGGCAAGATGATACCACAAATAATAATAATAATAATAATACGCGTCTGTCAGTCCGGTCGAATACAATTCCTTTCCTAAAGAAATAAATTCGGTTACAAACTGCAATCAATATCTTCATCCCTGGAATAGTTCTAATTTCAGAGCCTGTCCCAATGTTTGCTTCCGTCTGCGGTTAATAGACAACGGCGAAAACAAAGGCTATTTTCGTTCTACAAACAGGCGGAATCGACAGGACGTCTCTTTCATCATGTCGCTTCGCTTTCTCATCAAGATATACGAACAAATGAATATTCATAAGATTGGTTCTTTGAAGGACAGAACAACAAAGATAATTAGTCTGTTCTTTGATTTCCTTTTCTATTATTTTCTTGCAAATCTTCTGCAGGAGCGTATTTTATCCATTAACAGGGGCCACCTTTCACCTGGCCTCGGTATTTCAAGATTAAACAGCAATATCGCGATTAAACATTTTGGATCGTGATTCTTTTGGTGGCGCACGGAAGGGACTTTGCATAACAATGGACTAGAAACATAATTTATTTACAATTTTGACATTGTTCGGACTACTGTCCCCATGTTTATTGTCATATTCACGATGTTTCGGTCGTTGTACGCACCGGCTTTCTTCAGGTGATATGTTTTGGAATTTCGAACTAAACCCTTTATTTCGTCCATCGGGGTAGATTGTTCTAGTTCTTTGTGAATTCAATACCTGGCCAAAGAATATAAATAGTGTAAACAGTTACGTCATTACAGAAATATAGACAGGTTTCTTCACTTATCCAATACTAGAACCTGTTGAATACTTCAAAGTATTTAGTATAGTTGAGGTTATCGCTAACAATTTTGTCGAGATTTACAAATCTACTCTGACTAGTGTTTATAGTTACATGGCTACTACTTTGCATTATAGTTTACCAATATGGTATTAGGTTGGTGCAAAAATAATGACGTAATAATGTCGTTTTTCGACGTAGTTTTTTACGTAAAAAAACGACATTATTACGTCATTTTTTTGCACCAACCTAATATATATATATATATATATATATAAACTTAAAGAAAATGCTCGTTACAGCAAAGTACTCAAAATTAGACCAATTGACCAAACCACACACACACACACATATAAGATAACCAAAAATATTCTTGCCGCTTGATTGCATTGTGTGAGAAGTGATCAATGATACGTAAATATGTGTGTCTCATTCTAGGAAATCGGTGGGGTGGGGAGTTTGCTCGTGACTAATGCAGGTGCGTTGCTCATACACAACAGTCGTAGCACGAGAATTGTCCTTGTTGAAGCAGCTCATTACAGGTTTTCTGTTTATGACTTTGCGGTGGGATTGTCCTTAGCCGCATCAACTCAGAAGAATACGGCAATTAAAGGGGATAATCTTGTGGGTGAACACGCCGCCAGGCATTTGTTCTAGAAGTCCAGGTCAGGAGATATGTCCCGTTGTGATGAACATAGCAGTGGACGTCCACTGGTCCTGAATGATGAGATTCTGAAGGCGACAGTAGAGGAGGACCAAACCTTTGGAAACAAACAGACAATACCGAGTGACAACCTGTTTCTCATTGCTTCCTCGACACTGTAACGTACCTGTATTTGATTGAGTGCTCATCAGTAACGAAAAGTGGGTCCTGTATTATATTCTCACGCGTGCTAGGCATTAGTTATTACCAAGAGGCCCTCTGCCTCAGACCACAAGATCACCGCTACAACAAAGCAAGATCAATGCGGACATGTACTCGTAGCATGCACTTGGAACGTGTGCAACAGACACCGATGCAGAAGGAGCCATCATTGGTTTATCGCAAGAGTGTATTCTCCCTCCATGACAAGGATACGGCAAATCTAACAGACCCTATTTTTATGGAAAGAGTCATGATTAAGTGCTGCTCATAAAGAGTCTTTGGCACTAATTATGAAGAGCTTAAAAATTGTGAGCACATGGCGAAGAATAGGACGTTTTGTAGTTTTCATTTCTCTGCGATCATTCTCAGCGAATCATGTATTCAGTTCTCCAAAAGCATTGACAGTACAGTCAAATCAACTATGCAGGTAGATTAATGGTTCAATTCAATAATGAACTATGGCGAACTTATTTGTGGAAATCAGCGAGACAGTAGATCATATTCCTTGGTATTAATATTCATATTGAACGATAAACTAGTGCATATATATATATATATATATATATATATATATGAGTATGTGCATGTGTATGAGTATGCATGCATGTATAGACATGTATTTTTATTTCTATAAGTGGATGTAGTTTATCATCAACGTGTCTTTCATTAAAGCAAGTGGTGAAGAATAAGAATAAGAATTGTCATTTACATTTTCGCATTGGGACTAATTATTTGGAGAATCCGGCCGAATTTTCATGTAGGTATAGATCAAAGACATGATAAAATACTATCGAATTAAATCGCTTCACATATCCGGTAAACTTCCTTTAATCCCTGTATATTTCACAATCTATGAATTATAGTATCTCTCTCTCTCTTTCTTTCTTTCTTTCTTTCTATGCCTGTTCATATCTATCTATCTATCTATCTATGCCTGTTCATGTATGTATATCTATCTATCTATCTATCTATCTATCTTTTCTGTTGATTGTTCCTTACGTCCTTATCTAATTGTATATTTATATATGACTAGTCCTTACGCTTATTTGTATGATTCTAAACATAATATATATATATATATTCATATATATATATATATATATATATATATATATATATATATATATATATATGTATATATGCGCACTAATTTATATTTTCATATGAATGTCTATACGAAGTTTTTTTTTCCTTTATACAAATTTGCTTAGCGACCAATGAAAATTCGTTAAAAATTTGTTAAAAATTTGTTTACTGTTTCTAAATTTCGAGCCATAATTTTTTGTTTCTGGTAAAAGTTTAAATGTAAATTGTCCATTGTTGGAGTACTTTTAGCTTTCGTTTGCCTTTAGACACACACACACAAACGCACACACAGACACACACACATACACATAGATATATATATATTCAAGCATATTCGGTTAAATAATCTGGAGATATATTATTTCTAGTTTTATTTTAATCCATTGGAATTCTCTGATCGACTTCTTAATGTTAATACTAAGTTCATTAAGGAAGACGCCATAGTTTTTCTTTTAGTTCATTTTCCTAAGTACTTTCAATCTCATCTGAACTCATCTTCCTGTTCACATTCACCATTCAAAAAATATTACTCGATAATACACGTATACTTCACCATGAAATAAAAAAAAAAAAATTCAAATAAGTGAGGCCCTCTATATAATGAATATACAAAGGACACTAAATAAGGTTAGTTAGGAGAATAGCAACAATGTCTATAATGGCAATGTTTTTTAAATACTAAAATTATAAATCTTATAATATTATAACTAATATTATAACTAAAGTTACCTCCCTTAGATCAAAACATGATAAAACATAATGGCGTTAACAGTTAATTTTTAAATTAATTATAACAGCGCCTTCATGCGTATTTCAAATAATTATAACCGAACGTTTTTCATGCGTATTTACAAAAAAAAAAAAAAAAAAGAACTATTAGTTACGTTATCTTATTTTCTTAGCAATTTGTCCTTCAAGATTATATCGGATGAAACTGAGAGTACTTGGAAAGATAAAGGAAAAGAAAAAAAACTACTGCGCCTTCCTTAATAAATTTAATATCAACATTAAAATTCGATCAGAGAATTCGAGAGGATTGATTAAAATAACAATAGACGTAATATGCCCATATTATTCAACCGTACATGCTTGAATGAAGATATGCTGCCTGTATATGTGTATATATATATATATATATATATATATATATATATATATATATATATATATATATATATATATAAATGAACATTGAAGTTAACACTCAGAGGTGACAGGCTGTTTCATGTTACACGACGATTGCGTCAAGCATGAAACAGTCTGTCGCCTCTGAGTGTTGACTTCAATGTTCACTTTTATATTTACATACGCTCTATCTCTGATATTGAACACTTTATCTCATAAATATAGTACACCTTAAAACTATATTCCCTCATATATATATATATATATATATATATATATATATATATATATATATAAGTAGAGAAATATACTCTTTTGCTAAATTTCAAACTAGGCTTATTATTTTATTTCCACCTATTCCCACGATCCCAAATTAATATAATGTTGTTTTAATTGTTTTTTGTTTTTTTATAAAACAAGTACAACTTTGTTTCGCCACTTACGGGCCTATAAATGCTATTCCTTTTCCCATGTCTTTGAAAAAGTCGTTTCCAACGTAGGTTCATAAAAAAAACTTTTGTTGATCATCAAGTTTCCTTTACTTTGTGGGATAATTGGAACAAATTGAAAAGGAGAAATAATACCGTGGTTATCGCTTCAAGCATTTCAATAATAATTACGGTCTGACCTTGGAGAAAGCATTTTCAAAATCTCGGGAAATACATTTTAAAAATATACATAATTCAGAATATAAGGTAATTAATTTCCAACGCTGATTTCCACGGTGATTAGGATATTCTATTCCGAATATTGACGTAACTCAATTTTCTACACTTTACCACACCTAAAAACAGAGGGTTCGGGTGATATGTACATATTCAGATAAGCAAGAAAAGGAATCCTTGGATTGAAATAATAAAAAGTGAAAAGAAAAACTTCCATAAAAACAATGAAGGTGAGAAAAGCAAAATTTAGATGGAACAATAATAAAACAGAAAATGAAATATTACAAAAATAAAAGAAAAAACAACAAAATATTAAAATTAAAAACAGTAAAAAAATAAAATAAAACTTGAATAAAACAATAAAAGAAAGAGACGAAAATGAAAATAAGATAAAATCTTAGATAAAAGCAATATCATAAAAGAAAACTTTAATAAAATCATTAAAAGAAAGGGAAAACAACTTCGATAGAAATAACAAATTTAAAAAAAGTTCAGCCAATTAAATGTTCTGTGAAAAGCAGTAGCTCTGTTCAATATGTTTTTTTTTTTACCTCAGTCCGCCTTCGATGCTGAATGCAACAGAAATGATTTAAAAATCAACATTTTTACAAAGCTAAAAAAAGCAATATTTTTCTAAATGAGATTTAGAAAACTTCAATTCACTTTGCTATCTTTTGCGGATAATAAAAAAAATTAAAAAAAGAAACAATAATAAGGTATGAAGCCAAAGAAATAATGAACTAAATTTTGTTTGGCGTCAAATACTCAGAGTGAGAGTGAATAAATTTTTGGACATTCATGGTTTCGAATCCTGGCTTGCAGAACGACTCCGGTCACCGATGTAACAGACGCACCTATCTCATTCCTATCTGAAGGGTGTGCTGAAAAGTTCCACGTCCGACCCGCTTCCCCAAAATAGAGATTAACTGACGAAACTTCAGAATGGTGATTTTGTATCTCAAAAGTAGTGAGTCATTTATAAGAGACGTTTCGAAATATATGATCTTTAGAAACAAAACTAGTCAGCATGCAATAATTGGAAGAAAAATAGACGTAAAAGCATTGACATTTTTCTCGTAAAGGATCATTTTGATAAAAAGCCGTTAACATTACTAACACTTATAGTCTATTTTTTTCTTTCAGTAATAAAGTTGTTTTGGAACTTTTGGGACAACCTGTATATTTTCATTCCCTGTATACCTAAGTCTAGCACAAGATCAAAGTACTTATTCAGCTGTGAGGACAACTTGAGTGATTATATTCTCGAACAAACCATTTCCTCCCTTTCAAATTATGCGTGGTGGTCTAATGGATAACGACTAGTAATGAGAAATCGGAGAACAGAGTTCGAATTCCAGTCGAGTTCTTTACATCACAAGTAATTTTGAAAAAAGATATGAATCCATCTCTTCTTCCGACATCTATATCGCTCAGTCAGTCGATGCCAGACGACCGTTAGTCGGATATTAAAGTATCAGCCACCCCCAACTAGATTACTGCGTCATTACCTATTATATCAAGTTCCTAACGTTTTGTACGTCGAACCTATTTTAGGACCGACTTAGTACAAATACAAGCCTCCACTGTGACAACCACTCCATAACAATGGTGTAATTGGTTATGCCTCGGAATTGTTAATCGGAGAGCTGAGTTCCAATTCCAGTTGTGTTCGTTATACTCACTTACGCGCAAATACCATTCGGAAAGATATGAACCCACCTCTTCTCACCCATCTATATGTTAATTTGTAAGACTTGTATCACAAAATCATTATTATCTAAAAAAAAAAAATAATTTTAATTAAGACTGATAAGCCGTAGAAAATGAATCCCGCATTTAAAGTCTGCATTATGTAAACTTTCGTAATGCTATGATGTAAGGGTGACTTTTTTGAGATTTGACTTCTGTTAATCTTATATATTGTGTCCACTCAGGATCTGGTTGATCATTGGTCGCCACAATATCCTATCATTTGTAATTCTACTTAATTTTAGTCTACTTACTATCTTTCATGGTCTCTAATCTAGCATCCATTCACACTAGATTGTTAGGTACGTTACTCACTGTTTACCTTTTTCCCCTTCTACTTTGAATGTGCCTTGTGGGTATCAAATTCTCCAAACCCTCATACATCATCAGCTTCCAGAAATTTCAACTCTGTTTCTGATTCTACGTATAATAATCTTTTTGGTTTCCGTTTTCCTCAAAATTTCCTTGGTGCTCATATATTCTGTTCATGGTATTTTCAACATCCTTCTGTAGAACCTCGTCTCTGTTTCATTAAGTTTTCTCATTTTCTGTCAGGAAATTGTCCAGCAACCAGTACTAATGTAACGCCTCTGTCAGCCCTAGACAACGGTAGCCAAATATGTAACCCACTAGTGAACCCTCCGTAACGGCCACTAATAATGTATCTCTATGCCCCTCGTTGTTTTCAAGTTCCTTCAGACCATCGTTATTACCATTTAGCTGGCTTTTCACGCGTTAGTGTGTGATTCATTGTAGCTGATATCGTGATTGTAGACACGGTTCTACTTGACTTAGCTGGCGTTTCTTTCTTCCCGACTATTTACTCTTCAGCCATATTGTGTTTTTCTTTTATCTCAGAGGCTGATGAAACAAACTGAAGTGATGGCAGTTTCGACAACTCTGAGCTGCCAAAAAAGAATCCTTTGGAATGAAGAATTAACTCGGTTTAAAAATGTAACAACAATTTCGTTTATATAGGATTTGTTGTATACAGCAGTTTTAATCCTTCCCATTTGTTGTTACAATCAAATGACCTTTGGAGTCTGAAGCTTGTTTTAAGAGTCACTTGAATTTCTAAGTTCTGGTCTTCAGATCCGGCACAAGGTATTGGTCAGGAAGTCTCGCCGAATGACGTGGATTCCAGTGACACTAGTGTGGGGACTCTCTAAGTTGTCCAAACCTCCGGCTTATATGAAGTCCTGCATTTGTCGGGAGAGGGGTTGTCTAGGATCAGGGTTCAGTTGTCTTCTACCCTAGCCGTCAGCCTTTCTTTTTTTTTAAAAAATTTCATTATATAAAAATACATTTACTCTAGTCGTTTTCTAAATTTGGGGTTGCCCAGTCACCTTTTGAGTGTGGTCAGAGAAATAAAGCTACTCCTTATCTCCAACATCGTTCCCATCTTACCTCGCACCGTAACCCTATATAGACGAGCCTAATGTCTCTCTTCTTTCTCCTCCTTCTCCCACTTTCTCAGCAGCTGATCTCAGCCTACTGCTAGGGCTGGTGTGACGAATCTAACTTCCAGATAACGCAGCTAAAACAAAAGGGATTTTCAGCCATTAATCTTTCTTTATCAACTTATCCCATACTGTGATTTCTTGATCGACCAGACAACTCAAGAATTGGAAACGGAAAGAAAAATTATTACATCTCTCCTTAAAAAGAAATTTTATCTTTTTTTCTATGAATTTTTACGCTCAACAGACCATACAGCCTTTTTTGTTAATGGTAACTTCAAAATAGTAATTAATTAATTTCTCATCACTTGTATCCAAAGGAATCCAAATTAATTTTTGGATATAAACGTTTTCTCCCGACGAATTATAAGAAATTATAATGACGGACGCATCTCTGTGAGGACACTTCTCTTCTATGTGGCTGATTCAAAACAGATGTTTTTCCTGCCCCTTTTGTCTAAAAAAATCGGAAATGTTATTTCGGCGACCATTCTAGTCTCTTTATCGACTATATATGTTTTTATTTTAACTGACATCTTTGTGCATACCTTAATATTAGGTTGGTGCAAAAATAATGACGTAATAATGTCGTTTTTTGACGTTAAACGTCAAAAAACGACATTATTACGTCATTATTTTTGCACCAACCTAATAGTTTCTTTCTTATCGGCGGGACGTGGGGAAGGACGGGTAGTTTTGGTTTTACTCAGTATCACTGAATTCTGTCTTGTTGACTGAATAACTTGGAATTATTTGAAATCATGATTTTTCAACGCATTTCGTTTTTAATTTTCTTCTAAACTTTTCAAGACATCTTCAACAATTGCTGTCCAGTTAGTAAACTCATTCCTCTTTCTTTCTTTCTTTCTTTCTTTCTTATTTTGTTTGATAATCCACCGGATATCTCAGTGTTACACTAACGCTAACAGTTCGTAGAATATGCATCGACTGTTTCCTCTATGGAAACTGCTATTCAAATCAAAACACGAAGAGAAACGGATTATAATTGTATTCAAAATCTTTCCGCACAGATATGAACATAATACTGCGCATTTGGTGACATTACAGAAAACTTTTTCAGTAGCTGTAATCACGTATTTTTAGGTGCTATCTCTGGTAGAAGCTATTGTAACAGACGATGTAAACATAATATGAATGAAAAAAAAACATTGTCATGACGATGTTTCGGCCAGATAACATTTGGCCATCTTCAGATATTCATTATTTTGTTGTGATGATGACTGCATTAGTTTCTACTACTGATGCCTTTTCGTATTTTTCCTTGATGAACCAACGTGTATAATTTCGCTACCCGATCCAGGGACTGAATTCACGACCATTAGATAACAGTAAGACTTGATTAACAAGCAGGTGTAAAAAACAAAAAACAAAAAAAAATAGAGAAAAGATTCAATGAATGCAGTCAAGCATGACGAACAGCAGCAGCGGTACTATTCAGCAGGCAAGCAAGTTAAGTTTAAGGCTCCAAGACCTCCATAGATACAATAGCCTAGTAGATTAAACGTTGGTTCCTGAATTTAGTGACATAATAATTGCGAGTGTGTACTTGGCCTCAGTGGAATCAGAGCGAGCAATAACTGAGCTGAACGAAAAATAAGAACTAGACGAAAGAGCCCAAAACATGTTCAATGGAACGAGCATAGTCTAACTCTGTAGATGAAATAAAGGGTTCAGTTCGTAATTCCCCGTAGGTTATCCGGATCGACATACACCTGATGAAGACCGAAAGACACAACGATAGAAATGTTGTGATAGCAACAAAAATGATGAGGATAATTGTTTGAATATAATTAGTGAAAATAATGATTAACCAACGTTAACAACCATTACAACTGTTGACAAGGATTTTTTAAACGTATTTTTTCAGGTTTTAATTTCAGTTTGATATGATTTCGATATTTGCTAATCACAGCGTGTTCGAAAAGCTTCTTTTCAAAAAATGTATTTTTTGTTATTTCAATATCGTTTCCCTTATATTTTTTGTTATCAAGAAAAAACAGTTGAGCCAAAAACACTCTACTTCATATTTAAAAATGAAGCAGTTATTTATTTTGAGAAACAAAACAAAATCATTTCAGAAAAAAAGAGTAATTGCATATGTCGAATTTTGATTTTCTTTTTTACTCCAATAAAACATTTACTATACAAATAAAATCCGTACGAGAATAGAAATGAATGAACGAAAAGACGAAAACTTTTCTTTAAATTATACAAAAATTTTACTCAGTTTTTTTTTTAGTGTCCCGAAAATGTATTTTTCGATAGAGAAAAAAATAGAAAAATAATTTTCAGTTCTCGTGAAAGATTTTCTTCTGCAGCCAAAAATAAATAAGCAAGATGAAAGAAAGAGATCCATAGAGTTAATAAGGACAACAAAAAAAATAAAAAATGATAATCATGATTAAAATCGTTAGACTTGACATAAACACGTAGGACGTCGATAAAATCTGGAAATAAAAAAAGCGATTTGGTCTTTCTTTTTACGTGTGCGCCTAACGTTAATGGTCACATGTAAATCAACAAAAGAAAACAGACGAGAGGAATAAATATTGATTCGTAGCGGCAAATGTTTTCAGCGATGACAAATGTTGAATGTTCGTGTTAAAACCATCCGCCATTTTTCATCAACAAGGAGAGACGAAGAAAATAGAAGAAAATAATGCAACAATGAAATATAATAAATAATCATTAAGTGTAAAAGTTAAACATGAAAAAAGGGAGAAAACAAAAAAAAGAATGGATTGCAGTTGAGGATAATGAACAATTCAAATTAGATAAATTATCATTATTATTATAAATAATTATAATTTTTCAAAGGAGTGTTAGTATAATCATTTACTATATTTGTAATTAATTAACTAGCTGGTTAAGTAACCAGTAGTATCAGAAGTATTTGTCATAAAAAATACCTAAAATGTCATTATTTGCTTAATAGTAATTATCTTAACCGAATTTCATTTGCTATTTATCTAGACTTTCTACGGTTTCGCCCAATGGCCGCTGGTAGGTGGGGCTGATGTGATACCCTTGGGTGATCATGTCTCTTTTCGTTAACATCATCACCCAAGGGTATTTGCACGTTAATGAGTGTTATGAAATCGACTGGAATTCGAACTCGGTTCTCCGAGTTCTCATTTTGGGTAGTATCTGGGTAGTAACGACGTAATTTATATTCGGTGATCGTACAGGAACCGGTGGTTCAAAATGATATGGTCGTAAGCCCGCATTCACACACTCACACACACACACACAATTTTTTCTAATTTCCTCTTGCTTATTTATTCTTAATTATTTAAGACAGCCATTCTTCGTGGAAGAATCCCCACGTGTGTCTGTATCATCTTTGTATATTTTCTTCTTGGGATTTTACTGTAAAAGGTTTTGGCACAAAGAAATTCTTGATCGTCATAGTAGGTTTAGACAATCAACTGAACAATAGACAAGCTAGCATTAAACACACACACACACATATGCATACATATACATATATATGTATGAGATAACGATATATATTTTCATATATCAAAAACAATATTGATGAAACTGTATAACAAAATGGAAAATGTTTACTTGTGACGCGTCACAATGACACTTTTTCTACTTTGTCCTATATATATATATATATATATATATATATATATATATATATACCGTAATTCCACATGGATAATACACATATTTTTTTAAAAAGTAATAAGCAAAATTAGGGGCGAGTATTAAGCACAGCTACAAAACTCTTTAAAAATTGCCGTTTTATTGGTAGATTTCATTCTGCGAAATGACTACTCACCACAAACCTACGACAATTTGACACTAGCATTCGGCGATTGTGACACCCATAAGGATGTCAAATACAATCATATGTACCTAACAATACTTACAAATGTAAAATAAAATAATAATTATCATAAACATAAATTATATGATATTATTCTATGTTTAAAACTATTTTCTTTAAATAAGAGTAAGACACTCTGTCCGTAAGGAAATTGGAGAGGTACAATCAAGGGGTGCGTATTATGTGTGAGTAGAAGCATTTTCAGCACAATTTTAGGAGTGCGTGTTATGGATGAAGGCGTATTATACTTGGGAAAGTACGATATATATATATATATATATATATATATATATATATAAACTTGTGATAAAAAGTCGTTATTGAGCCTAGTTTTAGCCAAATTATTTTCTTTTTCCATTTTGTGTATTTCGTAGGCTTTCTTTGCGTTAAATCTGAAATAATTTGGATATTGGTGGAACTTGAAACTATTTTCAAAGCTAAACAACATCGACCATTCAGCCGAATTTATTTGATGTCATGTTAATTCAAGTATAGGATTGGAGTATACGGAATAAATTCCAATAACCAACAAATACTATTCTTAAAAGAGTGCTCAGTACAGAGTAGAGCAAATATAATCATTTATTCGAAAATTATAACATAAAAATGTTATAAAATCACTACAAAAATGGCCATTTTGTTTCAACTCTTCTACCAGAAGTGTTGAAACAAAATGGCTATTTTTGTAGTGATTTTATAACATTTTTGTTATAATTTTCGAATAAATGAATCTATCTATCTATCTATCTATCTATCTATATATATATATATATATATATATATATATATATACATATATGAATGCGTTCTCCGACAGTAATCAAACATGTATTCCTATATGGATCAGATGTACTATACTATTTAGCTACTGTGAAGCGTCTGGTTAGCGAAGTTCAAATCATTATTTTTAAACGCACAATCTTCGGCGATTTTTTTCGATCGACCATATCTTCTCAGGAAACATATCTTGACGCAAACAAGGAAAATATATAATGAAATAGATTAAGACCGACAATTATTTAATATATTTTCTGTTTAAACGTTATTTTTTAGATACGATTTTTTTAAGTAGCTGCTCTGTTCCGAATTAAATAGTATTAATTACACACACACACACACACACACGATACACGCACCCCCTATATATATATATATATATATATATATATATATATATATATATATATACCTCCTACAAATAGCTCTCACATAATGGCAAGATGAAGACGCCATCGCCACTAATGGCGTAACATTATGCGGGAGGTATTTTTTTGGATGCATGAGGGGTAGTTATTTCGCTAGAACCCTCTATATCTTGAGACATCATGTGTAGAACGTTTTCAAAACGCGTGTAAACAATGGAATAGGAAATTAATCAGGGTAGTTCGCTACATTGTGCATGGCATGGTGGGTCATAGCCGTTAAGTAAATAATGATAATAATGGAATTAAGGAATTTAGTCCGTCTGAATAGTTTCCATGGAAATAGCGAAAGAGTAACAAAGCGCACACCATGTTTATTCAGTAGGAAAGGGGTTAATGTGGTGTTGACTTTTGCACGCACTTAATAATATATTGCAATAGGAAAACAGTTCCTATTGTTCTCGCCTGCAACTGTACGGAAGTAGACGGTAAAACGACGTCTGCTGATCTTTTACGGAGACCATTTAATGGATTTGAACATAGGTTGTAGTAATGCGTTTCAGAAACCACAGCAATGATGTATGCAAAACGCCATCTTCTGACGGCCCTGTGCAGGCGTCAACACACGAAATTAAAAACGTGTCAAAATATCATCGCTAAGGGTAATGAATATTTGGGAAATATTTTTGTTTTTTTAAGAGACATTTTTGTTTACCTAATAGTACCGTTTCGTTCCCTCGACCTTTTGGAGTTTCCATTGTAATAAAGAAGAGTCATTACTTTCAATACATTCATTGTATTTAAAGAGCTTGACTGTCCTTTATTTTTTATTTTCCTATAAAGGAAGGACAAGAGGAGAGAAACACATTTTTCCTTTCATAGGTTGTCACGTATTTCCTGAGAATTTAAAAAATAAATTCAATTCAACCAACGCACTAAATGTTTATCTAGAATCCGGTGACATGCTCAAAACGAACAGCTCATCAGTGACAAGTTTATTGACTTTACACTACAGGCTGATTTTGTGCTGAATTTTAATATATCAACCATGATAAAATTCATTGTTTAATAACCCGCCGGACATTTTCTTACGTTTTTTTTTCATACAGTCTGGCCAGAAAGTTCTCTCTCGAATCGCCAGACCAGTCATACATGTGTCTCCGACTCTCTCTCTCCTCAATGCCGTAAGCTATCTCTTCTTCCTTTACCGCTCTCCATCCTCTCAAGACTGTGAGATACTCGATAGCATTTCTGACAGCATAGACAAGGCTCTCTCCCTCCACCCGTTTGCTCGCATTTTCGTGTTTGGTGACTTTAACGCCCATCACACCTTGTGGCTTAAGAATGCTACTACTGACCACGCAGGCATTCAAACGCTCAATTTTTCAGTCTCTCAATCTCTCACGCAGATAGTTAACTTCCCCACTCGTTTTGCCTTCAACCGGGAAGGTAAAACCTCTCTTCTCGACCTGTGCTTTACCTCCATCCCCGCATCCTGCAGCGCCTCGCAACTCTGCCCTCTTGGTAACTCTGATCATGCAGTAGTATCTGTTACCATCTCCTTCAACTCCACCCCCTATAAAGAACCTCCTACCACTAGAACTTCGTTCTACTATCAACGAGCTGACTGGGACGCGTTCCGTGATTTCCTCCGCGATGTCCCCTGGGATGGAATCTTTAAGCTACCCGTCCAAGAATGTGCTTCTGAGTTCTCTTCCTGGGTTAAAGCTGGAATCGACGCTTTCATCCCATCAAGGAAATATAGGGTCAAGTCGCGCTCCTTCCCTTGGTTCTCCGCTGCTTGCTCCCCCGCCATCGCCCATAGGAACCACTACTTCCACCTATTTCGTAACGACATGTCTGACTGCAATAGACGTCTCTTTGCCTCCGCCCGTAACGAGTGTAAGCGTGTCCTCAACGATGCTAAGACACTATCTGCGGCTCGGATGAAGGAACGTATTGCATCTCGCAAATTTGGCTCCAAAGATTATTGGCGTCTCTGCAAGAGCGTATTGAACAATTGCAAACCCTCTATATCTCCTTTATTCAACCAGTTCGAAGTCCTGACCTCTTCTATCAACAAGGCTGAATGCTTTGCTCGGAAATTTTCATTCAACTCGACGCTCGACTCTTCCGGTGTACCCATACCTGACTTCCCTCTTAGAACTGAGACCCTATTGAGTGGGTTAAACATAACCCCGTCTTTGGTATTGGGCGTTATCTCCAATTTAGACCCCAACAAGGCTAGTGGTGGAGACGGAATACCAGCCATTGTCTTGAAGAAATGCGCGCCTGAACTGGCACCCGCCCTTTCTAAACTATACAACTACTGCCTCAAGGAATCTTTTTTTTTTCTGACTGCTGGAAGTCCTCTTCGATCGTTCCTGTTTTCAAGAACTCCGGCGACCCCTCCGACCCTTCCAACTACCGTCCTATCAGTCTCATTCCCCTCTTCGGCAAAGTCTTCGAAGCCCTGATCAATACCGAGGTGGTTAACCACCTCACATCCCATAACCTGCTGTCAGACAAGCAATATGGTTTTCGCTTTCCCTGATCTATAGCTGATGTGCTTACGGCCATCACTGAAACTATCTACCGAGCTCTTCAAAATAACGGAGAAGCCCGTGCCGTGGCACTAGACATCTCCAAAGCATTTGATAGGGTTTGGCATGCCGGTCTTCTTCGCAAACTCCAGGGTTATGGCATTACGGGTCGATTATATAACCTAATACAATCATTCCTGTCAAACCGTGAATTGAAGGTCGTTCTCAACGGATTCTCATCCAGTTCCTATTCCACGAACGCAGGTGTTCCTCAAGGCTCCATCCTAGGCCCCACTCTATTCCTTATCTACATAAATGACCTTCCTGACGCCATAACTTCCCAAGTTGGCATCTACGCGGATGACACCACAATTTATTCCTGCCTCAAAAACAAATCTAGTCTCACTGACAAAACTCACCTGGCCGTGCGTCTCGAAAAGAACCTCCAATCGATTGTGAACTGGGGCAAGAATTGGCTGGTCAACTTCAACGCTTCTTAGACAAAACTGATCTCTATCAATCACCACAGAGATCCTTCCCTTCCCTCCATTAGAATGTCTGACGCTCAACTTCTCGAGAGCAACTCTCTGCGGCTTCACGGTCTCACGTTGACTGCTGACCTGAGATAAATACATTGAGTCAATTGCTTCGTCCACCGCAAGGAAAGTTGGCTCCCTGAGCCGCGCCAGGAAGTTTTTCTCCCCGGAGTCGATCCTCCAGATCTACAAATCAAAAATTCGCACTTGCATAGAGTATTGCTGCCATATATGGTCTGGTGCCCCTTCTGTTTGCTTCGGGGTTCTTGATAGGCTCCAGAGGCGGATATGAAATGTAGTTGGCCCTGCTCTGGCGTCTCGTCTACAGTCACTTTCTCACAGACGCGCCGTCGCCTCCCTCCGTCTGTTCTACAAATACTTTCGTGGAAATTGCTCCGAGGAGCTTCATTCGCTGGTTCCCAGACGTCATGAGTTCCAGCGACTTACGAGGCTGGCATCCCGCTCTCACCCCTTCAGTGTCGAAACTCCTAAATGTAGCCGTCTCTTCTACACCAATAGCTTCATGTCTCGCACCTATCGCCTGTGGAACTCCCTTCCCTATTCCTGTTTCCCTGTGAGCTATAATCTCCAGCTATTCAAGTGTAATTTCAATCGACATCTCCAGTTACCTTGATCTATCCACTACCCTCATCCTTTCTTTTATCACTCCTATCTGATCTTGCTCTAAATTTTCTGTAACCCCTTGCGTCGTAGTGGCTTCCCGCCTTGCTTGGGGTGAAATGCTTAAAAAAAAAAGCTTTGATCTTATCTATACCAAGCTTTTCTTGATCCCCTCTCCTGTTGCACTTACTCTGACGCCATTTTGTTTTCCAAATTTACATTTTTACTATCTCTCAGTTTCCCATACAACTTTACTTATATATTTATACATATAACAAGTGCAAGAAGTTTAAATATCTGGGGAGTATTTTAACAGAACAAGGAAACTGTAACACCGAAATCCGAACGTGGATTAGGATAGAAAATGATGCCTTCCAAAACCTAAGCAATGGACGAAGAAACATGGACATTTTGTTAGAAACAAAGAAAAGAGTACTGAACAGTTAAATAATTTCAGTCCTCCTATATATTAGTGAGTGCTGAACAATCGCATCAAACATGAAGAAGCGAATTGAAGGAACAGAAATATAGTTCTACAGAAGAATACTGAGAATTCCATGGACTGAGTGTTTAAGCAAAAAAGAAGACTTACGGAAAATGGAAACAAATCCTTATACTCAGAATCAGAAAGAGATAACTGAAATTACTTTTCTCAAGTCAAGAATTAATCCAAGAGCTACTCAGAGAATAATGTCTTCATATATAATAGTTATAACATGTCAAGCGTGATTCTACTATCCATACCAGCAAACCCTTTTATTTCATCCTTCCTTCTTCTAATCTTTTCTACCATTTAGCTTGTTACAAATTAGTCACCAATCAAGCAAACTTTTACTCCACCTGTTAATTTCTTGCTATATCCTACCAACTTCCGTTCGTTTGATCCTGCCGATGGGATTTAGAATACGCCGATTGCATTCTCTATAGATTGGTAAGAGGGGGTTACATCTCGGGTGGATGTTTGCGTATTCAGATATTAACTCAACTCACATATATCTGTAGATTCAATGTAAACTCGAAGAGTGTCTACTTATAGTCAAGTGTAAGCTCGAATAAAGTGTATTTGTAGATTCAATTATAAGTCTGGCTATTGTTTACCTATAGACTTAAGTATAAACTCGGCAATCAACTCATATATAATCATGATTAATATTCAACTATAGACTCATGTATAAATATGACTAATATTTACCAATAGACTCAAGTATAAACATGACTAATGTTTATTAATAGACTTAAGTATAAACTCGGCCATCGGCTCATATATAATCCTGACTAATATTCATCTATAGACTCACGTATAAATATGACTAATGTTTACCAACAGACTCAAGTATAAATGTGACTAATGTTTACTTACAGACTTAAGTAAAAACTCGGTCATAGACTCATATGTAATCATGACTAATGTTTACCTACAGACTCCAGTATAAACCTGACAATATTTCTCTAAACATTCGGGTATAAACACGATCTGCGTTTCCCTATAAACGCAAGTATAACCTCGACCACGGGTTCCTTATAGATTCGGTTCCAAGCACAGTGTTTCCCTATTGACTTAAGTATAAACTCGATCAGTGTTTACCTATAGACTCAAGTAGAATAAAAAAAAAAAACAGACTTTGGGATTAAGTAACGCAAGAAGGGTCGATGAGTCGTAAAATTCATTAACCGACCGCAACCCAACTAAATCCATATATGTCTTTTAATAATTTCTATAAAGTCTCGTTCTCTATCCTCTGATTCTTTTTTAAAAAATCTTTTTATGTTCTTCATAATTCTACATTAATCTGAGAGAATTCTTATTCTGTTTTCAAACAAATTACACACCTGTATGTCTTCTCAGGCATTGTGCACTAACAATGCAGCACTTTGTATTTTAAGTGCATTTGCAATCTACATTTCATTAAAACTCTATTTTTGTTCTTGATATAATGGAATATGCATACACCTTGTGTACCCCCTCACTGGAATACGATTGTCTGATGTGAGTCGTAAATACAGACGTACGTGTAGGTACGACAGAGTTTAAGTATATGACGACGCCCATTGGACTACGCCATTGGCTATGCAATTGGTCTACACCTATTACCTGCGACTACGACGAGTACCAGTCGATTACTGCTACCGTGTCCTACTTGGTTACAGTAGCCAAACCGACTTAGCTACTTAGATCAAATATATCCCTTTTGCGGAACATATCAGTTCTGTGCTTCCCCTCCCCAACAGAGGACATGTTTGTCATTTTCTCGGTCTTTAATTTCATGAGATAACTTTCTTTTACGTCCGGTTAAGTTTTCAGCGTTTTCATCTATTCTCACCATTTCTTTTCGGTATTTTACAACCGAACGTTACATTTCTTTTATTTCTTTCCATTATTGCCCCGAGATGGTGACATTGTTAATTAGTGTGGGGTCTGGAAAATTCTAAGTCTAATCATGAGGATTCTGAGAGTTGGTCATATTTTAGGAAGTGCGTTTCGGGCCGATAAATTTTCATCAATTCAAGTTCAACAAATTTAAACGAACCATGAAATTTTCAGTCCTTGCCGAATTTTGAACTATCAGCTTGCTACACTAGCAGTCAAATCGCACATTTTCCAGCGCGGAAGACAATATATTGAATGCAGAAGTCCTTCATTATTAAGCCACAGCACACAGCTGGGTATTTTCCACTCGCAGGAAGAAATCCGTTACAGGATCAGAATGTTATGAACAAATCCCTATTTCTAATCGGTCAAATTTGATCCGCTTTCTGCAGAGTTATGTCACTTTTATCTATTATGCAGCTAGGTAGAGATGGAAAACACTTAACCCGCATTACATTTGGAATATTTATCGCCCATCCTTCGCCGATGGATGCCTAGACTAAACTTACGCAGTTTCATGTAGATAACGAAACACATGGCCTATAGGCAGAGCCATTTATCAATCTGGGTAGACACGAGAGGAATCGGGAACTGATAAATACTACTGGATGTTAGTGGATCTTCAGCTCGTCTTGTTTTAAAACTTCAGTTTTTACCTTCCTTTCTTTCTTTCTTTCTTTCTTTCTTTCTTTCTTCCTTACTTCCTTATCCTTCCTTTCTTCTTTCTTTCCTTCCTTCTCAAACTTCCTTCCTTCTTTCTTTCCTTCCTTCTCAACCTTCCTTCATTCCTTCCTTCCTTCCTTCCTATTTTCTTATTTTTCCACTGACCTTTCAGTTTCAAACTGTCAGGGCGATTATTCTATTCTAAAGGAAAATCCGTCCATATTCCTACCAAGAATTTTATTAAATATTCAAGAAATGTCCTTCCATCCCTTTAATTTAACAAGTTTGCATTCTAGCAGAACGCATTTACCGTATATACTCTCGTATCATACACCTTTTGAAGACATAATTTAGAAGCTACCGTCAATGAATATGTTCTTTGGTCAACAACAGTACATACGCTAATAAGATATCTCGTGTCTGATGCGACCTTCTTAAAATTAGCTACAAAATTAGGTCTTCAATACGCGAATATATACGGTATTTACTGAAAAAATTCTGTTAAAAAATACTTAAATATCCCAACCACACGTTTTTCATTCTAATCTCCTCGTCTATTTGAAATTATTGCACTTTCAAAATTTGATTCGTATTTTTATTTATTCATTTATTTTTATTACGATGATTTCCGCGTTTGTTTTCTGCTCAATCTTTTTCAAGTCCACGACATTTTCTCGTTTCGTTAATGTCCTATTTGATGTCATATTTAAACGGCGTTCGTCGAAAAAATAAGTCCCAAATAAAACCTGGCTTTTTATGTCATGGCATCCGATAGGCTGATAATAACCGAGACAACGTAAGCTACATGTACTTATACCTATCTTCATATTATTTTAACATTTTAACACAATTATTATTATTATTATTATTATTATTATTAAACAAAATGATTTACGTAACTCTTCTAATAATTTGTAATACTTAAAAGAAGAGGTCTATTTAAGAAAAGGAAAAGAAAAGAAGAGATACGGTGTTTAACAATGTTTGACAATATCTGAACAGGATATCGGTCTATTTTTCAAGTTATGTTTAAAAATTTCACCAAAATATAAAAAATATTTAAAAAAAAATATAAATCTTTGTACAAATGTCACTAGTCTCTAGAAACACAGTTGTATTGTGTTGTAAGTGACAAAGCCAATGAAACACAGCCTGTGTGAATGGAATGCGACTTAAGCATGAGTTGTAGTCGTGGTAGTAGCAGTCATTAACACCCGCTCGCATTTGAGTATCGAGATAGTCATCCTCCCTCGTGGTGGCGATGGCGATGGTTGGAGAGGACCAGCCTACACCTGAAGAGGAGTCAAAGAGAGTCTGACGAGGCCATTCGCTTGATTTTGATTTTGGTGGATAACTCTACGTGATAGAAAGGTTCACACACTTGGCCAGAAGCGCCTCTACCCCTCTTGGCTCAAAGGGTTTTGAGACAGGTCAGATCTGGTAAATCTGGATGCATCGGGCTGCCGAATACTTGGTCTTTTAAGGCGCGTTTTGGTTACGCTAGCCCCGTTGGTACTGCTCTTTTCAAACTGTTTTGCCAGTGAGTCTAAAACAATAATCCTAAATAAAATTTCCTTATTTCTCAATTCCTACATTTCCTATGAATTGAGCACCAACACATGATTTAATAATCACTTAATGCGTGACTGTCACCATGCAGACTTTTATGACGATACTATTTACACGCACAAATACGTACATATATGTATATATAATATAAAAAAAGATGCCATCAATTGATTCTCTAGAATAAAACTAAAAACGAATGCACGTTTACACATTTCGACTTCTCCAGTTTCTACCCAGAAGACCTACTAGTAGCGACTATAAACATGGCCAAAAATCATTGCACCATCACCGACGAGGAGACTAACAACCATGGAACAAGTTCAGAAACCCATCTTGTTTCACAACGGTCCCATGTGGACCAAAAAAGACAACCCAAATGTCTGCATAGCAATGAGAGCATTCGATTCTGCGGAAGCTTGTGAATTGGTTGGTATATTACTACTGTGGAGACTTTGATATAATTTTGGGAGCAACAACGCTGGTCTGTACAGAGATGACGAAATTATCTTCCTACGTAATACCACTCCACAAAAACAGATCGCCTTAGAAAACATTTTATTAAATTCTTCAAGGATCCTTGACGAAATATCACCCCTAACACCAATGCCAAGGTGATTAACTTCATGGGCGCCACTTTCGACCTATCTAAGTAAATATACAAGCTTTTCCCTAAAGGAATTTATAGTCATAAATACATTAACCAACCCCCAGGAATTATAAATTATTTTCCCAAATCAATGCAACATAGGTTAAGATATTTTTGAAAAATATAAAACTAAATCTGTAGATGCACTAATAAAAAGCAAACAAAAAGTTAATAAAAAATACCTCGACAATAATAAGACTAACAACTAAACATAAAAACAGAAAACGCAAACTAATTTGGTTTAACCTACCATTTGACGGTAATGTCAAAACCAACATTGGTAAATTTTTCCTTAATTTAATTCACAAGCATTTCAACAAAATTCCATAGCTCAATAAGATTTTCAACAAGAACAACATTAAAATTAGCTACCGCTATACACAAACCTTGGACAACATATAGCACTCTATAATAATTTAATGTTAAATAGTTAAGCAACTTAAATAGCAATAATAATATCGACAAAAATTGTAATTGTCGAAAAAATAGTAGCTGCCCACTAAATTCTAAATGCATGAATAAAAGCGTTATTTACAAAGCTAGCATTTATCAATCCGACAGATTTTTATTACTTTAAACTTTATTTTAGTGGATAATCATATTTGAATAGACGCTCCGTTTATTTATAAAACAGTATATTTATTTATTACTATAAACATATCGAATGCTTTGTCTATCAAGTTCCGCTTTGATTACGCCATCTCGACTGTCATTTCCTTCTTCCGTCGGTTTGGTCTTTGAGATCGTGTAAATCTTTGTGCATTGCGCTGTTGGGGGTCTTCGGGGTTTCGTCTCTTCTCGGTCTTACCGCCATGAGTGCCTCAACAGGAGTTGAAACTCCAGACGGCTTCGTTCCTGGGATCACTGAGACATAAATGTGAGTAACATGAAGAGTGATGTACTTCACTTGAAATCTTCCGTCTGCTGATTAAGGGCAATTAATTAAACAGTTTAGTATACCTCAAATGGAACATTTTTGGCAATTTATTCCTTCTCGCGGGGTGCGACGTTAGCAGTTTTCATGTCATTATCCTCATGTGTTTTAAGACTTTAAAGGTGGGGTGGAGACTTTTACAGAAAGGTTTTCGTCGAAAATTAAGGCGTTCGGGATAAAATGTTCCGCAAATTCTGCTGATCTCAGATTGTGTCGGACATCATACGTATGGTCATTAAATTTTTGTTTAATTTTTCAGTTGTGCAACCTATATAAATCAAGTGATATTTTGAACATTGGGCGACGTATATCATATGGGCTCATATTATTATCATGTTACCAGTCGGACATCCCCAGATATTTTATCATCATCATTATTGTTGTTGTAGCAAGTTTAATTAAAATTGAATTATAAAATTTTTGTCTCAGCGCACTGATACTTTCCAAACTATTTAGGTTTAATTATCATTTGATAGTTTCAGATTTTTTTTAACAATAAGGCCAAGTAGTCCGACATTTTTTATAAACAGTTAGGAACATCACTGTATACCGGATATATTCAACATCCCTGATCGAGATACGCAATAAAAGAGGTAATACTCAGATTGGACAGATGGAATTCGTTAGTCAGGGAGGGGAATCCATTTAAGGAAAGGAAAACTTTCATTTCAAACATCTGCTATCTTGCAGTAAAAGCTCAATCAAGACTTCGCAAATATACCCCGGAGTTCAGAAAACAGTCCGACGTTGAACCCAATCTCATTCTGATAAAAAAAAAAAAAATCCGGTTAAAGAGTTATCGACTCCTTGCTACTTTTTTTTGAGAAAATCGGTGTCATCGAGAGGATACATGCAGGAAGACTGACTGTCGATCACCCATAAAAGGAAAAGAGAAATCCTGCTCAGGCATCCCGGTGTCTCCTAACCTACTTTCCTCATTCTCTTCATACCGATCCTCCTCCTAATTCTTCTTTCTCTACTTATTGTATCCTTTGGTCGTATCCTCTTCCTACTACTACTCTAACCTCTCCTCATTCTTCTTCTACCCACCTCATTCATCTTCTCCTCCTATCAACCACCTCTTACTTCTTCTCCTCCTCCCCTTATACCGATTCATCCTTCCTTTCTTACCTCCTCCTCCGCCTTCTTCTCCTATGTGCTTCTATGTGTTTCTTCTACTTCTTCTTCTTGCTTCTATGTGCCATGACATGACTATGTGCACAAGAAATTTCAATTGTTTCTTTCTGATTCTATGTATAATTTTCCATTTTCTTTATGACTTCTTCATTGCTCACATGTTCAGTCTATGGTATTCTCAATCCATGATATTCTCAGAACCTCATGTCTGTTGTCTCAAGACCCTTCATCTGTCGAGAGATTGCCCAGACTTCCCTAGATAAACTAAAAGACAGTTGTCAGGTGTATCC
Organism: Acanthosepion lycidas; assembly: GCA_963932145.1. Classification (NCBI taxonomy): domain Eukaryota; kingdom Metazoa; phylum Mollusca; class Cephalopoda; order Sepiida; family Sepiidae; genus Acanthosepion; species Acanthosepion lycidas. The sequence goes on from OZ010578.1 coordinate 92,128,585, forward strand.
TATCGGTTTTTCAAACTGAACGCTGAGAATGTTCGTACATGCGTAACAAATTGCAGAAGGATTATTATTCTAATATAGATTCTGTGCAAGATGTATGTTTAGTGCTTAGATTTACCTCTAAACTATAGTTATGTGTTTCAATAACGGTACAACGCTTGCGTGTATATACACCAAGTTTTCTTTTCTTTACATACCTTCTTAAAATAGGTGGTTTTCGTATACCATCAAGTAGGGTGGTTACCCCAGGTTTTGAAAGGAAATGCTTTTTTTTTTATTTTACCCACAATTCACTGTCAGTGTCAATACGTTTTTTTATTCTTCATGAGGACGCCATCATGCGGTATGATTCCTATGGCACTGTTTCCAACTAATCCATGTTTTTTCTTGTGTAATTTTTAGTTTTCCAAACTTGAGATTCAGTATTTACCTTTGGCTTTCTGAATGGTTTGGCTAATTTCGTGAAGAAAATAATGTTTCTTACAATTGTTTTTGTTTTCTTTCATTCTCACTTGTTCACTCACATTTTCTTATACATAACAATGATGACGTGGAATGTCCATGGAATGTTGTCATATTTCGATGATGATAACGTTTTCATTAGTCTAAATGATTGACAATTTTTACTAAGGAAGATTATACGTTTAAAAATCTTTCATTATGACTTGTTCACTCACATTTTCTCATACATAACAATGATGACGTGCAATGTTTCTTGAATGATGTAACATTTCGCAGAAGATAACGTTTTTATTATTCTAGACGATTGGCGATTTTCACCAAAGAAGATTATACGTTTAAAAATATTTTGATTTAGAAACATGAAATGTTTATAATATTATTCACTGTATGAAAAAGGTATTTCTTTATTTTAAAAATAAATTAAATAAATTTATTTTCAAATAAATAAATTATTTTAATTTCAAATAAATAAATTAGAAAACAAATCACACGCAGCGGTGTGTGTCACTTACGCTCTCATCTGTGATAATATTATACCAAGGAATCAAATTTTAATGTAGAAAAATATCTTTTTACCAAAGAAAAAATTCAACTTTACCACGGTTGCAAGGTGTTTGGCCTTCCATAGTTAAAATAACGAAGTAATCTTCAACGAAAAAAATTCTTTTAGTAGGGCCGCCCGCCTTATGATAAGTCGTCTCTCATGCTGCCTACTTCTCGAAAAAGATTGCCTATCCGAGAAATTTAAACAGAAAATACAACTAAGATTTTTATTTAGGTCTGAAGACCTGTTGATCCCATTTCAGTATACAGGGTGTGATGGATAAATTATCGTCTAAATTACGCAAAAGTGAACATAACACTGACATTTCATTTTAAACTCGTGGGTTGGTCAGCATTTTTGCAAAATAAATATAGATATCACGAAGGTTATTGATATTTGGTTTAATTTCAGATGTACAAGGATTGTGAGGGGTGGAAAGAAAGATATAACAGCAAAATGTTATGATAAAGTTGTATTGGAAACAAATAGAGAAACATTTAAGCAAAGGTCAGAGAACAATAAAAAAAACAGATTGAAAATATTGGCAAGATTCAATGAAAGAGGCTGGTATTTAAAAAGTAAGCAGAATAACAATTGGCAGCCTATTATTATTGATTGATTGATTTGTTTGTTTTTACGGCATATAAACTCTTCATGGGTCAAATTAATGCTAAAATTTAATTTTCTTGTGAGATTTGAAGTAATAAATACATGGCAAATGTTATTTTACTTTAGCAATTGAATGCATGGTAGATGATACTTAGCTTTTCTGCATATACATGTTTGTGCAGATATAAATACTAGAGGCGATGATACGTGTGTTTTATGTGTAGTTTTGTTGAAGTTATATTTTAGAATACAGTTGGATTTTAGAAATTGTAGGATAGATGGATTAATGACTTGAAAGAATTTATGTTAGTAATTCTACTATAAGTTATTCTACTATAAATAGGTATTGTTGGTAATTTTACTATAAGTATGCATTGCTGGTATTTTTTAATATAAATATATATTGCTGGTATTTGTACTATAAAATGTGTTTGTATACTTTCATAGTGTTTTGTTTGGAGAGTTCGCTATTTTCCCATTGCTGGGACCCCAACAGCTGTTACCATACCGGATCAGGGTGGACCTGGGTACAACAGGAATTAAGAGATTGTTCCATACCCATCAAAACCTCCCATCTGCCGATCAAATGTCTTGCTGACGGATTTAGTTTATCGTCATACCCAGATCGAACATTATTACGAACATTGGTTACAGGTATGAATACAACCAAACTAACACTTTTAAGTAAAATATCGCAAAGAAAAAAGTGTAAATTCTCCATAGTAGTACATTAAACTGATTTCTTTACAATAATTTTTATAAAACTACATTGGATGAAGCTGTTGCTTTGACTAAGATTTAGAGCGTTCATGGAAATAGGTATCGAACCCAGATTTTTTATAAAGCAATTCACCCCAAGCAAGGCGGAAGTGCCACTAGCACGCAATGGGTTACAGAGGATTGAGAACAAGAGTAAAGAGACGTGTTTGAAGAAAGAATACAGAGAAGGACGGGGAACAAGCTCAGAGTGTCAGATGTCGATTGACATTACACTTGACTATTTGAAGATTGTAGTCATCGGGGAAGCAAGTAAGGTGTGGAAGGGAGTTTCACAGATGGAAAGTGCGAGAGTAGAAGCTCTTTGAGTAGAAGGGACGGTTACATTTAACTGTTTTGACAGTGAAAGGGTGGGACCGAGATGTTAGCTTGGTAGCTCGTTTAAATTCATGGCGTCTGGGATCCAGCGAAAGTAGCTCGTCGGAACAGTTGCCGTGAAATTATTTGTAGAAGAGACAGAGGGAAGCCACGGTACGTCTGTGGGAAAGATTAGAAAACAAAAGTGGTTAGCTGGAATAATATTTTTACTTGCATTGTAGGTAGTAATATTAAAGGTTCCTGTAAACCTGATGATGTTTTCAGAATAAATGCAAAGACTTAGGTTAAATTCTTGGACAATAGCTTTTTTGTGGGTTTTTATCTTATGAGTATATTCATGCAAGAAAATGATCAGGCAAAGCTGATTATTGTAAACTTTGCCAAAAAAAAAAAAAAAGAAAAAAAGAAGGGTTACAAAAACACGGAAATCATGGAATAGCTTCCAGTGTTCCTGTCCAGATAAATATCTAAAAGAAAATATTAAAAGAAATGGACATAAAAACAGAAGCGTTATTCAAGTCAATGATATCTCTAAGAAGCAATATAACCTGCTACCGACAATGGTAAAGACGAATGAGTGAAAAGTTAACAAAATTAATGATGAACACTGTAGAATAGCATGAAATGCGTATTATTATGTAAAATAAGAATTTCTGCAGGTATATGTAATATAGTGTTAATATGATGTTTTTCTCTGGATGATATTGTTTTTGATTTATTTATAAGTAAAAGAAATTATGGTGCACCTTGTATAAAAATAATTGATGAAGTCGAGTCAGAGGCAGCTCGAAACATCGTCGCGTTCAGACAATTACTACAAAACATTGGAATAGTGATACTGGTCGTGACTAAATTGAACGAATTCTAACCTAAACATCTTTTAATTTTGTAGTTAAATAAAACGTATTCTAACCAAAACACCTCTCTCAAAGTACTACCGGCACTTAAAGAAATCCAATAAAACACCTACAGAAAAATGAAATTATAAGGTATAAGATGTA
>OZ010578.1:92137292-92154792 GCA_963932145.1 Acanthosepion lycidas
GAGAAAGAAATACAGAAGAAGTAAAGGGAAAAAGAACAAAAAAGAAATAAAAAGAAATCAAACGAAAGAAATGGAAGAAAGGACAAACGAAAGAAAGAAAGAAAGAAAGAAGAAAAAAGGGAAAAAGAACAAAAAAAGAAAAAAAATGAAATCAAACGAAACAAAATGAAAGAAAAGACAAACGAAAGAAAGAAAGAAAGAAAGAAAGAAAAAAAAAGGGTAAAAGAACTAAAAAAGAAAAAAAGAAATCAAACGAAAGAAATGAAAGAAAGAACAAACGAAAGAAAGAAAGAAAGAAAGAAAGAAAGACAGAAGAATTAAAGGGAAAAAGAACAAAAAAGAAAAAAAACGAAAACAAACGAAAGAAATGAAAGAAAGGACAAACGAAAGAAAAAAGAAAGGGAGAAAGAAAGACAGAAGAAGAAAAGGGAAAAAGAACAAAAAAAGAAATCAAACGAAAGAAATGAAAGAAAGGACAAACGAAAGAAAGAAAGAAAGAAAGGAAGTAGAAAAAAAGGGAAAAAGAACTAAAAAAGAAAAAAAGAAATCAAACGAAAGAAATGAAAGAAAGGACAAACGAAAGAAAGAAAGAAAGAAAGAAAGAAGAAAAAATGGGAAAAAAGAACTAAAAAAGAAATAAAAAGAAATCAAACGAAAGAAATGAAAGAAAGAACAACCGAAAGAAAGAAAGAAAGAAAGAAAGAAAGAAGAAAAAAGGGAAAAAGAACTAAAAAAGAAATAAAAAGAAATCAAACGAAAGAAATGAAAGAAAGAACAACCGAAAGAAAGAAAGAAAGAAAGAAAGAAAGAAGAAAAGGGAAAAAGAACTAAAAAAGAAAAAAAATCAAACGAAAGAAATGAAAGAAAAAACGAAAGAAAGAAAGAAAGAAGAAAAAAGGGAAAAAGAACTAAAAAAGAAATAAAAAGAAATCAAACGAAAGAAATGAAAGAAAGAACAACCGAAAGAAAGAAAGAAAGAAAGAAAGAAAGAAAGAAAGAAAGAAAGAAGAAAAGGGAAAAAGAACTAAAAAAGAAAAAAAATCAAACGAAAGAAATGAAAGAAAAAACGAAAGAAAGAAAGAAAGAAGAAAAAAGGGAAAAAGAACTAAAAAAGAAAAAAAAAAGAAATCAAACGAAAGAAATGAAAGAAAGGACAAACGAAAGAAAGAAAGAAAGAAAGAAAGAAAGAAAGAAAGAAGAAAAAAGGGAAATAAAACTAAAAAAGAAAAAGAAAGAAATCAAACGAAAGAAATGAAAGAAAGGACAAACGAAAGAAAGAAGAAAAAAGGGAAAAAGAACTAAAAAAGAAAAAAAAAACGAATCAAACGAACGAAATGAAAGAAAGAACAAACGAAAGAAAGAAAAGAAAGAAAGGATAGAAGAACGAAAAAATATATAAAAAAAAAGAATCGAAAGAAACAAAGAAAGAACTATAGGTAAAAGAGATAAAAAGTGTTATGATTACTGTTATTCTGAATAGCAAGAAAGTTTGGTAAGAAAAAATAGTAGAAATAGAGAAATGAATGTGTCTCGGGTTTCAAACAAAATGATCGTACGCACGTGGTACATAGACTCTGCCACGTAATATTTCCCGCGCCCACTACAGGTGCGATATTATTTAAATAAACATACCTTCATTTTGGCCCAAGGCGAAGTATACAGTAAGGACCATACTCGGGAAAAACCATCAACTGCAAAAAGACTGAAAGTATGGTCATCAGCAAATGGAAAAAAAAATCCCAAGATGCGAATTTCGAATTGTAGATGTTAACATCAAGCAAGTGCAGAAGTTAAAATATCTGGGATAAAACAAATTGCTGAGAAACAGAAAAAACAATCCGTAGAAACAAAGTATAGAGAGCTAGAATGCTATACAGTATGCCGCCTCGTATATGGCAGTGATAGCTGGTCAATTAGGGTGATGTGAAAACTAGAGGATACGGAAGGATCGTGAAAATTCTATGAACTACTTCGTTCATAGAATTTTCAACGAGGAAGATTTAAACAAAATGGCAAGAAAAAGAACACTTATGTTCAGAATCAAGAAGTGACACATAATAAGGAAGTAAGGCTTGGAAAACTTAACCTTCATGGAACACAGATGAGAGCAGCTGGCAAAGGGTAAGGCAGCGAGTCACCTACTTTTACGAGCCTGGATGGGGAAACGGGGAGGCGACACCTTAGAAAAGGGCGAAAAAACTGCTAAGGCCACAAAGGATAGAGAGTTTGGGAGAGCCATGATTTTCCATGTCCTGAAAGGATGCGGCCCACAGAAGAAGAAAAAGAAGTGTTAAGTATACTGTTTCGCTAACTAACACGGAGTTACCCACTGCTGGTGTTATGATGGTCGCATTGCTAAAAGAAACATCGATGCTCTCATCTGCTTGAAGGGAAAATATTATGGTTGAGTTTATAGTTATTTTCGATGTGTTTTTTTTTTTTAGATTTGAGAAAAGGCAAGTTGTTTTTACATACTTCATCACAATCCATAAAATTATTCTTTCTTTTATATATATATATATATATATATATATATATATATATATATATATATAATAAAAATAACAAGATCATTATTTTTTTTCCTTCATGACTTCAGCCATATTTGGATGGGTTATTTGGTTTGAACGAGAATTTTCAAGTTTCTTTTTTTTTATGGCAATTCATATTTCGAACTCCATCCTTTCCATAACCAACAATCTCATTTTTCTCTTTCTCTCTCTTTTATTCCATTTTTTCATTTTTCTTTATTAATTTGATTTTTATTTCGGCTATGACATTTTCTTTCTTTCTTTTTTCTTTACAGATACGCTTTTTTTTTTTTTACAAATACGCTTTCATTCCTTTTTCCTTTCTTTCTTCCTTTCTTTCTTTCTTTCTTTCTTTCTTTCTTTCATTCTTTCTTTCTGTACAAATATGCTTTTCTACAAATAAGCTTTCATTCTTCCTTTCTTTCTTTTTTCTTTCTTTACAAATATGCATGTTTTATAAATACGCTTTCATTCTTTCTTTCTTTCTTTCTTTCTTTCTTCCTTCCTTCCTTTACAAATATGTTGTTTTTTACAAATACGTTTTCATTCATTCATTATTTCTTTCTTTCTTTGCAAATATGCTTTCTTTACAAATACGCTATTTTTCTTTGTTTCTTTCTTTACAAATATGCTTTTTATACGCTTTCATTCATTCTTTCTTTCTTTACAAATATGCTTTTTTAAATACGCTTTCTTTCGTTCATTCATTCATTCTTTCTTTCTTTTTTTACAAATATGATTTGTTTTACAAATACGCTTTCATTCATTCTTTCTTTCTTTCTTCCTTTACAAATATGCCGTTTTTTTTACAAATACGCTTTCATTCATTCTTTCTTTCTTTTTTTACGGATATACTTTCTTTATAAATGCGCTTTCTTTCATTCTTTCTTTACAAATATGCTATTTTTTACGAATACCTTTTCATTCATTCTTTCTTTTTTTACAAATATGCTTTTTTAAACTACGCTTTCTTTCTTTCTTTCTTTCTTTCTTTCTTTCTTTCTTTCTTTCTTTACAAATATGATTTGTTTTACAAATATGATTTCTTTATTTTTTCACAAATACGCTTTCGTTCATTCTTTCTTTCTTTACAAATAGTTACATAATATCAGAGTTTTTGCAGTGCCATATCGGGCATGGAAAAGTGTCCCTGTAAGTATTTCAGGTGGATAACCCCAAGGCCACACTATGTTTTATTCTGCGCCAGTTCACTTCCTGCACATGTTACATTAGACGACCTACTGCTACTACTACACTAGACCTTTCCATACCTAAACAACACACCATGTCGATAATATACGAAAGATATTAATCTAAACCAGCTCAACGAAAATTGCCTAAAACCCTTCGATCTCCCTTTCTCCAACATTCTTGCTATTCGTAAGAACAGACATTCTATCTCTCTGTGAAACTAATATTAACTCTTCAATCTCCTGTTCTGATTTCTCGATTCCTGGCTATCTTTCTCGTCTTAGGAAGGAGGATACTAATGTCCATATCCATGGCATGGGAGTTTACACCTGTGAACGTCTCCCGTTTGCTAGGGAACTTTCTCTTGAATCTCTACAACACTCTTACACGTGTCTCAGTCTGTCTCTTCTTAACTCAGTCAGCTATCTGTTTTTTTCTCTACCGTTCTCCTTCCTCTCATGACTGTTGCATGCTACATAGCATTTCCGATAATATAGACAAGGCCATCTCTCTACACTCGTCTGCAAATATATTTGCGATCGGTGATTTAATGCTCACCATACCAGTTGACTTAAACACTATGTCTCTGACGCCACTGGAATCTAGACCCTTAAATTCTTAATCACCCAATTTCCCACGAAGTGGTTGAATACCCCACGCATTTTCAAAGTAACCCATTTTCTGCTCCGTCACAAGCCAAGAACCTCCTACCAACAAAATATCCTTTTCCCTCATATTCGATTTTTATTTTGTTTCTGATTATTTATTTCCATTATTATTTACGCAGACGTTTCTTTCTCTCAGCCTCTATCTATCTATCTATCTATCTATCTATCTATCTATCTATCTATCTATCTATCTATCTATTTGTGTGCATATCTATCTATGTTTCTATCTATCAGTGTTCCTATCTATCTATCTATCTATCTATCTATTTGTTTCATATCTATCTATCTATCTATCTATCTATCTATCTATCTATCTATTTGTGTTCATATCTATCTATTTGTGTTCATATCTATCTATTTGTCTTCATATCTATCTATGTTTCTATCTATCGGTGTTCCTATCTATCTATCTATCTATGTTCATATCTATCTATCTATGTATCTATCTATCTATCTATCTATCTATCTATCTATCTATTTGTGTTCATATCTATCTATGTTTCTATCTATCGGTGTTCCTATCTATCTATCTATCTATCTATCTATCTATGTTCATATCTATCTATCTATGTATCTATCTATGTTCATATCTATCTATCTATCTATCTATCTATCTATCTATCTATCTATCTATTTGTGTTCATATCTATCTATGTATCTATCTATAGCCTGTCGGAAGTTATTACGTAAATCAAATAAACCTCAATAACTCAAAGTTCTGAGCCAATATTTGTCAAATTTAATCTCGTCAATTTTCACCTTTAGTAAAATATTTAGCTATCCTGCCATTTTCAATGGTTAATTTTCGAGATATTTGGAATTTATGAAAATGGACTGACTGAAGTTATTATGCAGATTAAACTAATATTAGCTTAAGACCTCTGAAATCTAAGAAAAAAGCTTGTTTTCTTTTTGTCCATAATATATGTAAAAACATGGGTAAAGGGAAGGATCTAACAACTGCTGAAAAAGAGAAAACAACAAAGTTATTGTCCTCATTGGTGATATCAAAGGGGCTTTTCAAAGATCATCGACCGATAAAGAAGGCTGTTGAAAATATAAGTTGAGAACTCGAAGCAACAGAAAAGGCTTCAAGAACTTGCATCCTTGACATGAACTTAAACTAAAGCGAGTTATAGCGAAACAACTACTTTTGACCAGAGCTCAGATCTTTGAAAAGGCTGGAATTGAAGGAGTCCAGTAGAGAAAAAAGGTGTAGACTATTTTGTAAATTGGGATTCTTCTAGGCAAATATTTTAAAGCATCAAATTCGAGTCAGGAAATACGTGAAAATTGACTTTTCTAAAGTAATTTTCACGAACGAATCTCGAGTGACGTTTGATGAACCAGTTGAATTGAATAAACCAATGGATGGATTTTATCCAATTCAGACATGCCTGTGGCTAAAAGAAAGCAAAAAGGAGGCGGTAGTCTTATGATATAAACTGGAATTGTCGACTAAACCATTACTGTTCCATTGAATTCTTTGAACATAAAATATTTACAGGAGAGAAGATAATGGAAAGTCCTGAGATGAATCCGATCGAAAATCTATGGTCAGTTGTGAAGATGAAATTATTTGAAAGCAGCAAGCAATATAACAGCAAAGCTGAGCTATAGGAAGCAATTAAAACTACCATGTCGGAAACTGAACCTGCTGAAGTAAAAAGAATTAACAAAATCAATGTGAATAGATTACTGTCTGTCATTGAGATGAAAGGTCACTATATTAAAATGTAAAGTTTCCAAAGACGTATCATATGTGTTTGTTATCTGTTCTGTTATGGGTGAGGATCAATTTTTGATGATTTTATTTTCTTTTTATTAAAGGAAAATGTGATTATTTGGTTATTTTTAGAATACATAAAATAACTTCAATAATATTAATAAAGCATATTGATATTAGGTTGGTGCAAAAATAATGTCGTTTTCTCACATAGTAACATATGTGAGAAAACGACATTATTTTTGCACCAACCTAATACTACCTAAAATTTTAAGGCTTGACGTTTTGATATCTAAATTGATTGTTTAAAATTTGACAATTTTTTAAAAACCAAATTTGAATTATTGAAGTGTATATGATTTGCTTAATAACTTCAGAGAAGAACTATCTATCTATCTATCTATCTATCTATCTCTTTCCTTTTGTTTATGTTTCTATGTTTTTCTTTCTTTTATTTGCTTCTTTTATTTAATTTTTGTTTTTTTTTAATCATTTTCTTTTTATTCTTTTTCCTCCTAGTATTTTTCTTTCTTTCTTTCTTTCTTTCTTTCTTTCTTTAGTTATCTTTTACCCTTTTTTTCTTTTTACTTTGTCGTCTCGATACTTAACAGCTTAGGTTCGTCTTAATGATGTAGATGTAGATATTTTTGTCTGAAGAATCTGCTACATCATTTTGTCCAAGCGGAAAAGGCCTCTCTAACTTGAAAATCAATATTTCTCTCTTTCCGTTTCATTTTTTTAGTTTGACGGGGGGTTCTCCAGTCAGTGCTTTTTTCTCACTATGATTTCTTCTCTGACGCCTCTGCTTTTTTCTCCATTTCTTTTCAACTATCCTTTTATCGTCTTGACGATTTCTCCCCTACCACCGCGGGAATCACGCTACCCTTACAGATCTATTTATCTTCATAGCTTTCTGTATCTCCCTCCTCCTCCTCTTCTTCTTCTTCTCCTACCCCTCCTACCCATCTTCTTCTTTTCCTCCTCCTTTTTCTTTTTCTCCTTCTTGTCTTTTCATTAACATTCCCCAACGCTGCAAATACTTCATTTAATTAACCCCCACGTTGCCTTACTTTTATATCTATTTTTATCTGTTTTTATTTTCTCTTTCTTTTTCATCTTTCTTCCTATATTTTCATTATATAAACATTTGTTGTTTACCCGTTCACCACCTCCCCATTATATACACTGCCCTCCAAGCCGCAAAACATCTCCCTGCTCGAGAAAAACGTACACCAAACTATTAACCTATCGGATATAATGGCGGTATGTGCAAGTAGTATAATGTTTAACGCGGCTGACCGAGTTCGAATTCTATCCGACAGATAGTCTTATGATATATACTGGAATTGTCGACTAAACCATTACTGTTCCATTGAAAGTTGATGAAAGAGCTAAACTGAATAGTGTTAACTATTGCGATTTTATGAACAAGAATTTCTTTGTATGGTACAAGACCCATTTTTGCAGTTTCAAAGTGAAGTATGTATTTATACACGATATTGCGCCTTCACATATGTCTAAGATTACCCGTGAATTCTTTGAACATAAAATATTTACAGGAGAGAAGATAATGGAAAGTCCTGAGATGAATCCGATCGAAAATCTATGGTCAGTTGTGAAGATGAAATTATTTGAAAGCAGCAAGCAATATAACAGCAAAGCTGAGCTATAGGAAGCAATTAAAACTACCATGTCGGAAACTGAACCTGCTGAAGTAAAAAGAATTAACAAAATCAATGTGAATAGATTACTGTCTGTCATTGAGATGAAAGGTCACTATATTAAAATGTAAAGTTTCCAAAGACGTATCATATGTGTTTGTTATCTGTTCTGTTATGGGTGAGGATCAATTTTTGATGATTTTATTTTCTTTTTATTAAAGGAAAATGTGATTATTTGGTTATTTTTAGAATACATAAAATAACTTCAATAATATTAATAAAGCATATTGATATTAAGTTGGTTCAAAAATAATGTCGTTTTCTCACATAGTAACATATGTGAGAAAACGACATTATTTTTGCACCAACCTGATACTACCTAAAATTTTAAGGCTTGACGTTTTGACATCTAAATTGATTGTTTAAAATTTGACAATTTTTTTTAAAACCAAATTTGAATTATTGAAGTGTATATGATTTGCTTAATAACTTCAGAGAGGATCTATCTATCGCTGTTTCCATGGAGAGTGTTCGCGTAAACTACACTCCTCAGTTCCACCAGTTCTAACCTTCACGGCTAAGTCACGTCATGCCATGTTCATTATAGCAAACCACCCTCATTTCATTCGTATTCCCCTGGTGAAATGTAAGCTCCACTGAAGCAGCATCTTTCCACAAACCATTGCCTTGTGGAATCAACTCCCAAGAGGTTGCTTCCTCGATCACTACAAATCAAGTCAGGTTGACCGTTATCTTCCACACATATCCGCATAAGATGTGCCGTCTTACACTGTAAGCCACCAGCTCGAGTGGCGCTCGTGTTTTGTACAATATGAACATCACTATAAAAAATAACAATAATCTTGGAGAAAGGCATTAATCCATCTCTTCTCCCCACGTGCTATTGATTAAATAGTAATACAGACTAAATTCTCTATCGCTGATTGGTAACCAGTCTAGATGCCAACTCTAAAAACTCAAGCAGCTGAAGTTGTACAAAGATGATCAGACAAATGATGTATATAATATGTACGTAAAAAGATAGATTTCAACATCTACGAGAGCGATTATCCAGAAGTCTGTTGACATCACGAGCATTGCGTTGACGGAAGGTGTCACAGTCATTTGATATCAAATAAGGTTTGTTTTGTTTCGTTTTGTTTTACGGCATAACAACCTCAATGAGATATTTAATGTCGACAAGATTTTTATTTCTGGTAATATTTTTTTTTAAATGTATTAAAACCTACTTTTTCACTTTCATAGTATTTTGACTCCAGTTTGGGGGTTAACTATTTGCCCAGGAATGTGACCGTAATAAGTGCTACCACCATGGGTCAGAGTAGACCTAAGAACACAAGCAATTAAGAGGTGGTTCCACGCTCCGCAAAACCTCCTGATCAGAGACCTTGCTGCCAGATGTAGTTTATCGTCTTACCCAGGACGCCTCATTTCCCCACTCCTCTGCCGAGGTGCAGTCGGCGTATACTGAAGTCGACAGGGTGATCAAATAAGTTGATCAGTTGTTTATTTCATTCTTAAAGCAATATGGAGTTATAGTAATGATAATCGTGATATTAGACGCGTTTTTGATACAAGAAATAGAAGCAGATAGGTTTGCCTATCGTCCAGTTCTTACTCCTGCACAGTTTTTTTTTTTTTTTTTTTTTTAGCAGGATTAGGTATTTATCCCTTGTTCTCTGCTTAGGTTCGATTTTTCCGGTTCTTTTTAAAGACTTTTCATTTTCTTTTACTCCCAGTAGTCCCTTGAGTCTTAGGGACTTTATCACCTTGCTTGCGGCGAATTGATGAAAAAAGAAGAAATATCAGGCATTCATTGAGCGAACAGTAAGGATCGAACTTTTTATTGTCAAACCGCACTATTTCGCTAACGATTAGCATACGCTCAAGAGTCGATTTTTTTTTGGGGGGGGGTTGTTGGTTAGCTTACTTTAAAACTAGACCAACATTTTAGGTCACCCAATGAGGATCGAACTCGTTAACTCAGTAATAATGATCAACCAGACTGCAGGATGACCGAAAAGTACACTATTTACAATATTCGGACTATTGTCCTCATCTTTGTTGTCATATTTATCACAACGCTTCGGCCGTTGTACGCTCCGGACTTCTTCAGGTGGTTTGAATGTCGAACAAAACCCTTTATTTCGCTCGCTGTTGTAGACTGTTCTAGTTCCACGTGCCATGTCTAATGGATGTCAGTTATCTTTTGTTAATTCACCTCTCCAAGTTCTCCACTGCCTTAACCAGGTATTGAACTCACAACTCTTTGGGTTCTGTCACTGGATCTAACCTACGCTTTTATCCACTGTGACAGGACCGAAAGATTTGTGAGTTCAATACCTGGTTAAGGCAGTGGAGAACCTGGAGAGGTGAATTAACAGGAGATAACTGATAACTGATATCCATTATCGACATTCCAACTACCTGAAGGAGGCCGGAGCAACAGAGGTGAGGACAATCATTTAAATAGTGTACATAATACCTCATCTCAGAAATATAGACGGACTGAAAAGTAATTACGTATTTTATGTATAATGTACTCTCAATTTTAACTATAATTTGTACAAGACGGGAGAGTCCATTTTAAATAAAATATAGAGTTACTTTTCAATCACCCAGTAATCACTAGTACTGACCACTACATTCTAGGCAAATACACACGTAACATTCAATTATTGTGCTTTCGATTACTGCGCTAAAACTTATATATGCCAAAATTTAGTGCATACATAATACTCGATTAGTGCAGTAAAACATTCTTCAGTACAAGCATAATAATTGAAAATTGATATTTTATAGTTACCGATGTGCACATTGGCTGCTCTAATCGAGGGATTCCTGTATTAGCCTCGTAGATACCCAAAATGTATATATATGACCCGATAACTATTTTTATAAATCAATATTTTGTAAAAAAAAAAAAAAAAAAAAAAAAAAAAAATCATGGTATTGGATAAGAAAAAAGTCATAGAATAAAAAAAGAATATGGAAGTGAATTGCTTGCAACGTTTTATGGAATAAAACAAAAAATAAATAAAAAAAATAAAAACAATATCAGCACGGAAATTTAACGTCTTCGATAATGTTTATTCAATAATTTTCTTCAAATTCTTCAAATTCGTGACTATATTTTTTACGCTTAGAAAATGTCATCACCATTGGAAGGCGTTGTTTATTTCACTATCTCAGTATTTGTTAGATGATGAATTTTATTACAAAGTACATATTACATGAAAAAAGCACTGTATGTACACACACACACATGCACACACACAGACATACGGATTTTGATAAAAAAAATAACGGAGATGTTGCTATGGTAACTGAGCTAAAGTACGCAGAGGGAAGTCACTTGACACAGATCGTACTCCACTGTGCACATACACTAAGTCAGTGGTTTGCAAATGGTGCAGCGCATCTCATAGGTGAGGATGAAGAAGATAGCAGGTGAGGCGGAGACAAGCAAAGATTTATAAACAGTTTCAAAAAAATGAATATTCCAAAAATAAATATGAATTCAAAATTTAAAATATTATTATGGATTTACTTGTAATTGCATACAAAATTCCCAGTATAGATAGTTATGAATAAATATCGACCGATTATATCATTGTGATGTTTTTGCATTCTATCAAGTATTAAGAATATAGTAACTAGGGTCTGCAAATTGGAGGAGAGAGTTATCAATACTATTGTTCTGACTTTGAATCTGCGATTATCTCACTTTAAAACACTCTCTGCTTTTTTATTTATAAATGTATTTTTTATCACAGAAAATTTGGTGAGTCGGGAGTAAAGTTTCCTTCTGAAAATGCAGCCCAGAGAAAAATAGATTGGAAAGCACAGCTCTAAGTCATAACGTTCTCACTCACGTCCTTTGTTATTGGCAGTACTTGGAAGGATACTGTGAAGAGTGCGATCGCCTCACCACAACACAAAGGCTTCATCATCAGTGGCCATGGCCTGGACAGCAGGTTTTGCTCAACGATGACATTCCCCGGGTCTGACAACCATATTCCCAGATTTCGCACGTTACGACTTTTTCATCTCTCCAAAAATCAAATTAACCTTAAAAGGAACAAAATGTGGAGGAAATCCAAGAGAATACGACAAGGCAGCCGGTCGCTATCCCCCAAAAGTTTTCAAGAATGTTTCAACCAATGTAAACTTCGCTGGATGATGTGTGTGGCATCAGAAGGGGAAAATTCGAAGGAGATTAAATGCTGAATTGATATATGTTGTAGTTTCCTTTTTATAGCACCAGTCCCGATACTTTAGGATCTGACCTCTTTTGTATATATATATATATATATATATATATATATATATATATATCAATTACAGGAATATGTGTGATCAACAATTTGCAGCCTAATGATTGAAAAAGCATTTTGCGTCCAAATTATTTATTGTTCGGTCTAATGACCTTTGTTATGAGGGAGATAGATGTGAGGGTTGCATAATAGCAGCTCGGAGTAAGAATAGAAACTGATTAATTGATTTTTTACGGCTTATCAACCCTTAGTAGCTTACTTAAAACCGAAATAGATAAGGGATTATAATGATGCCTAGAACGGCAAAACACGTAATATTTACCCTGATATAAATCTGATTACGCGTTTTGCTTTTCTAGGCTTTATCAGACCCAAAAACGAAAAAAAGAAATGTGTCTTTGTATTTGTGTGTATGCTTAAATAATGAATCATAGTACTTTTTTCTAACTTCTTTAAACTTTGGCGTGAAATTACCAAACCACAGCCGTTAGAACAGACGAAACAGAATAAATAAATAAAAAAATCAAAAAATCAATGAACCCAAATAAAGTAAATAATAAACAAATTAGCAAACCATTAGGACCAAAATATTAGACTATAAAAAATCAAACCAAAAAATCGGACGAAAAACATATCTATAAATGTTATATAACGATAATAAAAATACTACGTTACTTAAAAATCGAGAACCGAAAAGAGTAAATAAAAAATATACAGTATAATAAATAAATCATAAAAAACAACTAAAATAAGTTAATCTAAATTAATCCAAATAAATAAATAACTAACAAACAGATCCTGATAAATTAACCGCTAGGAAAAACATGTAAAAATAATCAATCCAAATAAATAAATGAAGTACTAAATAAATTAGAAACTTCTCCCGCCCAAATAATAGTTAGAATAAATTACAACAATCAACCCCAAAATTCAATAAATAGCTTTAATTATCTTCCCAAACCAAAACAGAACTATTAAATAAGCGAAAAAAACAAACAATTTTTACTACATTGATAAAACACCGATTAAAATTAAAATAAATAAATATATAAGATAAGAAATAAAAATAAAGAATAAAATAAAATAAAATGAATAAAAACAAGCAAAATTTTAACCCAAATAAATAGACAAATAAACGACTTTGCCAAAATAGACTATGCACCACTGACCCGTATATATAAATAGCCGAGAAAAAACAGTCTGGTCTGACGATTGCGTCTAGCATGAAACAGAATGTCGCTTCTAAGTCTTGACATCAATGTTCACTTTTATATTTACACGCGTTCTATCTCTGATACTGAGCACTTTATCCCATAAATATAGCACACCTTAAGAGTATATTTCTTCATATATATATATATATATATATATATATATATATGATAGCCGATTTCTTGTATCCGAACACACCATTCTGCTAGGGCATTTTTTTCAACACTTCAAGGATGTGTCTATATTGTAACTACGCTGAGCGGGCTTTATTATCATATTCTGACGCAGAGCCCATATTCTGGCGTGAATAATAATATGTACGAAAGCATTACTGTCAGGCGCTCAGTCACGATGGCTTGTGACTTCCATTCATCCAATTTTAGTTATAATTCTTGGGTCAAGTCAACCAGTAGAATGGATTTCACACGCCTCTTTACCTGAAAAATCTACTATGGTGAGTTGAATTGCGTTCTAGCCGTCGGAAAGCGGACATTTTAACCACTAACCCACGCGAAACACACACACACACACATATATATATATATATATATATATATATATATATATATATATATATAGATAGATAGATAGATATAAATATATGTATATATATAGAGAGAGAGAAGAGTGAGAGTATATATATATATATATATATATATATATATATATATATATATATATATACTCTCTCTCTCTCTCTCTCTATGTATATATATATATATATATATATATATATATATTGTGAGAGAGAGGGAAAGAAAGAAAGCAAGAGAGATAGAGGCTGATAGATATAATCAATACAGACATAGAAATCGACACTTTATAATTATTGTCAGTTTTATTTGCATGCAGAGTCTGAAGTGATTGCATTGGGGAATGATACTGCTAGTCACTATACTCTGTTGATTCCTATGTACATACTCTCTCTACCATTAAACGGTCTAACACCAATATTAAGCACTATTCCCATCTAAATATACCAAATTTTAACTAATATATTTTGTATGTTAACACACACACGCATATAAAACATTTATAAAGACTATATATACACATATATATATATATATATATATATATATATATATATATATATATATATATATATATATATATACAAGGCGTCAGATTTCTAGTGGAATGTTTCACAATCTGTTTAAATCAGACTTGTTTGTAGTTTCCCGTTGAAATATTTCTCTGTTGCGTGCAGGTTCATTGAAAAGAATAGGAAAATCCATTCACAGAATGTTCAACACAAGAGTGTAGTAAAATGTTTTTATCAAAATAAAGAAATCCAATTCGTCTTATATGCATACAAATGCGGGAATTCTCACGTGTCAACCTGTGAAAGCATTTGTGTGGGACAGTGGCTTCAATAAATAGTATAGAAACACGAACACATAACAGAGAAACCATTGGCCTTAACATAAATCAAGAATAATTCATAGGCAGGAAATTCTACTGTCGGGAGTTGTCTGAATCTTCTTAAGAAGGAAATATTTTTTCATTCATTATGAGATATTAAAATACTCATAAAATACGTCGATTGCATATTTTTAATTGTATGGATATTATCCAATCTTTTCTGCCAATTGACTTCACCTATCGCCCACTAGATGGAGTGGCAATAAAAAGTATAGAAGTATAGGTATTACTCTCACTTTCCATTTTTGTAATGAGATGTAATAGCGACAACAACGGGACTATTCCTCTCTGGATTAACACTGGTAGGTTGACTCATTAATTTCACACACACACACACACACACACGTGTCGCATTCACAAACACACGTATATATCGTTTGCCTTTCTTTTTTGAAATCTTGATAAACGTAAATGTAAGTTTTTTCTTCTTTTGTCTGTTGTTCTTTATACAATATATGTATAAAAAAATCTTTCACGTATCGAATTCATTCCATTTCAATGTTGAATTTATTTAGGTTTAACACTTGGCACTTTTCATTCTTCCATGTTCCATGGCCCTTCAGATCATGAGCGGAAAAAAGATTGTCACTGAATTCTCTCCCTTGCAAAAAGAGTAGAATCAACAAACAAATGAGTGTGATGGAAAATATTATCACTGAATTCGATCCCATGCAGAGTGTTATCTTCTCTGCATTTTGTAAATCAAGATTGATTTTTAATTCCTAATTTAATTTTTACATAGATAATGTAAATAAAAAAGTTTTTTTTGTTACTCCCGAATTAGCAACTAACATTTATCTCCCTTGAAAAAAAAATTAATATCTAGCGCGAAAGAGGAAGAAAAATCGTTTTTACCACTCAACGCAAAAATAAACGCAGTAAGGTTGGAATTGAGTTGTAGATCAGCCAGAAAGATTGTTGTCATTCCTTGTAAATGCATTTTAAGGGTACATTAAAGGTTAATTCATTCATTATAATCAGCACCTCCTGCACCGCTGTGAACATCACTCCCTTCCATCTGACAGTTGTGTTTCATGGTGACAATCAAAGCAGAACAGTTCAATAGCTTTCCGGTTCTTTTTGCATCGGGATGTTGAGTCTACTACGTCCTCTCTCTCTCTCTCTCTTTCTCTCTCTCTCTCTCTCTCTCTCTCTCTCAAACATGGACTTGTTTTAGAAGTTACCTTCTAGCCTTTACCTAAAGAGGCAGCAGGTTGGTGTGAATTCAGAGTTTACTTCTTTTAAACTAGTTGCCTTCCAAAGCTATAGAACTCAGGCCGTCCTACTATTTTACTCATAGCTGGGGGAGAAGAGACAGATACATACTTTTCTCAAGGGTATCAGCATGTAAGCGAATGTAATAGAATTGGAATAGGGCGCTCTCGGATTCCTCAGTCCGAGCCGTTAACCATTATTTCACTATTAGAGAAATATGTACAAAAATATGTTTTTTAAAACGTCTTTTTACACACACTTAGAAAGCCTTCAGTATAGCAACAAATACATACCAGGGTCCTCGGGACACTTCAGTGTGGTGTAATGGTTAACAAGCTTGTCTCACTAGATCAGTTAGGACTGAGTAGTGAGTTCGATTCTCACTAGATATGCAATATTTCGGCCCTGTACCACATCTAAGCTATGCGTAGAAAGTCATTTTAGACACTTCAACGCAGTGCAATGGTTAACAAGCTTGTCTCACTAGATAAGTTAGGACTGAACAGCGAATTCGATCCCCCATACTTTGGACCTTGTGCCACTTTATATGCTCCATACTTTCAACCACATCTAAGCTATGCTTAGTAAATCGCTATACATACTCAAAATCTGGAGAAATTTAACACAAAAAATACAATGAATCAATATATATATATATATATATATATATATATATATATATGTGTGTGTGTGTGTGTGTGTAGAAAAATTCAGACAGACAAACAGACTGAGATTATGATTGGTAGATAGCTACGACCAGAGATATTCGCTTGCGAATAATAGATAGATAGGAACAGATTGATTTTTTTTTATTTTGTCGGCTGCATAGAATAGTAAGGTCAGTGATGCATTGTCTGTAAGAAAAAGACCACCATGACGCTATTCACTCTGCCTGAAATTTGGAAACGGCATGCTGTACTGCTTGGCATCCGCGCCGAAAGCTCAAAAGTTAACATTTCAGAGTCAATCTGATGACAGTGCAGAGGATTCGAAAAGAATTGGCTGAGTGATTATGAAGGTGTTTAGTGTGATCACTAGTGATGGCATCGTTATGCCTCCATTCTGAGGCACTGAGATGAATGGAGGCATAACACGGAGGCGTACATCAAGTGCCTTAAGGAGATATTGCTGCTCTGGGCCAGGATGGTGGCTGCTGAAAGGACCCATGGGATTAGATGTATTAGGTGACTTAATACATCAGACTTCAACACCCTTGATTATTGGGGCGCAGTTCAGCGAAAGCCGGACAAATCTCCTTGTAACGCCAATGATAAAATGAAGGCAAGGATTATCGCAGCATTCAACAACTTCAACAAGGTGACCGTCCAGAAGATTTGCAAAAGATAGCGAAGTCTTCTGGAGGCCATAGGCCGCACACGCACACGCACACGCTATATATAAATATATATATATATATATATATATATATATATATATATATATATAGTGAGAGAGAGAGAGAGAGAGAGATATGAGAGACAGAAAGTGAGAAAGTGGGACAGACTAGAAGCTGATATATCTACTATATATATATGTGTGTGCGTGTCTGTGTGCATATATATATATATATATA
>OZ010578.1:92159792-92177292 GCA_963932145.1 Acanthosepion lycidas
GAAGCAATCAAACGCACACAACGCACACACACACATACATATGTGTGTGTGTGTATGTGTGTGTGTGTGTTTGTGTGCGTGTGTACACGTGTGCCGAAATTGAGCGTTGTGTTACGAATTCTTTTCGCCATCTTAGGTTATTTTCAAAGAAAAAAGTTAGAAAATGCATTTCTTGCAAAAGATGAAACTGAAGTGAAATTAATGACTTTATCAAAATGTAGTCGTCTCACAATACTTCAAACAAAAGTTTAGGAAGCAAACACCCATCAATATTGCAAACGACAATAGCAAGTACGGGACTCAAGAAACCTATTTTCTTGAAAGGTTTTTATAAATTTCAAACGAAAGTAGGACTGGCTGCTTGATCAATGAACGTTGGATTTTTTTTTTTATAAAAAAAACGGCCTGTATTTCCATTAGCAATGATGGTCGAAAGTACTCCAAAGATGTGGGCTAATTTTGTTGTGTTTGTTTATAAATTACTACTCGACATCAAAGGACTTATTTGACACCAGACAACTTGCGAAATATACACAGACGCACGCGTGCACACACACACACACACACACACATACACACGCTCTCCAACCCACCAACACACACAAACACACACACACACACACACACACACACACACACACACACACACACACACACACACAGAGAAGCTCTCCAACCCACCAACACACACACAAATATATATATATATATATATATATATATATATATATATAACAGTGAACAATGAGGTCAACACCGAGCGGCAACGGTCTGTTTCATGACTGAACGGAATATTCAGGCCACCCTGAAAATTGCGTTCCAGCATGAAACTGACGGTGGCCGCTCGGTGTTGACCTCATTGTCCACCTTTATACGCTCTAACCCTTATATATGAGAACTTTTGCACATAAATACAGCATAACGTGAAACTATATTTGTATCATATATCAACAAACGGGAATCCAAGCCTATAACCGTTACTCTGACATTCAGACGATTAGCGCCAAATAATTAAGATCCTAATCTTCCAATCCGTGTTCTGATTATAAAGCGATGTTTTTCGACCGATTCCAGTTTTCTATTATAATTTCGGCTCTGTCTTTGTGGCCCCGTTTCAGGTTGATTTTTTAATTCTACGTGTCTGTTTCTTTTTCTGTCGACTCTGTATTGGTCAGTCAGTTATGTGTCATGCGTGAGACACGCTTAGGCGATCATGTATCTTTCGATACATGACTGACGAGGCAGATTTTTCCCGACAGATTCTACGTCATTAGAAGGGGTCCACTACAAATAGGAAGCTTGTTCCCGCATCTATATATCATGTGAGGATTGCGTTCAAGCAGGAAACAGTCGGCATTCGATATTTCGTCACACACACACACACATATATGTCCGTGTATATCCTTATCGATATTTTTATTTTATGTGCTGTGTTCCGTCAGGGCGTAAGAACTCATGGCCCTCCACCATTTCTTTTCCATTTTATCTTTAAGCAACTTTTTTTATTTTCTACTTATTTTTTTTCCACCTAATAGAAGCAAGTTCATATTTAAATAACCTACAGGTACGAAGTTTCGAGCTTGCGGAACCGATTCTTGTCAGGGGAAATTTTAACGATGAAATTAATTTGGAATCTGGGTAAGGTTTCTTCTATTAACTTAGTCATCAGAACACTGGGGAAGGCATCAGTGCATCTCCTTCGTTGTTTTTCTTATTGTCACATATCTAGGGCTTAGGAGACATCAGTATCATGGGAAGTCCGTTATTCATATAATCAATATTTTCAGGATACTTTTTTTAAAAATATCTTTTAAAAAAAAAAGAAAAGGAATTAGTATAAATTCATTTATAAGGAGGTGCTGAAAAGTTCTCGGCTAGAAACGCTACCCGAATTCTGTATTTAAATGACTAAACATCTAAATACGGACTTGGCTTTGTCGGAGAACTTTTTTTCGTCGTAAGGGTTCTAGTCTAGATGAAAGCTCAAGTGGTGTAATTGTTAGCCGCTCGAAAAGAAAAATCGATCAACTGAGATCGAATTTCTATTGAGATCGTTACATTAACTTCCACACAACGGTATGGGTTCCCCTCATCTCCCCCAACTACGAAGTAAATACTAGGTCAGACTGTACTCTCTAGTTGGTGTTAGTAACCAATGTAGTAGAAAGACACCTATGGATTCGAAATCGTGTATGAACCAAGAAGGGCAGATACTTGAAGTGTAACTAATATTCTCTCAGTATAGTTTCATTATGAGTCATCGGTTGGCTCTCTGGATGGTGCGGAAAGATAATTTGGGTTGAGCAGTCGGGCATGCTCAGAATGGAGCAGCTCAGCTGAAGATGAGAAAATCAGCGTACCTTCAAATCGAAACATCTTAGATGATGTTGATGTATTTATTCTACGTGTGTTCACAAAATCAATGACCAAATTTTCTTCTTCAATTATCCTTTCAGTGTGTCTAGAAAACATTGCTCTCCACTTCTTTTGTTTTGTCACCCTAAGTAATTATAAACCCCTTTATAAGATCCCACTTTTGAACTTATTCTGCCATCCATTCACGCGATCTCGTTAGGCAGGTTACTCGATGTTCTTCCTCGCCAATTTTATCTTCAGTATGTCTAGTGTTACTAATGATAGGAAGTTATGGATAGGCATGTTCGCTCTCGTCCTAAGGCAAATAGCATAGAGAAGAAATAAACTTGACTTGTGAATGTTAAATTCCCAAAGCCCTGTTTCATGTGTACCCGAAATTTCAGTTGTCTCTTTCTATGGTTAAAATAGTTTTTCTTGAAGTTCCTATTTTCGTTTAAAACTTCCACGTCACCCACATGTTCTCTTCCTGTCATTCCCAGAATTCATCGCTAAGTGAACAACTGTTGCTTCGATCATTATCTTGGATGACAATCCCTGTCATACTGAATATTCAATATTACATAGCAGTCGTTTGTTTCAAATATATTGCCCTCTGTTTTTAAATACTCAATTTCTAAACCCCTTCGGATTTATGACACTTAAACGTCACATTCTGTTATTTTTAACTGATTAAATTCCTGATCACGGACGTTCCTTTACTTGCTTATGTCTTACACAGGTTCTCGTTCGATCACCAAAGTTAAGCAGCGTCGATCCCGGTCAGTAATTAGACGGGGGACCGCTTGGGAACCTCGAGTACTGTAAGCAATCTTCTACAATCCGAAATCTGTTTCAGCTTTAAAGAAAAAACAAAGAGTTGATAAGCCGTAAAACATCAAATCCGTCAATCAGTCCTTATGTTATATAAAGTATTAGAGTAAAACCCTTAGAAATGTATTTACCGTCCACTTATATTAAGTGTGTGGCAAGATTCCTTGATTGCACTTTTATGAAAATTCGAGATGCCACTATAAAGAAACTGGATTAATATAAAGGACCGAGTGGAAAAAATGACGTGCTCTTCAGTCCGTGAGTAAAGTCGTTTTTATTCTTGACCACTGATAATCCATCCGTTCATAATTTTAAATGAATTTTATAGCAATAATTGTTTAGAAGACATTTCAGCTATTCCAATCCATATATATATATATATATATATATATATATATATATATAGAGAGAGAGAGAGAGAGAGAGAGAGAGAGAGATAGAGAGAGAGAGAAAGAGAGAGAGAGGGAGAGAGAAATGAGGTAATGAGCTAAATAAAGAGATATGAGCAACCATATATGTGTGCGATTCCGTATACATGCAGATGATCAAATAAATACCAATTTAATTTTGGGTGTAGACAAAAATGCTCATTGTAGCTATAAAGTATATATTAATAATTACACATATATCTACGTTTGCAGTCTGCAAATGTAGGTAAAGGTGTAATTATCAGTATACATATATATATAAAATTATCAATATATATATATATATATATATATATATATATATACAGATTTTTTCTCTGTATCACACCTCATCAGTGTGGCTACACACGCACACATATGTGTGTGCGTTGTTATTCATTAACCTATGCATATACCTGATGTGTACCAAGCCAAAATACAGACATTTATTTACCCACGCAGTTCCACATGAGCACTTTATATATATATATATATATATATATATATATATATATATATATATATATATATATATATATACTAGTTTAAAGAAAAACAGACCACTTTAAGCCTCCACTGTAATAGTTTATTTCACCAGAGACCTTTAAAAATACCCTGGCTTCTCAGACATCACTTTCAACAAGTGAAACGAAAAATGAAATGAAAATTTACACTTTTGACGGGTAGTATTAAGTTTATGTAATGTAACAGAGAGGGTAGCGAGGAGTGGTGTGAAAGACATGGTATAGTTTAGAGAGGGTTTATTTTAATATTTCTTTCTATCATATTTAATATTGAGGAAGGAGGGGGTAAGGATCAGACATTGACCTATTTAATCGGTCTACTTAACGGAAAAGATATGTTGTAAGGGAAGCAGAAAAGAGAGAAAAAGAAAAAAGAAAGAAGGGGGAAGTAAAGAGAAAGGATATGTATTTAGTTTTTACGGAGGAAGAAGAGGGGTGGTATAGCTTTAGCAATTTAGGTAAAAAAAAACGGATTTTAACGTTTGATTGTAATTTAAATGTTTAGCAATTTAAATATTTAACTCCTTTACAAATAAATTAAGGATTTAATATAATACTATATTTAAAAACACATTAATAAAAAACACAGTAAAAATATTTAAAATATAAAAGATTGCTGATAGTAATCTTTTAATATTGTAAATGACTGTTAAGGTAACATCATTATCAGTTTGAGTCTAATTCATGAATGTAATCTGTAACTATTTTTAGATGGGTAATCTTTCTTACTTAAAGTTTTGGTTTCAAATTAAGGTGGAGTAATATTTGAAGGTAATATTAAAAAAATAGTGTTTCTTTTCATATATCTACCACACATGCATTTATGTAAATCTCACATATACATACGTTCATTTACATGTGCAATTACACACATAAGCACACACATATGTATCGATATACATCGGTACCTATGCATATTCATATATAAATGCACATACATTTACAAATATTTACACATATTTATATTTATATCTATTCAAATTTTTCCTTAAATTTTACATTTAATGTTTAATATTATGTAGTGACTTAAGTGTTTAAATATCAAAAGCAATATTTCTAATTTTAATACTTTTACTATCAAGACTGATATTTAAAGAGTAATATATTTAAATTTAAATTAAATTATCAATTTAAAATGAAATTACCTCCAGATGATTATATATATATATATATATATATATATATATATATATACACACACACACACACACACATATATATATATATATATATATATATATATATATATATATATATATATATATATAGATAGATATATATTAGGAAAATTAATGATAAAGTAGTTTTTGTGTGCGTGCAACGCGTTTCGTCCTGCAAGACTTCATGAGACTAAAGTAATGTTTTTGTTGATGTTATTATATATGCGTGGGAAAAAGAGAATATAAAAACGAAAACTCTGTTTATGAAAATGTAGGAACGCTGAAACTTGAAATATATATATATATATATATATATACAATCTTAAAATTTAAAATTCAAACTCAGCGTTGCAACCGCACGTTCCAAAACAATAACACATGAAATGAAAATTTACACAGACATTGACCTATTTAATCGGTCAACTTAACGGAAATGTTGAATGGGAAGGAGACAAGAGAGAAATAGAAAAAGAAAAAAGGGGGAAGTAAAGAGAAAGGAAATGTATTTAGGGTTTACGGAGGAAGAAGAGGGGTGGTATAGTTTTAAGGCTCCATTGTAATAGTTTATTTCACCAGAGATCTTTTAAAATACCCTGGCTTCTCAGACATCACTTTCAACAGGTGAAACGTAAAATGAAATGAAAATTTACACTTTTGACGGGTAGTATTAAGTTTATGTAATTTAACAGACAGGGACAGAGTTATTTTTCATTTATTTTTTATGTTCAAATAATAGGAAAGAACAATCAGATTTATAATCCGGTTTTTGAGCATTTGTTTTTATTAAAAAAAACAAAAAAAAAAAAAATAAACAGCGCTTGATAAATAGTAGAGCATAATATCATTATTTAAAAAAAAAAATATTTCCCCATCGCGACACAGAAATTAAATCTTATCAGGTCTTCATTCATCACCCTATATTATTTTCTTCTCTTTACAATTTTTCATGGGAAAATGGAAACAAAAAGGACACTTACACTTAGAATCAGAAAGTGACGGGTGAAGTTCCTGGGGCATATAATGAAGGAAAGGGTCCTGGAGAATTAGACTCTGACAAGATATATTGAAAATAAGAGGAGGATTGAGGAAAGGCATGAAAAGTCGCATAATGAACTTGTGGAAATGGTTTGCAGATCAGGTGTTGGGACAGGTACGAAATTTACTAAGAGCTACAAAGGGCAGGAAGTTATGGAGAGCCACTCTCGTCGACGTCCTGAAGAGAAACCACGCATAGAATCAAAATCTGTTCTCATTTTTACAATTTATTCTCCTCTTTTTCTGTTTTTTTATTGCATTTTATCTTTTCTTTATTTTCGTTCTCTCTATACTCCATTTATCATTCTTAAATTCTCTTTCTATAATTTCTTGTTACTTTCATTTAGTATATCATTCTTTCATTCATGCAATCGTGATATATATTTATTTTTATTTTATTTGGGTTTTGCTTTCATTTGTTCTAAAGTTCTGGCATTCATTCGATTTTGAATTTATTGTTTCTTTTTTCTTTTTATAACTTTTCTTTTTTTCATTTCCCCCTTTCTTTCATTCAATAATTTTATTATTATTTCTTTCTTTCTTTCATCTACCATTTTTTCATTCATTTTAATATTCTGGCAGTTATTTTCATTTATCTTTTTATATCATTTTATCTTTTTCCCGCCTATCTATTATTCTTTCTTTCTCTTTTCTCAACCCAGTTTTCTTTCATTGATTATATCCTCCTTTCTTTCTTTCTTTCTTTTATTCATTCTATACTTCCTTGTTCTTTCATATATCCTCCCCTTATCTTCAATCACTGTATTTTTCATTCATTCATTCGTTCAACGTCAAAGCTGTAAACGTGTTTCTTTCTCTCCGGTATCTACAATTCCAAATAACAAGACGCACTTTTTAAGAAGCTATTGTATCGGCAGCCAGGATGCCTCAAATAATCCTGACTAAAAACATCTCATCTTTTTACGATATAAGATAATAAAAAAACACACTTCAGTTAACTGACCAAACACAATTTTCCAGCGTGTTCAACAGCCGACATTTTCCCTTGCACTAAAAGACAGGTTCCAATAACGTATTCCATTTTACAGATATTTATTAAACGTTTTTTTCTTCAGGGATATTTCTGCATTCGTCTTCGTCTAACAACGATACTGCTCGAAATGCGCAGCGCAATTCGCAATTCGTTTGTACACTTGCGTGCACTCGTGTAGAAACAGGACATAAATAAATACGTAATTATATATATATATATATATATATATATATATATATATATATATATATATATATATATATATAGCGATACAACGAATAATTGGTTCTAAGCAAGAATATTTCTTACTTTCAAGATAATCCTTCCCTTGCACTTAAAACCACACTTCTCGACGGAGATGAGACATGACACTAAAAAGATTTCAGATTGAAATTGAGGTATACTTCCAATAGACGAACCTAGACGTTTTTGCTTACTCCACAGTGACTCCGTGTATAAGACAGCCGGCGAGAATGGAAGTCACTGAAATATACAAGGAAATATATATACACTTCATTTGTGATACCATAATTACATTGATATCTATCTATCTATCTATCTTCATATATATTCCTATCAATGTTCATACATCTATCTATCTATCTATCTATCTATCTATCTATCTATCTATCTATCTATCTATGGGTTCTCCTACTTGTGTGGCATGATGCAGATTTCTTTTGTCAGACATAGGATCTTCCAGCGGCTACCCTTTTGACCCAGGGCTGCATTACTTCCTGAAGACACTTGATGTAGACCTCCGTGTTGAGTTTGAGTCCCCGTGGGAAAATGAATGGAGGCTTAACGTCGCCATCACTAGTGTTCACTCCAAACACCGTGATATTGACTGGATATATGATCCATTTCTTTCCGAATCCTCTGCACTGTCCTCAGATTGACGTCCAAACACTCTAAAATGTTCGTATTGGAGCATCCGGCGCAAATGCCAAGCAGTACGTCATGTCGTTTCAAAATTTGTTGCGGAATGAAGAGCGTCATGGTGCTCTTTTACTCACAGATAGTGCCCAACTGACCCTACTATAATGTGCAGTCGACAAAATGAAAAACAAACAACACGCATGCATGAAATTAAAAATATAAAACATCGACAATTTATCCATCGCACCCTCTGTGTGTGTGTGTATATATATATATATATATATATATATATATATATATATATATATATATATATATATATATATATATATAATGTAAGTATTTATAACGCTGATACGTATTGTTATTTTGTTTAGCTGATAAGAACTAAGGCCGACTCCGTTTTCTTGAGTTCATATTGAACTTGGATATTTTGTTCATCATTATACCTTGCTAGTTTATAGACGCAAATTGAGAGATATAATGGATGTAAACAGAGCGAATTTACGTTAAACCTGCTTTGTACATCATACCGTGCGTAACACCAAAATTGTCCAAATCGTGTAGCAGCATGGGACAATTGAGCATCCCACTAAATGTTTAATATCTAAACAACCACTAAACTAATTGAGTTTCCCTTTACCGGAGTTTCAGATAGGATGTTTAGCTACCTTGACACCCTTTGTCCTAAGAATAACTGAAAAACTATTTAAATTATTCAGCTTGAGATAGAACAGGTTAAAATGGTTTTCTGTCAGTACCAATATGTCTTCCCTATTAAACAATGTTGAAACGGAAAAGATCAGTCAAACCTTTAGTGATAGTACCAAAATTCGTATTCTGACTTCCATTTTCAAAGTCCATTCAAGAGCCATCAAGAGAACGGTGAATAAGTTTAAAAAAAAAGAACAGTAGAGAGGTAAACTGGATTCTGATATCACAACAGCAAGAGGGATCATCATTTCAATTTAGAGTTAAAGAGATCAAATATCAAAC
The DNA here is from genome assembly GCA_963932145.1 of Acanthosepion lycidas. Lineage (NCBI taxonomy): Eukaryota > Metazoa > Mollusca > Cephalopoda > Sepiida > Sepiidae > Acanthosepion > Acanthosepion lycidas. The sequence continues at coordinate 92,168,974 of OZ010578.1, forward strand.
TCAACCCATAAGACGTTTGGCACGTGAGAGAGCAGTTTCAGCTATAACAGTCCAAAGAGCAGTGAAAAAGAACTTGAAAGTGAAATCGTACGTGAAACCAGTGAGGCACCTTGTTATTCCAGGAAAGAAAGTTAGAGAGGGCGAAGATAATCTTGAATAACTTGGAAACTGATCCTGGAATTATATATATATATATATATATATATATATATATATATATATTTGAATTTAATTTCAATCCTTAATGAGCTTCCGATCCTTAGATATGATTAATTAATGATGAACATTTTTTTTATTTTCGTTTATGATCGAATTCATCACGATTCGTCTGTTCAGCTTGGAGAGTTATTATCCATTCTTTCTGTTCAAAGTACAGTCCAAGAGTGCATAAAAACCTCGGAGAATTCCAGTAAGATATATTTAATCATTTCCAAAATAAAATGTCTATATTTCTGAGATGAGGTATTATGTACACTATTTGTATTATTCGGACTATTGTTCTCATCTAACCCTAAACCTAGCCCTTTCTAAGATACAATGATTCAAATCTTAAGCTCGCAATTGGACAATTTTGATGTTACACGATTTGGACAATTTTGCTGTTACATCGGATATATATGCATATGTTTGTGTGTCGAGTGGGTATTTTTGTGAGTGTCTTGCTTTGTTACTCGTTTTGTTGGACTTTTCCATTCAAATTTCCTTATTCGAATGTAATAAGATTCCAAATGCTGATTTTTCAGGCAACCTAACCTTTTATTATGTAAGTGAAGACACTAATCCGCCTGATCAACGTTATAAGACATGTTATAAGACTGCGTTGATTCAGAGAACCAAGGTTTTCACCATGGAGTTATCTTGATGCTAATCCGGTCAGAATAAAAACGTTTATCTTAAACACATATACAAATAGCAACATGCATGGACACAAGTTCTTAATAATAAAAAAAACGAAAAAACAAACAAACAAAAAAGACCAAAGCCAACAACACGCAAGTCAATTGACTTTTAACCCATTCTTGTCTATGGTTACGTCTTGTCCTGATCGTCTGTTTAGCATTCATGATGTTTGCGATCGGCAACATTCATTCTGACTTTAAGTAGAGCTCTGTAAAAACAAAACGAAACGAAAAATAAATAAATAATAATAGAGAAACGCAAACCTATTAGAAATAATCTCTCTTGTGGTGTCTAATAAACTGGACACAGTATTGATTACACACTCCAAACTCGAGAAATGTGACATTTATCAAGCACTGTTTGCAATTTCTGAACGAAACTAGCGCACGACAGGTCAAAATAGAGACACTTTGCCACATTGATACTTGCGTAAATAAGTGACAACGTCTAAAAGAAGCGACAAGCTACTTGCTTTTTTTTCTCTCTCAGCATTTTACAGTTAATACTATTTGAAAGATACTTATGAGGGAGAGGTTTTCCAGAGTCCCTATTCAACTCATGCCAAAAAGAAGATATTTTATGAAAATATCGGGTGATATGGATAGAGTGCTTTTTTCATGGCTTTAATGAGATTTGGGAATACTTCGCAGCGGATCAATAATTTTTTTAGTCTGAGTCAGTTACTTGCTGAATTTAATTACATGATTAATGTAGGAGTGCTGGATTGTGTGCATTGACAAGGAATGTGATTATTTAAAGATATGGTTTGTAGTAAAAAAAAAAATTTATGACCGCCATGAAAAGACAATATTTTTATTACCACTCATGATGGGAATAGATAAAAAGGAAAACTGAAAAACGGGAACCTCGCTAAATGATTTCGAACCTCGCTCAACAGAGCTCAATCGAGGTTAAGAGATTGAATAGAATTATCACTAAAAAGAGATGGACAATATGTACTGGGGAAAAATATTGCTTAGATGGAAATTAGTTGGAGTCCCAATACGAAATTCTTCTGTTTACACAGTGAGATCTTAAACAATAAAATATAAATGGCTTCCAACACTTTATCTGATTATATTCGAAAATAAAAAATTCCCGTAAAATATCTTTTCATTCATCTTTTTTCATTTGTAACTTAGCTACGTGGACAGTCTCGTCCTGGGTATGACGATAAACTACATCCGGGAGATTGGATGATTTGATATGCGTTGAATCATCTCTTAACTGTTGTTGTTCCCAGTCCCACCCTAACCCGGGGTGGTAGCACCTGTTAGGGTCCCAGCTATGGGCAAATAGTGAACCTCTGAATAAAAGTCAACAGTACATTTTTAAAATGAGGAACAACAGATTTTTATAGCGAAATGGCAATCAATGTGACACTAAAAGATATAAAAAAATACATTTTTCTAGTAAAATTACCAACAATACATTTCATGATCTACAAATTATATATCTAAAAAATACATACCTTTATCTTGGCGGTATGACATTATATTCAAAACATCTGTAGTTGAAAACATAAAATTTTGTATAAAATATTTAGATTTCTGCATTAAATAACAAATAGAGGATTACAAGCCGCTAAACAAAATCAACCAACCAACGTAGGCAGTCTCTTTCGAAATCTTGGTTAAGTTTCATTAATCCATGTTGATAGTTGTCACTCTACCTCACACCTATTTCTCTTATGTGCCATGTTCTTTATAGCCCTATGCGATCATGGCTCCCCACAACTACCTCTCTTCTCTGCCCTTGTTTTGTCATCCATTCACTCAAATTCGTTATGCAGGTGACTCGCTTCTTCCCCGAGTTCCCTTTGAACTCTGTATATCCTGCGAGTATTAAATTTTCCCAACAATCTTTCCTCATTATGTGTCCCAGAAATTTCAGTTGTTTCTTTCTGATTGTAAGCATAATTTCGTTGTTTATCTTTTACTTCAGACTTGCTCGTTGCTCACATGTTCTGTCTATGGTATTCTTAGCAAACGTACCCAGAACCCTTTCTATTTTTATATATCTGCTGAACTTATTTTCTATCCGTATTTCTATTTGCTGCTAGTATAGGTTCTTAATTATTCTAATAACCTTTCCAAATACATCAAGGTTGCTGAGCAGTTCCAACAGATTGTTGTGACGTACTTTATCTAACGCCTTTGCGCAATCTATAAAAAAAACAGGAACAAAACATAGAAAGGCGTGAAAAACAAGGTTGTGTCTTCTCACTGGATTTATTCAGCCTATAGAACGGGGCGATTCTGAGAGAACTAGAAGTCCTACCAGGTTTCATTATTGGCAGCCACAATCTTAACTTTATAAGATATGCATATGACACAGTGTTGATAGCAAACCGAGGAAATAAAACTATAGAAATTAGTGAAGGAAAGCGAAAAGAAAGGATTAAACATTAACTGCAAGAAAACAGATTGCATGATTATCAGTGTTGTAACCCAGAAAGGGTTACTGAATGAGGAATAACTAAAACGGAGGTTGGAAATGAAATGGTAATCTTTATAACATCAACGAAATACAATACTCGCCAGCGGCGTGAAGTAGGTAAACCACTGCTAGTGGTGGACTACTTAGACAGTATATTAACACCCCACCACACACACACTTACAATAGGGTCAACGTATTTATGAGAATTGGAACATACCCATTAGTGTTCATAGGTACGGTATATAACAGCAAAGGGATGAGCCAAAGTACGAATTGCAAATCGGAGATACCAAAATCAAACAAGTGGGGAAATTTAAATATCTCGGAAGTGTTTTAACAGAGGACGAAAAGTGTGACACTGGAGTCCGAAGGCGTATTGGGATGACCAAAGATGCCTTCCAAAAGCTAAGCAGAGTACTAGGAAATAGAAAAAAAACTTCGCTAGAAACACAGAAAAGTGTACTAGACTCTTACGTGCCATCTGTCCTCCTGTATTGTAGTGTGTGCTGGACCATCTCCTCAAAGATGAAGAAGAGACCTGAAGCAACAAAAATGTTGTTCTACAGAAGGATGCTGGGTATACCATGGTCCGAACATGTGAGCAACGACAAAGTTTTTAGAGAAAATAGAAAAAAAACAAACTTAACATCAAGAAGAGACAGTCGAGGTTCCTAGAGTATATAATGAGGAAAGAGGGCTTTGAAAATCTGATACTCACAGAACAGGGGAAAACAACGTAAAGATAGTGAGCTTGAGTAAATGGATGGCAGAAAAGGGTTTAGATGAAATAACAGAGAGACAGAATTTAAGTCTACAAGGGAGAGGAAGTTGTGGAGACAAATAGAACATCCCCCCCAACTCCATCACTTCATCTTTCTTCGACTGTTGGGAAGTTGTTAAGCATTTACTGGCATGTAGAAGATTAGAGAATTTTCTTTGTTTTTAAGGGTCTTTGGCCATGTCATATGCTTTTATGGCCATGTCCTACCAGAATATAAGTGATTATGACACTCCAGTTTCCTTTATTATCAGTGAATTGCCGTGAATTCTTTGGAAATATGTGAAGTTATTATTCTCCGATGCTTTATCCAGTTTGGAATTCAAGTTTTTCCTTTTCTTGCATTGGTTGCCGTTCATAGAGAGCTAATTATACCATGCTAAGTATCCCATCGCTAGTGGCCTGTTTTGCCTGGGTGAAAGTAAGTGTAATTGAGAAGATTGGGATTTGAAATCGTCTCTCCGATTCTAACCTTCCGTGTAGATATCCGTTAAACTAGTCTCAAAAGCATTTCTTAGAGTAACAGATGCCTTTGTGTAATGTATGGCTTAATACTTTATTTTAATTTTTCTGAAATACGTCATTTCTTGTTCTGATAAGCCTTTGCAATTCTGTGTCGCATTTTCCATCGTCTGATACTGATTACCACTATTGCACATAATAGACTCCGCTTGACGGACGCGACAGAATTAATGAAGTCATAATCGCAAGATAGCAGTAATTATAGCCGAACGCGGGAAAACCAAGAACAAGAAAACGGCTTAATTACCGCCATTATTAAAAGCTATTTTTTTTTATCCCATACATATAGTTCATCGAAATCTATGAAGAAACAAGGCCTCACAGTTCTTAGATTTATATAAATGTCAGTAATCAGTGCATCGTCTTATTCAGTGTGCTCTGCATTTGGTAAGATCGTGAAAAAAAAAACATCCCACTTGAAAGACAACGAAAATGTAGAAAGTAATAATTGTAATTACCGAATGATTGCATAAATAAACCAGTGATACTCGTTCGAATAAAAATGAATGTTAACATGTGGACAGCTAGGGGTCAGTTACGAAATCTAAATTCAAACGCGGACATTATAACAGCCAACTTAGGTAATAAAAATTTATGAGTACATTTATAGCTGAAGTCTTAACATTGTTTGCACACTAAAAGTAGCACATCGAATAAACTCGATTTTAGCCCGCGCAGATGAAAATAGATCAGAAAATCCCAAGTACGAGATAACTCGTAGTCGGTATCACAATAAAGATAACCAGCCAGGGATTGGCAGTTAATATGTTAAACAAAGTTTACCTGTAAACATACACTACAGGTAAAACGTTTGTGGCCACCGTCTATTTCTTTTTTGATCCTCATTTGTGCCAGTTAATTTCTTTAAGAAACATTGCACCCCAATGTAACGAATATTGCACCCCAAAATCTTCAACATATTAACAATTTGTCTTTGAGAGTAGCCTTCTTTTAATAAAATTTCAATTTTTGTTCTCACCTCATTGTTTCGCTGATTTGATTTTGCCATTTTGTGCAAATTAGTTCATAATTTAAAACTAAATAAATAAATAAATAAAAACGATGAAAAATATTATCGAAATGGCGCAATCATTTTTCTGCAAACAGAGACAACTATATATGTTGTGTTTACAAACTTACCCAGTACTTAATTAAGATTTAAAACATGTATGAATATTTTACTTAGTCTACTGAGAGGTTAATGGGGAATATATATATATATATATATATATATATATATATATATATATATATATATATATATATATATATATATATATTCCCCATTCTAAATATTAATTAAGTACTGGCTAAGTGTGTAAACGAAACATATGCAGTTGTCTTTACACACACACGCACAAGCATATATATATATATATATATATATATATATATATATATATATATATTCATGTAAAACATATCTGACTAAATAAAATACAAACATTATGTCTGATAAGACAGAAACTATGTGTAGCTATCTATTACTGAATTTACCTACACCCAGATTTGCCTTAGCAGTTGCACCCCTGATGATGATCTCAGAAAGAGTTGGAAAGTTCTTGGGAAATAAAAGTAATTTTCACTGTAACAGTGCATTTCTTGCCTCAGTTGATTGTACTACACGGGAAAATATTCGTGAAGTTGAAATGATTATGCTAAAAATAAGCAGACATGATGTTTGTAATTTATTTAATCAGTCATGCCTTAATGCACATAAACACACTCACACACAGACACACACACACACATATATTTGATAAAATATGGATTTAAGGTATGCTATATTTATAGGTAAATGTGCTCACTATCAAAAGTAGAGCGTATGTAATATGGCCTGAGTACTACGTTCAAGAATGAAACTGACTCTCGCTGCTTAGTTCTAAGCTCAGTGTTTACTTTACACACACACACAGACACACACACAGACACACACACATACACACACACACACACACAAACACACACACACACACATATATATATATATAGAGAGAGAGAGAGAGAGATAGATAGATAGATAGATAGATAGATAGATACATATGCATAATAAAAGCAATTACAAAAATTTCTCAGTTAGGTAATAGATGCTACTCTCAGCATTTAGCCGACGGATCTCCCAGAAATCATTCCATCTACTCGTCAGGGGTTATCATCAATGGATTACTGGATTTATTATTAATGCGACATTTTTATTACTAAAAACGTCTTTGAAGTAATATATAAATATATATTCGACACTCCCGTATTTCACGTGTGAGGGTAAAGCAGCTCAGTTCCTAGGTAGCAACAGCCAGTAAACAGCACATGTGATTTGATTATAGATTATAGTGGAAAAGTGCAAAACCATCCACACTTTTTAAAGGGCTGAATAGTGAGACCTGGTGCACTACGTGTCGCAAGGTCTCCAAACAACCTACTGCAGGTTTTGAATTCAGAGTTCAGAGGCCAGTTAAAAAAATGACTTGAATTAATTTCAATCCTTCATGATTAATGATTAATTGTTTTGATTAATTAATGCATAATAATCACTTTCGTTTATAATCGATTTCATCACGATTGTTCTGTTAAGCTTGGAGAGTAATTAAACATTCTTATTGCTCAAAGTATAGTGCTATAGTAACCTCAGAGAATTCCTGTAGCATATTTTTAATCACTTCTAACATACAAAGTTTCAAATCTTAATCTAACAATTGAACAATTTTGGTGTTACACTCGATATATATATATATATATATATATATATATATATATATATATATATATATAGTATATGGTTTATGCATATATACAGTATATGGTGTATATATATATATATATATATATATATATATGTGTGTGTGTGTGTGTGTGTGTATATATATATATATATATATATATATATATATATATATATATATAAAGAGAGAGAGAAAAAAGTTACAAATTCTTTAAAAATTTCATTTCAAACAGACAAGAAGAAACAAAAACAAATACAAATAGACCCGGATAGACAATTTCGAAGAGAAAGTGAAATTTGACAATTTGGAAGAAAAACTGAAGGTAGGCAGTACAAAACGAAAGTGAAAGTAGACAGATTCGAAGGGAAAGCTACTATTTGATTGGCATCTCCGAACTGGTGCAATTTAAACAAACTAAAGCGCCCGAGGCACACTAACCATATAAAAGCTGATAATGAAGTCATAAAAAAGACTGCACACACGCCGCGGCAACAATGAAGCAATGTAAATTCTTTTGTTCACATGACATCTCTAAATTAACTTACAATTAACTCCTTGTCATTGTATTTTCAAAATTTAATTTTCTGCTACTTTTCACATGTCTTTCTTATTGTAGCAGGAACAACTGTTACCAAATAAAAAGAAAAATGTAAAACTCTCCACTTTTGCACTGATAAACTCGCTATGCATAAACAATTGTCAGTGATCGTCTTCGAAGTTAGGACGATTCTGCGTAAATTGGTTTAAGATAAAACGTACAAAAACAATTTTCGAAGTATTGCCCTCAATGAGAGTGCGGAATTTTCAATACAAATTCTTTAACATATCTGTTTTCCAAATATAGAATGAAACTGGGGTTGCTTAAATGTAAGCAGAAGCCAAACCCATTATTATATATTTAGTATCTTAACGTGCGTCTGAATATAGCGAATATAATAATCTACTTAAATTTGGCATCT
>OZ010578.1:92182292-92227292 GCA_963932145.1 Acanthosepion lycidas
TGAAGATTTCGCCCAATACAAGACTCGAGAGTCAATCAAGGTAGAGTGTCAGTGCTAAAATCGTTATGATAAATGAGGTGGGTAATATGAAAGAAAGAGGAGATGATAAGAAGTAGAGATTATGAGGATAAGGAAGATAGATAATGGTTGATCATTGACTGGAATAAATTAATATTATAGAGCACATGGAAGCTACTACGCAGAAGCCTGTTCCACTGAGTAGACTTTCTTTGAGACAAGATGCCTCAGTGGAACTTCCTTCTCATGTGGAGCAAATGATGGTGATTCTGCTCCGTAGAAGTAAAATGGATTGTTCTACTTGTAAAGTCATGAATTGTTGGAACTAAAGAATACAGTTCATGAAAAAAATGTGATAGAAATAGATTTAGAACTCAAGGCCTGAAAGTGAGGTCTATACATTTCCAGCAGAGATATGACAGCAATACCACATTTCTAGTCTAAGGTGATTCTTGTAAAGATGAAGCCTATTAGAAGGAATCAAGTATTACTGGTGGATATAGATTGAGCTGACCATTTTTTTTATTCATCTTTAGTAATAGGCTATATATTAAGGAAGGTTGATTTTTCACGGTTTTAAAACTCAACATTGCTCTGAGTTTTAACGCTGAGGTTTTTTTATGAAAAGTACTACCACCAGAAATTAGATTCATAGCTTTTTCAATTTTTGAGCATTTATTTTTAAATATCGTTTGAAGAATGTACAGAAATACCAAAGAGTTCAAAATTTTACTATTTCAAGAATAAATTCAAATAAATTTAATATCTTCTGCATTAAATACATAGAATGGAAAATATATTCAAACCAGTATTTGAATTATAAATCACCACAAGCAAAATATGCATGTTTTTACTGTATTAGATAGGTAGAAAATGTAAAAGATTACAAAGAAGTCTACTCAATGTATAAAATTTGTGAGATCATAATTAATACAAACAAAAAATAGATAAAGCTGGATATAACACCACAATACTGCTGGGCACAAATTATAAGACAAAATGTTTTAAATGTGCATTGTTTATTGAAAATAGAACTAAAACTAATTCATTCGGACTATTGTCCTTATCTTCATCACAACGTTTCGGCCGTTGTATGCTCTGGCCATCTTCAGGTGGTTGGAATTTCGAACTGAACCCTTTATTTCGATCACTGGGGTAGACTATTCTAGTTCCACGTGCCATGTTTGATGGATGTCAGTTATCAGTTACCTACTGCTAATTTTCCCTCTGAAAGTTCTCCACTGCCTTAACCGGGTATTGAACTCACACTCTTTGGGTCTGTCACTGGATCTAACCAACGCCTTTATCCACTGTGCAAGGACACATGGCACAGTGGATAATCCTCTCTTCCTGGATTGCAACCAACTGAAGAAGGCCGGAGCGTACAACGGCCGAAACGTTGTGATGAACATAGCGACAAAGATGAGGACAATAGCCCGAATAATGTAAATAATGTACATAATATTAGGTTGGTGCAAAAATAATGTCGTTTTCTGACGTTAAAAATACGTCAAAAAACGACATTATTTTTGCACCAACCTAATACCTAATCTCAGAAATATAGACAGGCTCTAAAACTATTAGGTTGGTGCAAAAATAATGACGTAATAATGTCGTTTTTTGACGTAATGACTTAATAATGTCGTTTTTTGACGTTAAAAATACGTCAAAAAACGACATTATTACGTCATTATTTTTGCACCAACCTAATACTTCACTGTATAAAATATTACATCATAACATAGGCAAATTGATCAGTATGATTTCCATTTGAAGTAAATGAAGGTCTTATTCGATGGTCTTACTTAGTAATAATGTACTTGTGCCATGCATCGTGTTCATATAGGATTTGTAAAACTTCATGAAATTATAGATGTTATAAGGCTGTGATATAAGGCTTTCACTGATCATCGGAATAAAATTCTAATACTACCATTTTGAATTTCAGCTAAATATTCAAATTAATTTCCTCAAAAAGCGGGAATGATTTGGAAAACTATTTTGTATTTTTATTTATCATGACAAACACCAAGTTTTGAATTGAGTGCAATACAGTTCCAAACTCGATCTGCTCTATTAGACACGTGATTTCCACTTGAGGTCTGGAATGGACGTTCAGTGCATAGAAACACATTTAGAATGCAAACTTTCGTCGGGATCTGAACGGTGATGTTTGAGCGATGTACTTATGAAGGGAAGACAATCGTAGCCGGCCTCATTACAAATGTCTAATTAATCAGTTAACTGAATTTCACTTTAAGATTAAATACTTCCTGCAGACCAAAATGATCTTATCAATTCCACCAGAAATAGAGCAGTTATTCGACAATCATTACAGCCTATATAGGTTGCTCATATGGTTAAAGAAACATGTGTTGTACTTCCGCTATTCTAGATTTGAAGTCCGTTTATTTTTCTAAGCTTTTTCTAGGCTGACACAAGGTCAGAATCTGTTTACAGGAAATGGTGCTGTTAGAAGTTGCCCTCCTCTCTTCCGGGTTTGCATTTGTGGTCATGATGTGAGATTTTATCTTGCAGTCGGCTTCTGAGAAAGTAAAACAAAAATACATTTGCATAACTGGGGACAGACAAAACCTCCCATCTTTCATTAAGAGAGTCGATATCCGGAAGTTCAGGGAGATTATTCATCTGCAACTCTGTTAATCTTAACGGTAGGACGATATACGAGGTCTGATGAAAACGTTAACGGAGCTAAATTACGCTGAGTGAAGTCTAACTTTGAACTCTGTCAGGCATACCCACTAAGTTATAATGTTCTCGTTCACTTCCGTTGTTTATAGCAATACTCGGTAGGAAAGTGCGTAGAGTGTGGTAGACATACTTAGCATGTAACTAGCATGTTCATGGATTAAAATGCTCTATATCAGGGATAGAGCGTATGTAAATATAAAAGACGGATATTGAGGTCAACTTCCAGTTACGACAGTGTGTTTCATGCTTAAATTCAATCTTCATGGACTGAAGATTGCGTTTAAGCATGAAACAAAATGGATGTTGTCCTCAATATTCACTTACATATATAAAGGGTGTTTCATTAAGACGGATTATATATAAGGGTCTTTCGTTAAGACGGATCAGAGTCAGCAGTAAATAAATCAGTGTCATTGGTGAAAAATTATTTATTTCTCTATTGGATCATGTTATTTAGGTCATGGCAATTATGCGTGAAAAATAATATCGCCCAAATGTCCACAAAATCTGAAAGAAAAAGAAAAAAATCATTAAAGGCTTAAACTTAATTCACATTAAAATCGGTCCAAGGTTTAAACTATTTTAAAAAATTAAATATCTTTCTTGAAATTATTATTTTAGTTTTAATTTCAAGCTAATCGATTAACTTTACTATTTCTAATAAGCAAAATACTTTGTTGTATTTCAAAACTAATTTAAATTGACTAGAACGAATTTTGGTTTTGAAATTGCTAAGCATCGCTGATTTTAGCGCCATTAGACATCTTTCATCGCAATTTTCTTTATTAAAAAATCTTTCAAAACTAAAATATACTTTTCCGAATTTTTATTTGAGGAATATTAGCGTTTTTAAAGTTTAATTAATCTGATTTGAATCAAATATTACTTACTTTACGTTTAAAATATCGCAGAAATGTACTTTTAACACAGTAGTAGCTTTCTTTAGGTGTTGACATGTTGACAGGTTCAATGACAGACAGACATTACCTAATTTTTTTTTATGATGAACATATGTGTAAAAAATAAACGCCATTTTTATATAATTTCTAACTACCCAGTAATCTTCAAAAAGGTTTTATTGAATTGTATGTTGGCTTAAAATTACTATAGTTTCTGATAATGTCATGTATGGATGTCCGTATTTAAAAAAATGGCACGTTTATACACATAAAATAATTTCAAAATTCTTTTGAAAATGTTGGTCGTCAATAAATTGTACTAAGCTTTTCCATTTATGATTTGTAACTATAGTCTTCATTTCATAACAATATCGCATAACCGCTACAAAGTAACAGAAAATTTTAAAAGACTTAAAACTTTATGCATTATTATAATTAATGTTTGAAAATAATTATTGCAATTCTTGCCATGGTACAATACAGGCGAGACATCAACATCAATTTACGATTAATGTGTGGGTTGGAATTGTAGGTGACTGTCTAGTAGGTCTATATGTTCTCCCAGCCTGTCTTACAGGAGTTGTCTAAAGGACATATACGCCTGCTGATACTAAGACGCATGCACGATGCATCTCCAGCACATTTTAGTTACATTGTTCTCGACACACTGATTGGCATCTACCATGAAAGATTGATAGGTAGGGGAGGACCTGTTCCATGGCCAGCACGTTAGCCCGACCTCAATCCTTTGGATTTTTATCTTTGGGGTCACCTTAAAAATTGTTTTATACAACAGACATTAATAAGGCAGAGACGGTTCACGGGGACCTGTGAAACAATTCGACACTGCGTGGGAGTATTTGAAAGGGTCCTCCAGTCGAGTTCATGCGCGTGTAGAAGCAATCAGAGTACATTTTGAACATTTGTTATGAGTTGCCGTGTTGTGGTACAACGATGGCCTTTTGGACATAGCCTTTATATGGACATTTTACCTTGTTTTTTGTGTCAGGAACCCGCCCCAAAATTTTGTAAAAGTATTTTGGATGCGCTCTCTCTTTCTCTCTCACCCTGTCTCTCTCTCTCTCTCTCTCTATCTATCTATCTATCTATCTATCTATCTATCTATATATATATATATATATATATATATATATATATATGATTCAAACCTGCGCCCCCACCTTTAAGAACATCATTCTCGTTCAGATTACTGAAACTTAATAACTACTCCGATTCATATCTGAAACGTAAACAAATCAATTTCTAATAAAGTAATGCTTTTTTTAGTTCATTAATCCGACATATTTTTATCACTTTAAACGTTACTCTTAGTGGATAACCATATTTGGGTAGAAGTTCCATTTACCTTTTAAATAGTATTCTAATTTCGTGTACCGGCCTGAACATTTGAGAAATCTTATTAAAGAAATATATATATATATATATATATATATATATATATATATATATATATATATATATATATATATGATATCCTAAAAGAAGAAACACCTCACTCGAAAACTTTTTTACACTTTGTCATACATCTTTCCCCTAATATATATATATATATATATATATATATATATATATATAATTGTCTCTCTGAGTGTACAAAAAAAGTGTTTCAGTTTTGTGAAATTTGTGCATTTAATCCCTGGATCAAACAGTGCAGAAGTACATCGGTACGCTGATGAAAAATCGTGGTATCTAAAATACAAAAGATAACAATTAAAACGCCTAATATATGTAGAAAGAAAGAGCGAACGTGACAAAAGAAAAAATGGAAGCGTGCAAAAGTATAAAAGTATTTCCGTTTAAATATTAGTGAATATCTGGAGAATATAATGGCTGAAACTAAGATGTTGGTTCAAATCATTATACTTTTAAAAATTGGCGTTATTCTTTCAGTAACGCTTGCTTTAGTTCGTGACCAACAATGATTTCAAATACATTTTTGTATTGAAATAATTTGGGCTTCATTTCAATAACAAATAATTTGTAATGCAATTCCATTATAGCGGTATCAGTTATATATATATAAATATATATATATATATATATATATATATATATATATATATATACTAGCAGCATGACCCGGCGTTTCCCGTGCTTGATTCAAAAATCGTCCGACTCATACAGCAATCGCTATCACTTGACTTAAAATATTTTTGCCCTTCCTTGCCTTTAAAGGAGTGTCCTTTGCTGTGCTGATGTTGCTACATGCCTTACTTCTTGCCTATCTCACACTGCGATTTTTTTCTAAGCTCTATACTAAACATTAAATCTGTTACGAAAAAAGAACTAAACAAAATGAACACAAGACGATCAGCTTTAAAAAAGGACTCGTAACTGGAAAAACTGAATTAAAAAAGAATGTTAACAACAAATACTTTTTCATACACAATCCAGTTCTGCGGAATCAGAATCAACGCTGAGTTTAAGTAACCGAATGAGCCAAATGGATTACTCTATGCAGATTTAAATTTTTCCCACTTGTGACGAATGCAGCTATCGATTTTTTTTTTGCATGCTAGTTAACATTCGTGTCAGTCAGCAGTTGGCTCTTAGGCTGGCCAATAGAATCTTCCTACCTATTCGTGGCAGCCAGCTATTGGCTCTCACTCTGGCCAGTACAAAATGTCCGCAAACTACATGAAAACTGCGGTAGAAGCATGCAATAATCGATTATTTCCACTATCGATGGGGGTTGGGAAATGCAAAGTCGGTCTTGGCCTTCCTGCCTACTTGGAGCAAGTCCATGTAAATTTTGGTGCAAATCCGTCGAAAATTGCGGCCTGCCTTTTATAGTTAGAGATATAATTTTCTTTTTTAAAAATATGGTTCCATCGCGACACAGAAATTTCTAAGTTTCAAAACTGAAACTAAAATTGTAAATTTAATTATAAAAAATTTCCTTAACAACTTAAAATATTACGATTGTCTACGCTTATAAATTAAGTAAATTTCTTAGAAAGTTAATTCCTAACATCGCTTGACAATGGAACGAACTTCTGGATTTTAAGTTTAATTTTGATAATTAAATTTACAATTTTAGTTTCAGTTTTGAAACAGAAATTTTTGTGTCGGGATGGAACTATATTTCTTAAAAAGAAAATAATTATAATATTATGCTCTACTGTTTGTATTGAGTACTGTTTTTTTAAAATAAACGTAATTGCTAAGAACACAGGATTATAATTTTTACTTTTCTTTCCTCTTATTATATATATATATATATATATATATATATATATATATATATATATATATATATATGTATATATATGTGTGTGTGTGTATACTAGCTTAAAGGTCGCCTTATCGGACAGCATTTAAGCTAGCTACAGCGGAGGGTTCTTGTTTGGGCCTTCATCACAACAGGTAGAGGGGATTAGATGCGATAAGCAACAATAATCTACAGAAGAACTCAAAATTGATCGCTGCATTTAAGTATTGCATTAATATTTAACATTACCTTTTTAAAGTTCAACGATAATTCTTCTGGCACTACTTAATTTAAAGACAAATTTATGTAATTATGTCCTTGCTTTCCGTGCAAACAAATTATTTTTATTTCACGGGTGATTTTTGCTGAATTTCGCAATTAATTTCCATCATTCCCAAATTTATTTCGAAGTTATAAAAATTGTTATCGTACAGAAAAATTCGTCGCCAAAAATTACGTAAAACATCACTGCAAACAATGGCAGTAACGAAAACTTGGGAATCCAGACTTTCAGGATTACGGGTCCGGAACTGACCGTGCATGTTTTCTTTTTATTTCCTCACAAAGTCGGTCTGATTCGAAAATGCTATGATATTTTGGGCTACGTTCACTTGCAGTAAAGCTGAAAAAGTGTGACACACTGATATTCGCATTATATATATATATATATATATATATATATATATATATATATATATATATATATATATAATCTCCCTATTTCTCCAACAATTATAGGTCGAATGGTAGTGCATACTGGATTCTACATTTAGATATCAGGCAATCTCGAATAAGGATAACGCTCAACTCTTTGGAGACCAGGGGAAGCCACTCAACTCCAAAAAGTTATGGCAATTGATAAATAATAAATTAAAGGAATTTTCGAACGAAGACCCATTATTTCTTGCGCCGTGAAGAGACATGGTATTTCAAAAAATCATTTTCTCTCAACAAAGTTTAGATACATTTCTGACCACACGAAACATTATTCATTTTCCTACTTATAGGCTACTCCAGCTGGCTGAAGCAAATTTTCTCTACAATTAAAAAATTAAAGTTAACTCATTCTACAAATAGAGAGAATTTAAAAAGAAATGACTGTGAAAATTCAAAAACTCATTGACGTATACCAGATTCTAATATTGCTAAAATTGTTATTTTTATTTTCACAGATTTTAGAATTTGTCTGATTTTAGAATCTCGTATGGAACACTGTCTGTACCAATTCAGACACCAATTATATGATACCTCTAGTAAACGCTAGATTTACTGACAAGTGGCATTTTAAATTTTCCCTCAGACGTTATATGCAAGGAGCCCATATAGACAAGCTCGGACTTTTAACAAATTATGTATCACAAAGAGTACACTAAATTATCGCTGAGTTTTCCAATCGGAAAAAGTTTCCTAGGGTCCATCGCTTCCCCGTGTCTTATTACAAGTACTCCATAAAAAATATAATGACAGATTTTGTTTAATATTCTAAGATAGAGTAAATTAAATGTATTAAGTAATAAGTAAAAGGCGAAAAAGAACAAAAGGAAAGATACGGATACAAATATTTCGAGAGGGAATAGAAAGGCGAGGATGAGAAATGAATAAGAGAGGGAGAATAAGAAGGAGATATAGAAAGGAAGAAGCAGAGTGGAGTAGAAGTAGAAGTAGAAAGAAAGAAATAAAAGAGAGAGGGAGAGAAAGGTAAATAGACAAAGGTAATGTGAACAGATCACTGAATGAAAGAATTCTGAGCGCCTGCGCAAATCATACCTCTTTTTTATTGAACAAATATTCACAAGTGTAGCTGATTATGGTTGTCGCAAATATAAGTAGACATAGCGTTTTTATTAGATTTGCGCTACATAAATGAAAACCAAATTTCGTCAAAGAAACGGAATTTCAAATTTCAAGTGTTTTTTTTTTTCCATGTTACTCAATTCCGTTCAATTTTAAGCGCTATAATTAAGACTTAATTTCTTTTTGACGGCTTATCAACCGTCTACAGGTTATTTAAAACGAAAAATAAGAATTTTTTTGAGATAATGATTTTTGTTGATACAAATTCTGATAATTAACCCATAGTTGGGGGGGAAGAGAGAAGAGGTGGATTCATACATTTCCCAAAGGTATTTGTGCGTACTGAATATAACGACCCCGTCTGAAATAAGAACTCGACTCCTCAAGTTACAATTCTGAGTCGTTATCCATTACATTAAATCAAATCTTACAGCACTCGGAATTCCCAAATGGTCAGCCCAGGATCAACGTTACTTATCTTCGGTAAACGTACATGAACTAGTGTTTCAACTTGATATGGCCGTAAACCTTATAAATAAGGCGTTATTCGAAAGAAACAAGACATAATTAAAATATTGCCCAATGTGAATTTAAACAAACTAGAAACTCGTCAATAGTAAACAAAGATGTTCGAAAAAAAATTGCTTACTAAATTAATTCACATTGTGTATTTTTTTTAAATGAATCCGTTTTACAGGAACTGCTCAATAAATTATACTTACAATTAGAATGACATAACTAAAAATATTGTGATGCATAATAAGAAAAATGTTGGAGAGAATTTAACATTGAAGACATGAGAAGTAGGAGTTTAAGGTAAAAAGCGAGTAACTTAACGAGTTTATTTTGTAAATGAATGTCAGAGAGGGGACAAGGGCGTAGCGTAAAGAATAAAATGTTTCTTAATGTACCAAGAAAAAAGACGTCGTAGAGAACCATATTTACATTCATTCTAGCACAGAAAAAGAATAATTCTCAAAATAAAGGCAGCTTTAATTTTAAATGCAAGTAGATATATAAGTAAATATAAAACGTTTGTAACAGTTCTAATATATTGAGAACTGGGAGATGAAAATATGGAAATGTGTAAACGAGCACATATATTTAAATTCGGTCAGGTGAACCTGTAAAATCTTTTTAGATTATAGAGCCACAGTCTCAGTTCTGTTGTGCGTCTGTAGGTGTGTGAATATTTTCATTTGCATATATATAAAAATCACTGAAGTGTGTTCATACGCTTATCGTTAATATAAAGCTAAAATAGTCTAATGCTGAAGAGAGAGTATTTTGGAAAATCAAGATGTGATCTGTAGTTAAGGTAAGTCAGTAGACTCGAATATATGAATACATGGTCACATTGACTTGTGACTTTTTTCATATATATATATATATATATATATATATATATTAAAAAGAGAGTGAAACTGCAAACGTTCTTGTTTGTATTATGGATTTTGTAAAAAAATTATGGAAAACATACAGATTCTGCATTATTTTCCATGTTGGAATGGGAAATAAAGCATAATATTAGCTTGGTGCAAAATAATGACGTAATAATGTCGTTTTCTGACGTATTTTTTAACGTCAAAAAACGACATTATTACGTCATTATTTTTGTACCAACCTAATATATATTTTTCTATTTAATTTTTTTTTAAAGTCCACATTACAACCAAAAACATTTGCGGTTTCTCTCTTCTTTAAATATATACGCTTTTCTCTCGCTGGAACTACTATAAGCTCTTCCCTCGTGTATATATATATATATATACACATATATATATATATCCTTGTGCAGGTATGCAGAAAATAGAAAAGAACACGTTGGGTGCATAATCCGGGGTTCCTTAGTATTTTTGTTTTTATTTTTAAAAACCAGTGCTCCATACAGAAGTAGAGCTTATATTATAATAATATTTTTTGTTTAAAAATATGATTCCTTCGCTACATAAGAGTTCTCATGTTTCAAAAACGGGAGTCGAAATCATCCAAATAATTAATAAAATTAAGTTGGATTGAGGTGTTTAGTCACGTTTCATCTTCAAGCGAAATTTTAGGAATAAGCTATCTCTCGGTTTACGTGTATTTTTACAGAATTTGTTATTGTGGGAGTGGCTGTACTATTTTCCTTCTTTAAGTGGTCAGGGAGTTAATTCTTATCAGTAGATTCATCATCCTCTGAGAGGTTTTGCTAAGGTTGGGTAGGGTATCTATTTCAAGGCTAATGTTTACGGTCATCCTTTAGTTGGTTCCCAGTGAAGGATATTTTTATGGCGCGCCTACAGTCGTTATGTGTCTGGAGAATTGTCTTTTATTATTGTCTATCTGATTATCTATTTATTTATTTGTTTATTTAAGTGGGTGTTTAATATACAGATCGCTTTGCATTGAATTTCAGTTTGTTTTTTTAGTTTTTTTGACGACGACAAAAAGGGTTTTTCCTATTTAAGGGTTTGGCTGAGCTTTTTAGAATTTTACTTAGCTATGTTTTTTTTTTTTTATGCTAATTATCTAATGCGAAAGTCTGTTGATGTCGGCAAAAAACCGTTAACTCCTGCCTATGGTTTAATAATTTTTCATTATTTAGGAATTTAATGATGTGTAGTTTTTCCTGTAAGCATAAGAGGCATGGGTCATCCCAGGTTCTACAGGTTCTTGTTCTATTTACTATTTTCCATTTTACTTTTGGTGTTTTATTCGTTTCCTTTAGATGCCAGAAATATTGGGATAGAGATGTCTGATTTCTATTTTGAATATTGTTGAAAGAGCTCTTGTGTTGTCTCCATCTAATTTTAAAACTATTCTTTGTTGATCCTATGTATATCCTATCAGTGTTAGGGCTCTCAATGGATGAGATAGTGCATTGTTATACCACGGATTTTGTGAGGCATTTATTTTCCAACGGGCAGTTTTTTAGGGTTTCTACAATCGCATAATTTTTCGTTATTTTTATCTAGTTTTAGTTTATGTGTTTTATTACTGTTTTGGTATGCGTGTTTTTCTAGGATTTTCTTATTGTGTCTTTTTATGGTTCTTTCTATATTTTCAGTGCAGCTGTAACTCAGTTTCAATGTGTTTTTGTTAAAGCATATATATATATATATATATATATATATATATATGTGTGTGTGTGTGTGTGTAGGTGTGTGTGCGTGTGCGAGGGTGATTTTCCTACATTTAGAGTAAAAGTGGTCAATATCAGAGATGGAGCGAATGCAAATATAAAGGAGGATACTGAGGTCAGCACGAAGCGCCGACAATCTGTTTCATACTTGCATGCCCTAAAGATTGCGTTCAAGCATGAAACACACTCAGCATTGACCTCATCGTTCTGTTATGTCATATATATATATATATATATATATATATATATATATATATATATATATATAATATGATATGATATAATATAACGGTATATAATTTTGTATAATTTTATATATCAGGATACAGCGTTTAGACAAAAATAGCATGACAAATTGGTAAAAAGTTTTTGAGACGCGTTTCATCCGTTAGGATTTAATCGGGTTGTGCTTTGTTGATGTTGCCACGTCTACACAAGCGCACGAAACGAGAGACGCTGGTAGTTTCAAAATTTTTGAAAGAATATTTTTGAAGGAATATTTTTTTCAATTTAGTCAAATTCATCTGTATTCTTTTTCTTTTTTTCTCCATCCCCCGACCTTTTTATTGACTATCCCACATTGTGACACCATAAAATCAACCAAGAACGGTGATATATTGTTAGAACCTGGGCCCATGGCTGAAATAGTGATAAAGGCACTTTCCACACATTTTTCAAATTGTCAGTTTATATATATATATATATATATATATATATATGATCATCTGTTCTCATCTTCCGTGGTTGATGTTGCAGACGTCGAAAACGATATCTATCTATCTATCTATCTCTCTCTCTCTCTCTCTCTCTCTCTCTCTCTCTCTATATATATATATATATATATATATATATATATATATATATATTTATATAATGCTTTGTCTTTCGTATATCTACTGGGAAATGCTTCTCTCCTAACAATTCAAACATACAGATTGATTTTACTTATAGAACGTAGTCACGCCGTTTAACATGACATATTATTACAAACGAGCTATTACAGATTATACTGTGAAGGGCGCCTAAATAGAAAAATACCTTAGAATAGTATTACAAATGTTTTGGTATTGAAATGAAACCCAAATTACTTCCCTACAAAAATGTGTTTAAAATCATTGGTTACAAATTAATATGCATAATATTGATATACGAATTATATGCATTATATATATATATATATATATATATATATATATATATATATATATATATATATATATATATATATATATATATATATTACAGAAAATCGAAAACAACGGAAAACTTCCCAAACCCTAAAATTCTCATTCAGAACAAAAACGACAATACTGAAAATGGAAAAAGAAAAGAAAGGCTAAAAGGCAAACCTACCTAGTCGGCAAAATGCTCGAAGCCTAGATTGCCTATACCGAGCAAAAAACGCGTAACAACGTTAAACTCTATAAAAGCATGGCCCTAGTCGTAACTCGAATTTCATGCTCACACGATCTTTAGAAGACATGAATGCAAATGAAAAAGATGGATTGACCGCTTTTTATAACCCTTGACCATAAATCACCCTGAAGTAACACGAGAAAAAAATTAAACAAAATAATTTTATTAAAAAAAAAAACCGTGGATAACGACACCTTCACAAGAAAGAAAGAAAATAGGCAAAGAAAAAAACCCATGTGTGTGGAATAAACTAGTAATTGTTGTATTGTAGGGTCAGGTTCAATGGAAGAACAAAAACCAAAAGAACAACAATAAAATAAAATAAAATTAAATTAAATAAGGAGACAAATAAGCTAAACGCTGGGCAAGTGATACATTAAGTGTTTTATGTTATGTTTACATCTGCAAATTAACTCTGTTTTTTTGTTTTTTTTATTAAGTATTCTGTTATCAGGGCTCAAACTTAGTATCGCAAATTTTTCTTCCAATTAAAGCTTACATCTAGCCCTTGCGTTTTTACATGTGCTCGTTTTTTAAAAATTAATTCTCTTGGTAATTTTAGGAGACTTACCTGATTTTCTTTATTCTTCCAATAATATACTAACAGCGTTGTAGTGTTTTCGTATTTCCTGTGTTTAAACCTCAATTTATGATTATTGTACTTTTCCTCATTCATTTTCACAGCACCTATATATTTTTTCACTTCCTTAACTTTATCCATATTTTCTACCACTGTTTTTGCCAAATAAACTATATTTTTCACTAAACACTTACTTTCATGGAACAGGCACTTTTTACTCTACAGTTGTGTCTAACTTTCTTTTGATCAAATTTTCCTTTGATTGTTAATTATTTTTTCTGATATTTTTATCACAACTGTAACTCACTTTAATGCTATTTTTATAGAATAGTTTCTTAATTTTTTCAGAAGTAGTAAAGTATTTTTAAATTAATTTTATGAATATTCTTGTTTTATTGGTTTTGACTGATTTACTGCATGGTTAATTAAATCACGTTATTTTTTGCTTATATTCCTTTTATTATTGTTTTCTTGCTCATTACTATATACTCATTTTTCTCGCTTTTTTCAAATGCTTCTTGGTATAGGCTCTTAGGTTTTCAAAGATTCTTTCATTTTTTTGGAGTTAGTAGAAAATCTTTCTGCTATTAATTTATATAGGAGTTTAGCGATAATATTAGGATGATCGGATTCAGGGTTTATGTATACTGGAATATTTCATGATTTTCCGCACGGTTTGTAATTCTCCTGTGGATAATCAAGATAGTTCACTGTTATAAGGTTTGATTCTACTTAACACACAATCCTAAGTCCTTTATGGCGCTAAAGATTACGTGAGCAGGAAACCCCGATTATGCCTGGGACAATCGTTTCTTACAATTTTACACACACACACACACACATATATATATATATATATATATATATATATATATATATAATATGCAATATATAATCATATGAAATACATATTTTTAAATAATCATAAGCAATATATATATATGTTTGTGTATATAGTCATATGCAATATATATGTGTGTGCATGTATATAATCATATGCAATATATACATAATCATATGCAATATATATATATATATAATCATATGAAATATATATTTGTATATAATCATATGCAATATAATATATATGTGTATGTATATAATCATATGCAATATATGTATATGTGTATGTATATAATCATACACAATATATATATGTGTTTGTACATAATCATATGCAATATATATATATATATATAATCGTATGCAATATATATGTATGCATATTATCATAAGCAATATACATATATATAATCATGTACAATATATCTATATGTGCATATAATTAATATGCTATATATGTGTATATAATCATATGCAATATATATATATATATATATATATATATATGTATACACAATCATATGCAATATATATATGTATATAATCATTTGCAGAATATATGTGAATATAATCATATTCAATATATCATTCAATATAATTGTATTCAATATATATATATATATATATATATATATATATATATATATGTATGTATATAGTCATATGACATATGTATATTTATATAATCATATGTAATATATATATTAATATGTATATAATAATATAATAACTTCTAATGTCAGTGTTTCATTGTGTCAATCTTTTTCAACTTAAAGGGACACAACTATCTAACTTTCAATGGCTTATTTCAAATGAAAAAAAATCCAGTTTTTAAAATAAACTAGTACGTGTTTTCAATGATACTTCAAGAGATCGTAACCCAACATATCATACCATTTTGGAATCAGGCCGACTCTGTGATAAAATGTTTTAAAAATTCCAGGTCAGATCCTGAAATTTCAGATTCGCAAGTTTTCATTACTGTGATTTTTCGCTACGAACTTTTTGGTACGATAACAATTTTTATAACTTGGAAATAATTTTAGGAATTAATGGAAATTAATTGCGAAATCAACGGAAAGTCGCCCATAAAATAAAATTATTGTTTGTACAGAAAGTAAGGACTTAAGTACATAAATTTGTCTTTAAATTAAGTGGTAGAAGAAGGATTATCGTTGAACTTTTAAAAGGTAAATCTTAAATATTGATGCAATATATATATATATATATATATGGAAAATGAGGTCAACAATATTCTGGCCCATAATTATTTCTACCCAACAGACTTTAGAATAATATAAAATAGAATCATTCCTGCCTCTCCGAAAAGCGTTAGGATAACACAATACACCGGAAATACCTGACCTTGCTATCCTATTGACTAATATATAGAAATATTCAAGCCACCCGCAACACACGTGAATATTGCGTTCAAGCATGAAACAGACTGTCACCACTTAGTGTTAACCTCAGTGGGCACTATTATTTTTACACTGCTCTATCCGTAAAATTGAGCACTTTTCTCATAAATATAACATACATTAAAAATCTCTCTATCTGTCTCTGTCTCTTTGTCTCTGTCTGTCTCTCTGTCTCTCTGTCTCTGTCTCTCTCTCTCTCTATAAATTTCAATGGGTTATTTAAAGCCGACAGTTTTTTTTAGGATAGATTCATATGAATATAATATGTATTCTTTTAAGAAAGTTTGTGGATCAAGTTTCATTGACATATTTTTGTAAAGACTTTTTTCGTCTAGTGTCTAATGTATTGCTGGGAATATTTTTTCAAAAAATGTATTGCTGGTATTTTATAGTATTTTTTTTATACTTCCATAGTTTTTTTCCCCCAGTTTGAATGTTAACCACTTCCCCATAGGTTTGACCCTAACAGGTGCTACCACCCCACGTCAGGGTGGACCTGGGAACAACAGCAGTTAAAAGATGGTTCCATGCTCCTCGAAGCCTACAATGTTCCGATCAGAGGCCCTGCTGCCGGATGTAGTTTAACGTCATACCCAGGAAGAGTATGTAAATCTTATGAGTAAAAAAATAAAATTAAAAGATTTGCTGAATTACCACACGAAATTTACCAAACAAAAGAATGGTTGCCAGATCGTAAAAATTTATCACACATGATAATTTTTGATACTGAAAGAAAACACATTCGAATACTTTTTGGATTAGACAAGTCCTTGAATATACTAAAATCAAAGACAATTCTGTATTAACGCAATTCTTTTCAATGATTTTCGATTTTCATATTTTAGATTCTTGTTGAAATTGTCACTTCAAAGAATAAAAGTTATTTTACAAAATGTTCCTGTAAGCATGAAACGAAACAATGCTATGACAATGCAAAAATTTCGATGGTGTTGAAGACAACCCGGGGGAATATTTTTATGATAAAACGTGGCAATCAGTATTTGCTGCATCTTCAAAAACTCATGACAGGGGCAAATATATCAATCGATTGCTAAGTATTAATACTTTTCATCGACTTTCTTTAAAAATAGTCAAAAAAGCCCGTGCGAAATATTCTTTTTACGTGATTATTTGATCAAGTACAGTCTATTGAAGAAAATAGCTACTCCTGTCACTCGTAGACAATTGTGTAAAGATTTTTACGGAATTCTTGAGACTAAGTGTTCTTGTTACATTGATTCTATTGGAACAGTGTTTGTTGCCCTAATTGTCTCTACCACAAAACCTAGGTCAGTGTACCATCTGACCATTCTCAGGTGTCTATCAATTTTCATTTGCCTTCGAGGAAGTTCAGGCAAAAATCTATATAAGTCTTCTTAAAGAATTTCATAAAATAGGGTCGGTTAGGTTGACAAAAGTAAGTAACGTGATTCGGTTCTACTAAGCGGACTTATTGTTTAATTTTACTTCTTCAAAATGCCTCAATGTACTTCTGGCATCAACAATGATCGTGGAACTAATAATACTCGGTTCCAGAAAGGGAACTAAGCTGCTTCGGTTTTTGTGGTTGGATTTTTCTATTGCGAAATTATTCTGTGTACCACTTCTAACAGTGATGAGTGTGGAGAAAAAAAAAAGTGGTTCCATGTCCGTGATTGATTTTTTTTTTTCTGGATGCCTCAATGTACCAATTTCCTCATTTCTGATCGTAGAGAAACTTAAGTGGTTCGATTCCATTGGTTGAAATTCTTCTGTCACAAAATCCACCTATGTACTAATACCATCGCTCCCGACTGTGGAGGAACTAAAGTAATTTCGCTTCCGTCGTTAAAGGTTTTCAAAGTGAAATGACTACAATACTTTCACCTTATTTCAGCCGATATACTCTCCGGCCGTTCTCTGGTGTATTTCACCTTCAGTAGCCTTCCATGAAACTCAAACAGAATTCCACATGTTCTTTCTCAGCGACGTGGCGTGGCTTCCCTCTGTCTTTTTTATTAATATTTTCATGGCAACTGCTCTGAGCTTTTTTTTCTCTCTTGTTCCCTGACTACATGTATCTAAGCATGCTACTAGGTTGGCATTTATGTCCCACGATTTTACCGTTGAAAAAGCTAAATGCAACCGCCACTTCTATTCTAACAGTTTACTTTCTCGCACTTCCCATCTGTGGAAATCCCTTCCGTTTAGTTGCTTACCTGATAACTAGAATTTTAAAAAGAATATTAAATCCGACGTCAATCGCCATCTTCTTTCTTCTTGAATCCCATCCATCTTTCGTCTTTTTCTCAATCTTCGCTATTCTCTGTCTTCTTTTTCAATCTCTGTAATTTCCTGCGTACTAGTGGCATTCTCGTCTTGCTTGGGGTGAAATGATTCAAAAAAGAAAAATGTTCAATCATTTTAGTCATTACATTCGCAGTCATTTTAAGAAATTTCGAAAAATAAGGTCAGCTTGTTTCAGAAAGGTTCGATTCCGGTTGCTGGATTATTCTTTCGCGTGATACCCCGTGTATAATTCGACCAACGCTGATTTTATGGAAATTTAAATTTAAAAAGGAAGACAGTGCTTGAGTAGAAAGGGAATGGCTGAATAAAAGACTGAATATAAATGATAGTAAAACCTAATATCAATATTATTGGAAGATTTGAACAAAGTAAGAAAGGAAGATAAGAAAAGATAGTACTGAGTGGAATGAAGATGATGCTTTGATTTTCAAACTCGTGCGAAAGGGCCGACGGCGAAAACGAAACAAACAGTAAATTAAATGCAAATATCGAATAAGCAATTGATTTTCTCGTAAGTTATCTTTTCACTATTTATGTTCGAATTTACAAGACTGTTACAGTTTGGTCTGCCCCTGTTTTTCACACCATAAATAACTGGAAATTATTGCTGCAGATTAAATGACAGCAAGGTCTGTTAACATGATTTTCTGTATGCTGATTTTCATAATATTGTCGCCTGCACTGTTTCTGCTCTGTCAGAGATTACTGATTTTTTTGATTATTTATCATCGCTCGATGTGACTTCTCTGCGCAGTCAGAGATGGCAGTGAACACTTTATGTTTCCTAATGATTATCTGTACACTATGGCAATGGAAATGACTCTAGTGCTGATGCCAAAACTATCATCACCAATTTATATATATATATATATATATATATATATATATATATATATATATATAAGATTAAAGTTGAAGTTATGGTAGCATAAGGTTGAAAACAAGTTAGCGGATTCAACTGATCTCCTAAAGTATCTATCTATCTATCTATCTATCTATCTATCTATCTATATATATATATATATATATATATATATATATATATATATATATATATATATATATACGCAATTACTGAGGATATGTCTTAAAATAAATGAACAATTTTAGAAAAAAGAGAAGGGAACAAACAAACAAACAAAGAACAACAGTGGAAACATTAAGAAAGAAAGAAAGAAAGAAAGAAAGAAAGAAAAGCAACAGTAAAACGAAAGAAAGAAAGAAAGAAAAGCAACAGTAAAACGAAAGAAAGAAAGAAAAAAAAAGCAACGGTAAAATGAAAGAAAGAAAGAAACCAACAGTAAAATGAAAGAAAGAAAGAAAAGCAACAATAAAACGAAAGAAAGATAGAAAGAAAGAAAGAAAAGCAACAGTAAAACGAAAGAAAGATAGATAGAAAGAAAGAAAAGCAACAGTAAAACGAAAGATAGAAAGAAAGAAAGAAAGAAAGAAAGAAATACAGAAGCAGAAAGAAAAGCAACAGTAAAACGAAAGAAAGATCGAAAGAAAGAAAGAAAGAAAGAAAGAAAACAACCGTTGTGAGATATTAAGAAAGAATGAAAGAAACAGTGGAGTTATATTAAAAAAGAAAGAAAATAAAAAGAAAGAAAATGATTGCATTACAACTGAATGAAATAAGAGTTTAATTGCAATCCCCCCCAAAAAAAATGTTTTATTTCGAGAGAAAGAATGATATCCAGAGAAAAAAAGAATTAATGAATGAAAGAAAAAAAAATGAATGAATGAAAGAAAGAGAGAAAGAAATAAAGTCAAAGAGAGAAACAGAAAGAAAAAATGTATTTTGATCTTAAGAATGAAAGCAAGCTAAAAAGAGTTAAATTATTCGAACTAAAATTTTAAAAATATTATTGTTTGCAGACATCTTCCTGGCTTCCTCAAATGATGCATTTTCGAGAAATATTTCACCATTGTTTAAAAACAAGACCCAATATACAAAATTGTTAGAGACAAATTATTTTTTACAGAATTTTTAGAATTACTATGATGCTCCTCTTCTCAAAACTCATTTTATACGACAAAAAAATGAATATATATCAACGAAGTTTTTTGGAATTTTCATTAAAAACTCTTGCTAACAAAAGAAAATGTTATAAATTCAAAGAGAATTCCAATGATCGTGTTTGTATCATCCTAGGCATTTCTATTCAATACCTATAAGAATTAGTAACCAAAGTATTAATGCTTTCAATTTATTGTAGTTACGTTTCCAACATAAATTTCTGCACAAACACAAAATATAATGCGTTAAAATATATTATATTGATTTTTCAAAACGCTCAAATACTTTTATTGTATAAATAATAAATTATAATCTTCAAACTGTAATTGTTACAATAAAAGATGAATCAACCTAGCAGGAAAAAAAGTTTTATTAACTACGAATTAATATGATATCATAAAGTTAATATTGACCAGTGAAATATTTCAGTGTTTAATGAGAAATACTTTTTTTTATTTAATTAAGAGAGAATTATTGATTTAAGATTTTTTTCTTTTTTTTTTCGGTTATTAATCCTAAGTACGAAATGATGTCATGCAATTATTTTACATCTCTAGCTCGAAGAACTACATATCAAATTAATTAGTAAAATTTAATTAAATGTGAAGCATTAGTTTTGGTAGGACAGAACTCTTCTTTTTTTCTTTTTCTTTCCTAGTTGGCAAATTTAAATTCTGTACGATTGGTTACGGCTTGAAGCAAGAAGTTTTCCTGCTGATTACAGTTTATTTTTAAAGTCAGTTTTTCTGCCTCTCTCTCTCTCTCTCTATCTATCTATCTATCTCTCTTATCATCAATTTTGTTTTTAATGTGGAATATTTTTTTAAACGTTTTTCCCGGGCTTCAATCAGTCGGTCTTTCGAAAGGTTCTATCTGCAATTTTTTGTTTTCAGATATTTGACTTATTTGTCTAACCATAACATGTTCGTAAATTAATAGAAGCATGTACTTATTTACAATATATAACGGAATACATTATAAAAAACGTATGCACGCCTTTAAACTTCAAAATTTTATGCAGATTGAAACCTGATTTTTTTTTTATTTGCGGATAGATCATTTTTTTTTATCCCAATACTGTTTTAAAAAACTTTTCTTTTAATTCAATGTTTCGCTAGAATAAATCACTTTATGTTCAACGTGTTGTTGAGTGAATGAGATATACATTCTATGTATATCTTTATTAATAGAGGGCAAGGATTCAAATTTAGGTTTGATCTCGTAATGATTTTTACACTCTACATTTCCAGAAGACATATTTTGCGGGCGGCACATCGTTTTAGTGGCCCCTCCCTCTAATGCCAAGGGTATTAGATTCAGTTTCCCAAGTGGGCATTTCACCTGGTTTTACACATCCCCGCTTCTATAGTAGCTTAACTGTGTTGAAAAGAAGTATTAAATCTATAAGAGTCATTGGCTGTTCATAAATTAATAACTTCCTTGACTAGGGTAATAATGTATAAACATTGATTAAGACAATGGGATCATAAATGACACAAAGTGATTCTTTTTTAAGCTTTTGCATGCAAAATCTGAAAACTTTATGTGAAACGTTTTGGACGGGCAAAGTAAACAGAAGCAATTAAATATTGCCTTCATATTTTAAGATATTGTTCATTTTCAAAGTATTTCTAAGGTAAAGTTTATAAAGTTTGGTTAAATGCCAATGCAAGTTCTTTTGTAAGAATTATTTAAATTTATTTTATCCTGTTTTGGTAACAGTCTCTTGGATTTCGGTGAGAGTTTAAATTTTCCAATATCTGAGTACGTTAGGCTTTTATTAGTGATTAGTGGAGGCACATACGGACAGAGAATAGCGCCCTCGTTAATAACTTAATAAATGGAGCATATTAATATCCTCTGTTCGCACAATATTTTACCGAACCTCCAAAACATAAAGCAAACATTAAGTAACAATAATTTCCCTAACCAACGTTATTAATAAAAAATAATGACGAACAGTATTATAAATAATAATGTAAAAAGCACCATCAAATTCTATTGTTCTGAAACCAAATACACATAATTATCATGAACTAGATTAAGAAGATTTAAGTAATCTGATACCTAAACGCGTATCCCCAAAGGATAGAATCAATTAAACTCATCACGTATTACAAAAAAATTAAAAACCTCCATGAAGATCATTCTCAACGATACAACAAAAAACAAAACTTCAACAAACCAATTGTCGGCATTACAATATCTCGACGATTAATGTCATTTATATGATAATACTACAGCTAAAATCTCATCTTATCAGCCAAGACAACGATAAAACAAGAAATACCGATAAAACAAAATACTATATCATATAAACTGTAAACACAAATATAAACATTAGAAGCATTAAGCATAAAAATCAGATAAGCCAATAAAATAAAATGTTATCAAATTAAGGAAGAAACATGAATACATATTAATAATTTTTTTAAAAATTACCGCACGACAAGACGAGCTGTCATATGTAAACACGATAACTTATAAAACCAACATGATACGCAGGGAAAAACAATAAAAATGGCAAAGTACAAAGAGCAAATAACTCTTTGATAATAGCGATTAAAGTCGAAAGTACTCAGACATTGGACAAGTTCTTTCTGTCTCTATCTCTATGTATTGTTTTAAGTTTGGTATATTTTGGTAAAATTTGGAAAGAGTGCTCAACATGAGAGACAGAACTTATGCAGTGATATAAAAGTGTCGACATAGAAATCAGCATGTCATGCTGATTGGCTGTTTCAAGCATTAAACTATCAGCAAACAACGTGTTTCTCATCTTAGTGCAATATATCGGCAACTGGGTTTTACTAGAAGCGAGGAATTGTGAAACTGTTTTTCTTTTGTCATTTTTTTTTTTTTTATTTACGGTTAATGTTCATAGATCATTTATAATCATTATGTTTGAATTTGTTTGCTTTTTAGTTTACTTTTGAATAATATTATTTTTTATATTTATATTTTTAAATTTATTTCCTTTCATTGTGCTTAATTTATTGATTCATTTCTTCTGTATTTTCTTAGGATGTAAATCTTGTATTTGCTTTGATGTTTATTAATGTCAGCTTATAGTTTTATTAGTTGTTTAGTCTTTGGAGTTGTAATCCGGTTTTAGATTGTGTCAAAGAAATATTTCCCTATCTATTTATAAATTTATTATTTTGTTTTGTTTTAGCTTTCGTGCAATTTGTTCTAAAACTTTTGCTCGTGGATTGCGAGGTTGTTATTAGACCTTCCATTTCTCATTCTGGATTCCATTTAATATTTTCCATGCCGCCGCCATTTCTATCCTGCTGATTGCCACAAGGAATAAATGACAGCATGTTTCCTTGATTTTGTTGATTTTAGTGGGCGTAGTTTTCGGGAATCCTCCCAGGATTTTCAATTTTCATAGCCCAGTGGTGTTCGACTATTTCTTTTCTTTTTGTTCGTTCACACACTTCGTCATATTTCAGAACGTCATACACGTGATATTGTGCTGAGAATTGCCGTGGGATAAGAAACTCAGTGAAAGGTTGCAAATCTGTCAACTTTGCGTAGCTTAGTGGTCAAAGCAGTTGCGTAATTACTTGTTTCAGGTGACATATGGCACACTAGTATGACCCTCATCGAAATGTCTGCTTTCGACCTTGCGCTGTCTGAAAAGTTGATTTCTAAAATTTATATTTAGAGAAAGAATAACATTCCTAAAGTTTGAATCTGCCAATCTCTTTGGTTTGGATTGGTTTAGGGCATATCAACTCCTCAGTGGGTTATTTAATGCCGAGATGATTTTTTTGGTTTGGCTCATTATATTTTACGGCGTCTCAACCTCAATGAGTTATTTTATACCGAGAAAAGTTTGAGGATAGGTTCGTATGAATAGAATATGTATTCTTTGTAAGAAATCAGCTTGTAGATCAGGCTTTATTGACATATTTTTTGTAAAAATGGTTTTTGTTCAGAGTCAAATGTATTGCTGGTAATATTTTTTTTGCAAATTGTATTAATGTTTTTTTTTAAATATAAACATATGTTTTTATAATTTTATAGAGTTTTGACCCAGTTTGGGAGTTAACTATTTGCTCATGCCCGGGACCCTAAGAGGTGCTAGCAATCCGGGTTAGGGAGAACCTGGTAACAACAACAATTCAAATGTGTTTCCACTTTCCACTTTCTGCAAAATCTCCCGATCAGAAGCCTTGCAGTTGGATGTAATTTATCGTCAACCCCAGGACTCATGTGTCCTTGGGTAACTCGACATGGTGTAATGGTTAGCTAGTTTGTCTCTCCCTAGATCCATTACAACTGAGTAGCGAATTCGATCATTGCTGAGCGCTCCATACTTTCGGCCTTGTGCCATATCTAATCTAAGCTAAGAGACAATTCTCTAAGGTGAGGCGGATTCCCTATTTTATCAATAATTTCAACTGATTCTCTTACTGAATTCTTATAAGTGGCCATCGTACATATTTCCAGTTGCCATCGAATACTATCAGTATTTATTTAAAAAAATAGTTCAAAATGTCGTTAGTATCCACAAGTGAAATGAGATCTAATTTGCTTTTCAGTTTTCACTGAATTGGACAAATATTGGGAAAACATAAAAAGACGGAAGGAGGAATAAATGGCGGGGACGATGGAGATGCAGAGGCGAACTTGGTGGCTATCATGTCCTTCTGCTTTTAAAAAAATATATAATTAAACATTTTTATATTGATCGGAGATCTGATTCGGTCTCCAGATTCGCATGAAAAACCATCGCATGGATTACACACTGTTCACCAAAAACACGACTATATTCATAGAAACTGACGAACATGCAGAATATATATATATATATATATATATATATATATATATATATATAATTATAATTATTTTAAAAAAAATATGATTCCTTCGCTACATAAGAGTTCTCATGTTTCAAAAACGAGAGGAGAAACTAATCTAAGGTCTACTTCTGTATGGAGCACTGTTTTTTAAAAATAAAATAAACAAAAATACTAAAGTACCCTGGATTATTTACCTAACGTGTTCTTTCCTATTTTTCTACATACCTGCATACACATAGACACACACACACACACACACACACACACACATATATATATATATATATATATATATATATATATATGTGTGTCTGTGTGTGTGTCTATAGTGAACTCTCCCGTTTGTATTCGACTTATGAGGGCCAAGCATCTCAATTCCAGAGGAATAGACAGCCAGACAACAGTACATATGATTTGATTATAGTGGTTAAGGCTTCCTCAATCCAAGCCGCTACCTACTACTCCACCATGCATTCTCATTCTCTCTTTCTCTCTCTTCTCTCTCTCTCTCTCTCACTCTCGATATATATATATATATATATATATATATATATATATATATATTATACACTGTGTAACGAATTATTAACGAGGTGACAATTTTCCATTTTGCCCCCCCCCAAAAAAAAAATACACCTGCCTCGATAGTAAGGCTTATCAAACCGACAAGGTCAAAATATCAGCCGCTGTCCAAAACGACCTCAAGTCTGTCGTTAACTTTCATGGTAATTATTTGGATGAGCTATGGTATCTAGACTCTTTGAAATTAAGCGCTGTACAAGACTGCGACGAGGTCTCACCACTTCAGTTGGCAAGATACAACCGTAAATTCTATGCTAACAGTTTCTCGTGTGTTCTGCCATTAGATTATAGCATTGAGCCCTTCTTCTCCGGATTATTTGGTAGCATTTCCCCTTAGGATTTGCTTACTTTGTAAATTATTGAAATGATAAGGTCTTTTATGTGAGACTTTAGGGCTCGGTATTGTCGAGCACCATTTTGATTCTAGCCTTATGGCCATTTGATGAAGCCCTAGTGTCTCCTATGCTAGTGAGCACTTTCTAGAGACACTTTTCTTTTTCTGGTGTCTTTTTTTTTACAATAATTATAAAACTTTTAGATGTGGTAGGCCATTGTTCACCGAACATTTATACTATATTATATTATATATATATATATATATATATATATATATATATATATATATATATATATATATATATATATATATATATATATAGTAAAGGTAAAGTCCTACTAATATAAAATATTAAAACTGATCCACAAAAAAGCGCAATGTATTTATTACTACAGAGCAAATAATAAATAAACAATAAATCCAGTGATTTTAGATGAGATGATTTTAGATTTTATTGTTTATATATATATATATATATATATATATATATATATATATATATATATATATATATATATATATATATATATATATATATATGCATGTATGCAATCCAAACCCGAAACAAAATTAAGAAAACGGACGGGGCACATTCCAAGATCAAAGAAACAGAAATATATAGCCACGATAAAAACCTATGTGACTCTTCTGTTATGAATTATATATGATGGACTTTACCTTCGTCTTCGACGGATGAGGATCAAGCAGCTCATTTCTGTGGACCGATCAGCCAGACAATCTGCATATATGATTTCATTATGGTTGTGAAGTCTTGTACAGTACCAACCAAACTTTTCGGAAGAATCGTATACAGAGAACTGGTGCATATCTGCGCCATTTCGTTTCCAACGACTCTCCTCATGTTTTTAATTCAGAAATGCCCGACTTCTAGACTGGTTTGCCAACCAAAGCTAAAGAAGCCACTCTGTCTTACTATTAAACAGTGGATACTAACAGATGGATTATGACGGTTATTTGCACATAAGCAAATGTAACAATCTCGAGTTGAATTCGAACTCTGCTCTCCGATTTCTTATCGAGAACAGAGAGAATAAAATTCACTAATAAGAAAATGTTTAGAAAGTGATTTAATCGCGAGTTCAGCCACAGTCATTTTACCTCCAGGCTCTTATACCATTTCACCATTCTTGGCAGATTTTCTGTTATCACAATATGGGAAATTTAAAAACAAACATGATAGAAAGAAAAAAAAAAGAATATATCTGAATTTGGCTAGATTACAAAAAGAAAATCTTAAAAACAATTGAAACTACCAGTGTCACTCGTTCATGCGCATGTGTAGTCACAAGGCCCAAAAACTCAGCCTGATGAAGTGCTAACGGATGAAACACGTCAGAAATAAATTTTTCTATTTTGCCTTACAATTTCCTCAATATATATATATATATATATATATATATATATATATATATATATATATATATATATATATATATATTCTTACTTTTTCAGTTTGGTGAGGGTAAGGGAGTTTACAAACTGGAACAATAGACAATACAAACAATTTTCCGTACCCTTACGCCGAACAAATGGAAAAAATGTAAGAATATTAGAAAACTAAATAAAAATTTCATCAAATTTTCCTTTTCTGTCCTATTCGCCGAAACATGCTTGAAAGAAAGATTGCTACCATAATATACGTCACACACTGCGGCAGTCGCAAAAACTATTGTTTGTGGGATTTTGATCATTCATAATGTGCATCTACAATGTGTGCATGGATTGCACTGAGTTTCGACAGGTGACAGAATATTCTGCGAGAGAATGTGATGCATGTGTGCACGATGTACGTATTCAATAGTGTTTTTGATGTATGTTGGAGATAGCAATCAACCCACGGAGCAGGAGAATTCATGGACAACATTAGTTTTGCACTAGCAGGTGTTTTTTTTTTGTTTTAAATAGGTGCTATCGGTAATAATTAAATTAGATGCTTTAAACATTTTATAGTAAATGATAAATATTAGGTCTTTGCTAAGATCCTTGAGTGGTATATATTCGTGAATATACACACACACGCACAAATATATATATATATGTGTGTGTATGTGTGTATGTGTTTAACATAATCAGGCAGCAATTGCTCTTAGCAAGTTTTATTAAAAAGAACAGACATTCTATGTGTATTGAATTTATTCATTGTCTTTTTCAAACTGTGTATCACCTCCTGATTCCGCTTATTTGTTTTCAGCAGCAACAGCAGCAGCTAGGTTTTGGAACTTGATTCATAATTTGAAAAAAGCGATGGGGGAATTCAATAGGCATAACAGAGTGTCTATGCCTTTTAATAAAATTTGTTTAAAATAAAAATAAAAAATACATGTACACATACACATACATACATATGTATATCCCCACGATGGAGCTCTCTAGAGAAAAGGGTAAATTTAATAAAAACAGTGGCTTCTGCTGCTGCTAATGCATGACTAAATACGACTTACTAAGTACGAATTGAGTTCTCCTGGCCACTGGCGTATTTTGCATAGATACACGCTCAAATTTTTTTCCTCTGCCGTGCGCTGAAAGTTTAGGGATAGGATATCTGGCTGATGCCAAATCGAAAGCAATCGGACGTCTAGCCACACTAAAGAGCTGTGATACAGCGAAACAGTCGGAGGAGGACTATATATATATATATATTGTGAGGATTATCCCACTTAGTCTGACAATACACACCGTTAGGTGGCGCTCTTTCATGATAAGAAAAGCTCGGTGCTAATATTCCTCTTACTCGTTTCTTTTTTCAACGTAGCATGCGGTAGGTAGCAGTACCAATACGAGGCTCGTTTTGACTGGGAAAGTGTTCTTTCCACCGTACAACTGACGACTGAACTTTTACATACACACTCACATAAACACAAAGAATCCAAATAAATACATTTTAATGTCTTTTCCTCCTTTAGCTGTGGGAACATTAGTATATTTTTTCTCTTTTGTTAATCATTTCTTACTTTATAATAAATAACATGAAATATATCCGTAATGAAATTGCTTCTTTCCACTCATTGTACATACATTCCATTTCTTTTTGCCTCTACAAATGAGGAGGGTTTTCATCATTTGCTGATGTAAAAATTGGTAGATTATAAAATATTAGTTGCACCTGCTTTTAGTTACGTTAGAAGCAGTGTCCCCATCAATATATCACGATCACGGGACTCCTAACCCATGAGGATCGTCGTAGGGGCATCACACGTGCCGCAGTAGCAGTAGTATATTTAGCTTTATTTCACGCTTTGTGATTTATCAAAATGGGCTATTTTCTACTTGAAAGCTCCCGAGTTTCTTTTCACGTTTTTGACGAAAGGAATGCCTCGGCGTTCCAACTATTTAAGGTATTAGGTTGGTGCAAAACTAATGACGTAATAATGTCGGGTTTTTTACGTATTTTTTAACGCCAAAAAACGACATTATTACGTCATTATTTTTTGCACCAACCTAATAATTTCATTCCTTCTGTTTATTAATTAATTCACATTTCAGTACGCCCTCTAGACATAGATCCGTCTTCTTTCTTATAATCTATTGTACTGCTTTTTTTTCCTTTCATTTTTATTTCCTATGTATGTTTTGACAAAATGGCGGTATTTCAATCTCTATCATAGTTATATGATAGAAAATGGTTTGTATATATTTCTGTAAATTTGTTCATTTGTTCCGATATAAATACTTTCCTCGACATTTTGAAAATCACACTGTGTGAAACAGAGTGCCAATGAGTAAACGCACGTGAATATTGAATCGATTGTCTGCTTTTGTCATTTTCAGTGGAAATGAATGTTTTGTGAGACTATTTGCTTATGTCTAATATTCTTATTATATTTTATTATTTGTATCTATCTGTTTTCAGTGCAAATTCTTTAGCTTTTTTTGGTCATTTTCATACTTCTATTTTCTAATGAATCGTAATTTATGGATTACAAAAAAAAAAAATCTTAATACAACTTTTTCTTCATTTATAAAAATAATTTCTTTTTCTATTTCTTTTTCGCGTTTAGATGTAATGTGTGAAATATATGATTTGAATTTCGTACTTGAAATATTTTCAGACTGCTTGACTAAAAAATAAGGATGAATATTTAATCATAGATACTCCAGTTAGAGAATATCTGTTGCTTAAATTCATGTACTTATACAATACAAAAGTTATCAAGCTACGCTTTAGAAAGCGGCGACTATGAGTCTCTTTAAGCTACGGAGATTTTGGTTTGAATGTAACCGAAAAATGGCAAACTCATAAACATGGCTGAGAACATTGTGAATATGATTGTAGATAACATTGCAATTATCTTTAGTGGCAAGATACTCGGTCCAGAAATCTTTGTTTTATACGAATGTTCACGCAATACAATGCTCCAAAGACACACAGGGTAGAGGATCACTGTGTGGTGTTGTTGGAGCCTAACAAATGGCTAGAGGTATTCATAAAGCTATGCATGGAAGATAATGGCTTGAAGAGGTTAAGACTGGAATGATTGGGAAAACGTTCTGATAGTTCCTGTGAAGAAACTTCCCAAATGGAACTTACTTCTTACCATCGGAATGCGATAGGAATGGGGATGATTCCCACTTGTATCCGTGGTATGGTAGGTCCCAATTGTAAATGTTAGGAATGGTGGGACTAATGAATGTATTAGGTTGGTGCAAAAATAATGACGTAATAATGTCGTTTTTGACGTTAAACAATACGCCAAAAAACGACATTATTACGTCATTATTTTTGCACCAACCTAATAGCTCGTCATAATACATGCTATGGGAGTAACCATAAAGCAACGAGAAACTCGCATCATTTCGCCTGTGGGAAAGGCTTTTTAGGGTGGAAAATCAATCATAAGGTCGACGCTTTTGAACTCTGTCAAGGCAGGCTAGTGAGGAGGGGACAGCTCCAGTCCAGATATGTCACTAATGCTCCATTTTTATTTTGATCTAGCTCTTGTATAGTTAGATTATAGCAGGACGGAGTCAGATACTTATCTGAACGGGACAATAAACCTAACATTTTTCCAGCATCTTTAGAAATAGACTAGATATATAAATTCCACTTGAGGTATGGACACATCTTTTGTTACAATAGACGCATCAAAAAGTAAAAAAAATAAAATTAACTAAAGTAAGTATTCAAAATAGAAATAAAATAAAAAGGTTAACGGTTCAATCCTCAATTGATGAAGGCAATTACTCACATTTTCACATACTTGTAAAATATTGCACACTTACGCTTACGAAAATGGCTACGATTACTCACCTGAAGCTTTTGGGTTGAATGAAGCAGGAAAATGACAATGTCATAAAAATGACGATGACCATTGTAAATATGGCTGTAAAGGAGATATTTTCCCAATAAACTTCGTAGCCAAGATATACAACCCATGAAAAGGTGTAAAATATTCGATGTGATCCTCGAGCCGAAACGTAGAAGAATAACAGCGAAAATTGTTTTATTTGGAGAATGATAAACTGCTTGTAAAATCTGCAACTTATACGAAGGTACACTTTCTCGTATATAAAGTGATCGTTGCTAAAGGAATGATTTGAGAGCCTCGCACTGAAACAAATGTAAACATTATGTGGTCATTTTTAAATAGATCTTTATATTTGTTCATTGAAGCAGAAACACTTATAAAATATCTCAGGGACTGCTTTCTTGAATAGTAAGTCAAGTCGGCATTATTATTTTACAGTCATCTTATCTACTGAACATTTCAGGAATACAATACAAAAGAAAAAATGCAGAAATATATTCGTTTTCGTTCCTTCTTGAAAAGGCGGAAAAATTTAGCCGCCATTCCATTAATTCTGGGAAAAAAAAGAAAATGTCAAGAAAAAGGGGTTTAAAATAAGAATAAATCTAGATTAGATTATTAACATCAAAAACTAAATAGATGGAGTTCTTTATCAACGTCTTAGGCCCTTCGAAGTAAATAACATATAAAAAAATATAAGAACGCATATATCTTCATAATTATCTAAATTATTTTCGGCATAATTTTTTCTCTTAATATTTGTAATTCTGCAAACATGATAACAGTGATACTAACCGTTTCCTTATAACTAAACATTCGCAATTCATTGACTGAGCAACCAGTGCTACGTTAGAGTATAATTATAAAATATTTCTATTAAAATAATAATTCAGGAAATAAGTATCTCAAGTCCACTGACTATTATAACTCTTTCAAGTATCTATGGAGATTTCCTTATTAAACTTTTAGTTGAAGTAGTGTAGAAGGCCAAAATCCTGATAGGCTCATTATTTTCTCTTCAAATTAAATTTTATCCATTTTAGTTAGACTCTGCCTAAATAAGCTTGGATTATTTTGGACTTGCATAAAGAAAATTGGAGGCACGGTGGAGTAATAGATAGCAGCTCGGCTTGAGGACCCCGAGTTCGAATTCCAGTTTAATTCATTGCATTCACTTACATGCCTTGGGAAAGGTATGAATCCCCTTCTTCTCTGCCGCAGAAAGAAATGACAACATACTGCGGGGAAAAAATCTGCTTCGTCAGTCATGTATTGAAAAATACATGATCGCCTAAGCGTGTATCACGGATGGCACATAACTGACTGATAAAACAAAAACATTTTTAAAAGTTTTTTTTTTTTTTTTTCAATCTGCTGCTTAAAATATTTCATATTTTTCATAAGAAAATATTCGATATTCATTGACCGAGCAGCCAGTGTTTTTTTACAGCTGACATTTATAAAATAAAAATAGAACTTCAGGAGAATGGGTTTCTAAAGTCAATTATCACGATTTCAACTATTGATGGAAGCTTCCTTCCTAACCTTTTGTCTGAAATAGTATGGAGAGTCAACATTTTGATTATGTCATTATTTTACTGTCGAATGACATGTGCTATCCATTTTAGTTAGCTTCTGCTTAAAACGGCTTAATTTCATATTTCGTATTTGTATAGAGTAAAAAAAAAGGAAGTTATCTTAAAGGAACAACATTTTTCTTCAGTCTGTTGCATAAAATATTGAGCGAACTGGATTTCACGTACTTTTGCTGAGATTAAGATAAAAAATTAAAAAGGAAGAACCCCCCCGCCAGAAATATAGGTTTGAGGAATATAACAAGAACAAAAATAAAAAGTAAAGAGAATTTGGATTTATACTGAAGAAGTTAAATCGAAAGCCAATTTAACTTGGGGGCAAAAGGTAAAAAGAAAAAAATCTGCAGAAGGAAATATGTAAGTGAATTTTTTTTTTTAAATCGAGGATGAATTTGAAAGGTTGACAAAAGGTGAAAATAAGAAATGCAGCTAGGGACAAACAAAAGTTAAAATTAGAAAAGAATGATTTTATATCAATAGAAGCAAAGAAAGACATTTACATTTCCAATATAGAAAAAAATATACGATCAGAAAGAAAAAGAAAGAACGAGAGAAAAAGAAAATAAGAAAAAGAAAGAAGATTTAAGAAATTTACAAAATAAAACGAAAGACTAGGACTGGATTTTACAAAAAAGAAAGAAAGAAAGAAAGAAAGAAAGAAAGAAAGAACTGAAGTATGAAGAGCGAATATATCTGTGGGATTACTATAGAATACATATGGAGAAAGAAAAAAAAAGAAAGCCATAATTTATCCTGAATATATATGAAAGGAGGAAAAGAAGAACGAAAATAGATGAAATTTGGAAGAAAGAAAGATATTTTA
Source organism: Acanthosepion lycidas (assembly GCA_963932145.1). Lineage (NCBI taxonomy): Eukaryota > Metazoa > Mollusca > Cephalopoda > Sepiida > Sepiidae > Acanthosepion > Acanthosepion lycidas. Next base: position 92,216,059 of record OZ010578.1, read on the forward strand.
TTTCAGCAATAATAAAATTTAAATAATAAATAAACAAATAAACAAAATAACAATAAAAATAAGCAAAATTAATTAATCCAAACAAATTACCAAATCACACCTGTTAGAATAGACGAAATAGAATAATAATAATAATAATAATAATAATAATAATAATAACAAAAAAAAAAATAAATAAAAAAACGAACCCAAATAAATAAAGTAAGTAATAAACACATTAGAAAACCATTATGACCAAAATATTAGTTAGACTAAAGAAATCAAACCTAAAAGTCGGACGAAAAAAAAAAAAAAAAAGCTATAACTGTTATATAACGATAAAAATATAAAAATAAAAAAATAGAAATAAAAATAAAAAAATAAATAGTAAGTCACTTAAAAATCGAAAACCGAAAAGAGAAAATATACAAGTAAAATAAATTGACCTTAATTCATCCAAGTAAACAAACCAATCCCGATAAAGTTACCGTTAGAAAAAAAAAACAAATAAAAGATAATCAACCCAAATAAACACAAATTAAAAACTGTTCCCGCCAAAATAATACTTAGAATAATCTACAACAATCAACCTCAAAATTGAACAAATAGCTTTAATTAAACAAAACTATTAAATAAGTGATATAAACAAATTTGTACTACGTTAAAAAACACCGATTAAAAAATAAATAAAAAAATACATAAGAAACAAAAAATAAAAATAAAAACAAGTAATATAATTTAACCCAAATAAATAAACAAATGACTTCCGGTAAAATAACCGCCATAATAGACTACCCACAATGCACCAATGACCCGTATATATATATAAATAGCCGAGAAAAATAACAGCACATGTGGCCTGACGATTGCATATAGCATGAAACAGACTGTCACCTCTAAGTGTTGACTTCTATGTTCACTTTTATATTATATATATATATATATATATATATATATATATATATATATATATATATATATATATATATATATATATTCGAATCTCACCCTGGTCGATTTGTCAGGAAGGCGACTTCCCAAATGTTATCAGACTGGATCGAGGCCGATCCCAGCGTGCGCCACCTTTGGAAAGTGCCTGAAAACCATACCACGCTTTGACCCAAGCCTTGTATGTGAAATTGGGTAGACGGAGCTCTTTTGGCCGTCAATAGCTGTGGTTGTACGAAGCCACAAGTCATCGTGGCCGAGGGCTTGAGAGTTCTGGCCTTGTTTAAATTGTTGATCGTGCAAGATAACACGCTCGCTCCCAGAGACTCTAAGGTCTGCTCAACATATTTGCTGTATAAACCAAATGTATCTGCAATAGAGATTAGCTACCCGCCCAGGTAGACGGGTATCCTCGAATACGAGTGGATAGCTATGATATATATGTATGTATGCATGTATGTATGTGTGTGTGTGTGTGTGTGTGTGTGTGCACGTATGTGACAAGTATATGGAAAGAAAGAAATGTGTATATTCTGCCATGTGACGTATCACTTCAGGACTTTGGTAATCATGTCTCCCCACAATTCTCTGTCTTTTGTAGCACTTAATATTCTTTTTGTTATCTCTCTTAAACCTTTTTCGGCCATCCATTTACTCAAGCTCATTAGGTAGGTTATGCGTTCTTTTCCTCTGTCTCTCTTGCCTTCAATCTTTTCTTTCGGTATACAATTTTCCAAACCCTCCTTCCTCATTATGTGCCCTAGAAAGTTCAACTGTCTCTTCCTGATGTTAAGTATAAGTGTCCTATTCGCTCCCATTTTCTCTAAATCTTCGTTGTTACTCACACGATCCATAGTATTCTCAGCATCCTTCAGTAGAACCACATATCTGTTGCGCCAAGTCTCTTTATCATCATTTATCTTCACTTTCATATAGGAAAACTGATATTACGTAACAGAGCAGTGCTCATTTCTTTGTTTCTAACGTAATATTTGTTTTACTTAATATTTTGCTTAGCTTTTGAAAGGCATCTTTCTTTATTCCGTTGCACCTTCGCATCTCAGTGTCGCATTTTCCGTTTTCTGTTACAAGACTTCCCAGATATTTAAATTGTTGTTCTTGCTTGATTTCTCTAATTTGCGATATGCATATTTGGCTTTTCCTTTTGCTAACAACCATGCATTCTGTCTTCTTGCAATTGATGCTTAGTTCGTTCTTGCTTTCCTTCACTATCCTCTATAAGAATTCTTTCTGTGCCTGCTATCAACACTATGTCATCTGCGTACCTTATATTGTTAAGATTGTGGCCTCCAGTAATGATTCCTGGTAGGACTATAAATTATTTCAGAATCACCTCACTATATAGGTTGAATAAGTCCGGTGAGGAGACACATCTTTGCCTCATACCTCTTTCTATTTTAGGGTAACATTGTCTGATCAGAAGCAGACACGACAAGCTCGGTATCATTGTGACCAAATAAGAACCCCTCCTCCGTTCGCCTAGAACTGTCCAATAGAAACTCAGGACAGTATTCTCGTTCAGGCGCTGTCGTCTTGCTTCTCGAAGATGCAGCTTTTTAGTGTTTTGGAAGTCGTCAGGCGATATGATATAATTTTGTTCTCTATCATTTTGCAATCACAAATCTACGTAAGAAGAAAACCATGGATGCTAACGAACAGACGACAGCGAGCCGTCGTGTAGTCTTTCAACTAATACTAAACGCTTCAGTTACCTCGGTGCATGGATCAGTTGTGAAGAATTTAGTACAGGATATAAGAAATTTGAACATAGAATAGGCTGCGCTAGAAGCATTTTAACCCAACACCAGAAGTTTCTATCAAACCAAAACATTGACCTGAAAAATGGAGTCATGTTCTTAAATAACCTCATTAGATAGAGACTTTCATTTAAATGTCAGGTATAGTGTTCAAATATATTGTTTTTCCAAGCGTAGCTTAGATGTGGCACAAGGCCGAATGTATGGGGCACCCAATGCAGATCGAAGTCACTACTCAGTCGTAATTGTTCCAGTAAGACAAGCTTGCTAACCATTACAACGCCGCAAGGTGCCCAAATTCGTTCAAATATATCTAAATTCTCAGCTGTATACAATTGCTTTTTTAGATTAATGCTTAAAACGGCTTCGAGTGAATGAAGCCTGTAGGATTTAGGGATGATCTTCATTCGAACATCGTGGATTGATTTCTGGATCATTTTGGTTATCAACCTCTACGGGGTATTTAATGTCGAAATCTAAATATTTTGTCCGTAATTTTATGCTTTCAACAACAGCTACATAGGTACATAGTTTTATACTCTTAGAAAGAAACGCAAGCGTCGGCTATGAATATATAATGAGGATACGTGTGGAAGATGTGAATAAGTTAAATTATAAATTTAGTTTAAAAACTTTGTTAATTTAAAAAAAAATGGTTCTTTCATAATTAGTCCTGTCCAGAAAACCAATGAAAAAATTTTTCCATTTTCACATTGAATTGCCTAACATTTATCTGATATATAGACAGGTGTATTTAATATTCTGCTACCCACCTATCTTCATTTATATATATATATATATATATATATATATATATATATATATATATATATGTGTGTGTGTGTGTGTGTGTGTGTGTGTGTGTGTGTGTGTGTGTGTGTGTGTGTGTGTGTGTGTACTATAGGGAAAAAGGTTTCATGACAACGTCTGGATTTCGAAGAAACACCTCAAAACTGAAGGTTGAGTACTTTCTTCAAAACTAAATCACTAGTTCATTTTGAACTAAAAACAAAACTTAAGCACCCACATTGTTGGCTGATTTTATTTAGCGGCCTATCAACCTCTATGGGGCATTTAATATAGAAATCTGAACATTCTTACATAATTTTATAACCTATTTTTATATTTTCATAGTGTTTTGACCCCAATCATCGGGTAACTATTTACCCATAGTTGGGACCCTAACAGGTGCTACCATCCCGGGTGAGAGTGGAGCTGGGAACAGCAGCAGTAAAGAGGTGGTTCTATGCTCGTCAAAACCTAATCACCGGCCTTGCTGTTGGATGTAATTTATTGTCACCCCCAGGACGGCATCTTGAACTGGAGCTACAAAATCAGGAACAAAGAATTGTACCAAATTATAGAAACCATATAACTTGAAGATTTTCAACAGCAACAGCAATTAAAATGGACAGCACCTAAACTCGAAGAGAAAATAATAATATACTCAAGATGTTCTGCACCCATCAATACTAAAAAGAAACGATAAACGATAGAAGGAATCTATTTTCCTGAAAAATAGACTGAATAGAAATATTTTATAAATTCCAACAGACAGTCGGTCAATGTTGAATGTTTCCTTGTAGGCAAACTGATAATATTAATATTATTAGTAGTAGGCCTCCGTCTGTCAGGGTTGACCATGGGTAGCATCCTAGTTGTCTTCTTAGCTGGAGGATCGACGTCTGTGTCTGTAGAGGTTGATGCAAGAGTGAAAATCTTTGTTGCAGTGGTCGCATGTGTGTTCTGATTCTGGACTGTTGAAGCTGTCACTTTGCTTTCTGCGGGTCGGCCTTTTCGTAACGACTTGTGTCAGCTGTTCCTCCCCCAACGAGTTGTTTGGCTAGGGTTCCTCTCCATTTGGATCGTATGGCTGCCATGCTCTCCCAGGACTCTGTGTTAATGTCCACAGCTTTCATGTTGCGCCTCACGACATCGCGTTATCGCAGCTGTGGCCGCCCGGCGGGTCTCCTTTAGGCGGCCAGCTCTCCATACAGGAGATCTTTGGCGATGCGGCCGTTTGGCATGCGATGGACGTGGTCCAACCAACGGAGTTTTCGTTGTCTGAGCGGTGTGAACGTTCTGGCCAAACATACTCGAGACAAGACCTCAGTGTTGTGCACCTTGGCTTGCCACGCTATTCTCAATTATCAATATTACCAATTCGAAATCGTTGCAAAATTGCAAACAGCCAGATTTTAAATTTCATCGTATTTCTAATGAAGCAGATAATGACTACTCCAGGTGTTAAACATTAAAAGTTGATCACCTCTTATTTAAAATTTTGTAAAAGCCTCCAATTGCGGGTGACTATTTTATCATCGGGATATTTAATGTTACAGGACATGTGAAAAAAAGAAAATCAGGAATTTTTTTATTTGAAACTTTGATAATTATAACATTGATGTACGTTGTCTCTAAGAAACCAAAATCAAAGAATGACTTGATATTAATGTCGGGAGTTAGAAAGCAGTGTAATAGCTTTGGAATCAGGAGATTTTCTTTCAAACTTTCTCCTTATTCAGATGCTTCGTAAATATTATGGAAATGATTTTGTCATCAATACGAAATTGAAGAATAACATCCATATATATTGGAAAGTCTCAGACGGAATATCATTTTTGCAGTTGAAGACAATTAGCAAGGAATATGACTGATCTTAAAATATATAGAAATCATTATGCGAAATCCATACCTCGGAGAACCAGTGGACAATGGCATCCAAAGAACGATCAATAAAATTCTGTTTTTTTCTCGTAGAAAAAAAAAACCTTTTAAGAGCTTGGAAGGCCTGCAGCACATTCGTGAGTTAGGAAAGGACAGGGAGCTTTGGAGAGGACTGATGATATATTTACAAAGTTGCTGAAGATTAGAAATCAGGCTGATTTGCAGTGCGCCTTCAAGTTGAAACAGAGATGATGATCATGATCCTGATCATGATCATCATCTTATTTATATCTTTCTCGGTAATGTCTGAAGCCGGTTGTCTCACACTTCTGTATACCCACCTTGTTCATTAGACCTCACCCCTTTAGAATATTTCCATTGGGGGACACTTAAATGATAAAGTCTACACTACAAAACCAAGAACAATCGCTGGAATGAAAGTTTCTATAGATAGAAGAATGCAAGAATACCTATCAAAATATTGATTGCTGCTTGTGATTCTATTGTGTCCTGTTGTCAGCAAAGTCTGGAATATAAAGGACATCAATTTGAAAACAAGTGATTAGATAATCTTAAGCGGATGCATTTATTATAAATACTGTCTTCATATGTATTATTTAAATTAAATATAATTGGTTTTATTGCTTGCATTTCTTGAGAAAGTTTCAAAATGGCTATACATTATTTGAGACACTCTGTATATACATCGAACGATCTCTATTTGTTTTGTTTTTTAGATGTTCCCATCTCCTCTTAATTGGTATATTCTCCTTCTCTCTCTCCCTCCCTCTCTCCCTCCCTCTCTCTCTCTCTCTCTCTATATATATATATATATATATATATATATATGTGGGGGGGCGTGTGTGTGTGTGTGTGTGTTTATTTGTTGAATTGGGCATAATCCAAACGCGTAGCACTGTTGTGAAATACCATGAATACCATGCTATTGATTTATCAAATCCTTGGGAATAAAATTAGGTAGACGAAGCCGTTTGAAAGCGCCTTTGAAAGTCTTCCATGGAGCGGGCTGGTATTGTTCAAAACAGTTGATTACGCCAGAAAACACACTTTCCTTCACAGACTAAATTTGTAACTAAAGTCTGTTCAGCATAGTTGCAGTCTAAACCAGAGATGGGCTCTGTGGACACTGAAAACGACAAAATGTGCCTGATTAGGCGTCTGCAACATAGATTAGCTAGCAACCCTAAAAACTCTCGAGACAGATGGTTACCTACTAATAAATTCTGAAGTGTCCAATGTTAACATGTTACCTTGGTGGTGGGGTGGCGGGGGTGGTGGGGGCTGTAATTGATAACAAATACGTTGGTCTGTAATTCAAACCAAGGTCATTTATGATTCCGAATACTTATGTAATTAACATGCAATTTTTACCCGTTTAGAGATTCTTCTTCTTCCGTGACGTGTTCCTTCAGAAAGTGGGCTATTTTGTTTTTTAATCAAGTCCACCTCAAGCAAGGTAATAAAGCCACTAAGACACAGGCGGTTAGAGGGTATGAAAGGATCAGAAAACAGAAACATTTCTAAGGCGTGAGAACAAAAGAAGAGTAATCAAGACTACAGTAGATAGCGATTGACATTGCTTTTACATTTTTGAAGATTAAAATCGACTGAAAAGCATGGAACCGGAAGCGAGAAGTGCGAGAAAAGAAACTGTTAGCATAGAAATTACGGTTACATTTAACCAACACAATTGTAAATTGGTTTCAAGGGTTCATATATGTGAGAAAACGACATTATTTTTGCACCAACCTACTATTTTTTTTCTGGCAAGAGCGTTTAATCTGGTGTGATAACAGTTTTTAACAAGGTCACTATGATCAAACACTCGGTCACGATGACTTGTCACTTCATGCTAACATAATCATAGACGGCCTCCGAACAGGTTCATCCACCCAAGGCTAAAATGTGTACTCCTCTGGTTGATTCCTCCTTCACGCCTAATAACCGTTAAGCTAACCGCATATTCCCATTGCTTTGTTAAGTAAATGAAGTGTATCAAGACCCGTGTGAGAAGCGGGGCTTTTGGGAGAATATGGGGGCAACTGATACACTTGAACTTGGAGTCGGAATGTTTTGAAGTTTCGGGGATAGATGAATAAGAGGGATAGCTTGAAGAATTTAACACTCACGGGATATATTTACAGCAAGTGGGGGGGGAACAGCATTTATCTAATTTGATAGTATAAATTGAGTGCAGAACTGTTTCGTTTATATTTTACCTGAATGTTATTCATATTTTACATTTTTTTTTTATCTACATCATACACTGATATATCTAAGTTTTGCAATAGAGATAGCCAGGCACGCAGCCGTCGAGATAAGCGACCTCTCGGTCACCACTATACTGTACTATCTGAATAAAACAAACATACTGTCATTGCATTCGTCAAGCCTATCCTTTGATTCTTACATAATAAAAACCCTGAATAATCTTTATTTTCGTCTTTTCAGCCAGAGGGTCGATTTTCATATTTTGTTCGCATTATTCACCACTTTCGTTGTTTTTGTTACATGAAGCGGAAAGTATAAATTGCCTTCGAGTATTATTTGCTTCTAGGGATGACACTTTTTAACTTTTATACAATGGTATTTTTTTTACTCGAAATAAGATTTAGCCAGATATGTCGAACATAATTTATTTTAATTTTTTTATTTCAGCAATTTCTGAAGTTAGCATCACGTGCTGGGGAGTGGGGAGTTAACGCAGGAAAATGAGTGATAGAATGTCTCTTTGCAGATAGCGGCAAGAGTTTGGTTTCTTACTCGGATCTCTAATTCCATCTCGATTCTAATTAACATGAATATGTTAGTGTAAAACATGTTTTTTTTTCGTCATTATGCTATAGATATTATGATATATGTACATCATATATATTGGACTCTCGCGTCGGTCTCAATTTATGAGGATCAAACGGTTGCGCTATTAGAACTGAACAGCCAGACTATGTACAAAAATGATTTGATTAGAGCAGTGAAGGATAGTAAAGAAACAGTCACATTTTTCGGAAGATCTGAATTCAAAGAAATACCACGAGGTCACCAAACAGCTCTGATCAGTTTTTGCTTTCATAGCTGTCCTTTTCTGATACTGGTTGCCATCCAAGGTTAACAAACTAATCAATACATCGATATGTATGTATATATACCGCGTGTGAGAGCAAAAATATCCAAATCCTGTTGCAGCAAAATTAAAGTTAAATAAAGTCATACTATTAAAAATCTGTTTATTTATTTCCTTATTTATTTCCATTTATTACCTATTATTTTATTTATTTATTACTGCTTTAATTTAATTTTAAATTAATTTAATCTTATCATGGCATATTTTATTATAATTGATAATACTATTTTTATTAAGCTTATTTGTATTAATATATTATAAACTAAAGTTACCTCCCCTTGATTTCCAAATGTTTTTCTTGTTTGTTCCTTTTGATAACAACAGTGTCTAGTTAAATTAGAATTTATTATTCTTATTTCCAACCTTATTTTCAATCTTAAATGTTAATCTTGGCCTAAATTCAAATACAAAATTTGACTACAATTCGTTTAAATAATTTAACAACAATAATAATCCACACAACAATAAAATAACTCACTTAACCAAAACTATTTATAAACCGGTGTTATCCCAAAATATATCAGCACTTGAAAAGTGCGTTGGCGTGAAATTCAGTGTTGTGCAATCGATGTAAGGTATTATGTATATTTTTAATATATTAAATAGCTCTATTATTTAACATTGAGCACGGTTTTTTCTTAGACTGTAGAGTCTATATATATATATAGACTCTACAGTCTATATATATATATATATATATATATATATATATATATATATATAGTGTAACCCGTATATAAGAGACCCGGATATAAGAGAAACCCGGATATAAGGGAGATTTTCTATGGTCCCAAATTAGACCCCGTGTTAATGTATATAAAATAGACCAAACCCGGATATAAGAGAAACCCGGATATAAGAGAATTCTTCTCCGGTCCCGACCACTCTCTTATATCCGGTTACACTGTGTATATATATATATATATATATATATATATATATATATATGAAGAAATATAGTCTTAAGATGTACTATATTTATGGGATAAAGTGCTCAATATCAGAGATAGAGAGTGTGTAAATATAAAAATGCTCGTGGCCTGACGATTGCATCTAGCATGAAACAGACTTTCGCCTCTAAGTGTTGACTTCTATGATCACTTTTATATTTTATATATATATATATATGTATGTATATATATATATATATATATATATATATATATATATATGTATTTGTATATGAACGGTCGCTCGTACATTATACTATATGTATCCATTTAATTATATATATATATATATATATATATGTGTGTGTGTGTGTGTGTGTGTGTGTGTAAATATATGTATTTGTATGGATATATATACAAGGTGCGGCAGAAATTCCTCCCACTTCCACTTCCCGAATAAATATTTTTTCTGAGAAAACAACTTAGCAAGAATTGGAATAATAGTTTGGTATGGGTAAAACTTAATCATTTTAAGTATAACCCTGTAAACAAAGGTTATGTAACCATCTGGAAAAGATCATGTACGGAGGAAACTAGAGGGAATCGATACATCACCCGAAGAAAGAGTTACCTCACCCACCTGACAAATATTTGCAGACTCCTATATAACCGGTCAAAATTTTGGTATCCAGGAACCAAGTAAATGTTTCTAGACACAACAACAAACGATCGATTTTTACCTATTCCATAAGTAAGCAAATGTTCAGAAAATCGAAGTAAAAGGTTAATATTCGACTATCTAGTAGATAAATGCTTGTAGGCTCAAATATAAAGACCAATATTAACTGTCAACGAACCAAGTAAATACTTACACACTCAAGCATAAACAATCATCTATCTATCCCAACCAAATAAATGCGAACAGAAAAGAATTTAAACAATCATTCTCAAACGCGTAAATCCGTATTGACTAATATATAAAGGAAGAGTTTTTATCCATTCCTTATTCAAATAAAAGCTCACAGATTCAAATAAAAGTGGCCAGTTTTTAAGCATCCTCAAACTAAGTAAATACACGTAGAACCAAATAATAATAATAATAATAATAATAATAATAATAATAATAATAATAAAGGAAGCCAATAAATTTAAAAGGGAATTTCAAGTAGTTAAAAAGATACAAATAAACACTATTACGCCTACGGAAATCACGAAGAATCTAAGAAAGAAAAAGTAAATGCAAAGTACTAAATGCAGAAACTATGTCAAGATAAGCCTCTTCACGGTCAATTCTTTGCCCGTACCAAACAAGATGATGGAGACAAACCTATCCGTGGCTACGTAGGGCAGGGTCAAAATCTGAAACTGAATGTTTTCTTCTTGCTGCAGAGAATTAATGCTTGCTTACCTAGTAGGTATACTGAAAAGTTGTGTTAACCCGAAACGCAGAATCTATGATAAATATCCAGAAATAATTGACCATCTTGTATCAGGTTTCACAGTGTTGGCACCTCACTGAATATAAAGCCCGGCATGACAGAGTGGGCCAATATCTGCACTGGAACATATGTCACTTTTACGGGAAGGAACCTGGAAGACACCTGGTAACAGAGATAGGACCTGTACCAATTTTAGGAGACTTTAAAATACACACGGACAGAAAAATCGCTCAGACATTGTGATCAAAGATCACAAAAACAGAATGTGCTTTTTTATTGACATGACAGTTCCTGCAAATTGTAAAATAACTTTAAAGATCTTTAAAAAAAAACTATCAAAATACAAGGATCTTCGTGTGGAAATCTCAAAAATGTAGCATGTGAGAACATC
>OZ010578.1:92232292-92284792 GCA_963932145.1 Acanthosepion lycidas
TAAAATAAATTACACTGGTAATCCGGAGACATCAGGCAGATCTCTATAATTAATACTTTAACTGTAATTTAGCTAAAGCTAAAATCGATTACTTTCACTTCAAATTCTAGGGGTTTTGTATGGCTTTTTAACAACGATATGCATGCTTCAAAAAAAAAAAAAAACTTGTTGAGTTGTTTGCCGACTCTGTCCAATAGCAAATATTAGCCGGCGTTGTATGAACACTTATATGTGCAGCTCAGTTACGTGCGTAATATAAAGGAATTCTAGAGGGAGATGTAGTCTAGATGAAAAAGAAATTCGATAGAAAGAAGACGGTTAAAAGCGAGACGCTTTTGAACAGTTCAGAATTTGAAGTTTTTTGTCTGTCAAGAATCAAGAGCTTGAATTACGAAAAATAACAAAGACATTTTAAACAGTTTACGGTGTACAGGGTGCGATGGATAAATTGTCGTCTTATTACACATAAATGAAAATGACACTGACATCCCATTTTAACAGATAGAAGTTATATAAAGATATCTTGAAATACTAAAAAAGTAAATTTACTTAATCGCCATTGGTTTAACGCATTGGCTTCAACCACGGCCTCCAGACATCTTCAGTATCCCCTGCATTTCTTCTTGACGGTCTTCTTTCGCAGCCAAAATCCGCCATGCTATTCACACAGGGGAAAACCATCTTCATTCTCTTCGTATTTCATTCGTTTGTGGAAAAGAAGCCTTAGGGGATGCGTCTCCTCTTGCTACAATTTTTACCGCTACAAGTCTAGGGAAACTGTTATCTGTCTATCATAATTTGCATTTCTTACCTCCATGAAGTAATCTCATTTAGTAAACCTCTACCTTGAGTCGTTCTTGGTCCTTGTACAGTGGAAAATAGCTATAGCTGAGATACTCAGATGGCACATTCATACTCTGGCCACAGGAAGAGTTCCAGCGACTACACCATGTGAACTCAATATGATCATCGATACAGGTCACAATGGAGAGAGAAAACGGCAAAAAACGTTAATTCCTGACTGTACTAATATCTCGAAAAGAATATGGGTTCAAAACATCCGTATACCGCAAGCCAACATTCACGGAACAATACCTCAACTTCAACTCCCACCACCCATACAGTGTGAATAAAGGGATCGTCTGCTGCTTACGACATTGAGAAAAAGTCATAAGTGGTGACCCAGAGACATATGAACAAGAATTGGTCAATATAAACAAGAACCTATGACGTAACAATTCCCCTGGGCACATGACAGCAGCCCCGATAAAATAGGACAACAAAGAAAACAGCTTCGGTCTGCCTACCCTATGTGAAGAGATTATCGGAAAATGTACAACAGATCTGTGGTTCATATAACATCATGACCATCTTCAAAAGTAGTTTAACACTTCGCAGACACCTCTTCCGAATACACACCCTCCCCCATATAAAGGAAAACATGACTAAACACTGTATGTACGCCAAAGACGAAAAGACAATTAAATTTCCTGGCTTTTAACTAAATAGTATATTTTGCAACATGCTAACGCGTGTTGAAATCCTCGCAGTATTGCTGAAGTTATCACTAATTTTTTTTGTCAAGATGTACAAACCCTACGTTTCGTTCAATTTTGTAAACCAATCGATGAAATGTGAATAAATTGATTTGCTTGGAAAAATACATTTGGTAAAAACCATACTCAGCGGTTTAATAATTTCATTAATTTAATTCTATAGGATTTCATAGTATTTTTAAGAAAGTTTCTTTTTTCCTTTTTAACAACGAAGAATAAATTCTTGGGATTTCTTACTCTTGCGCATGCAACATACAAATGGTCATGCGTAAATATTTTTTGAGAGCCAAATCTCATTTTTTTAAGTGTTTGGCCTTGTGATTTTTTATAGTTCTCACAAATGCAGGGCAAACTGAAAACAGGATTCTTGCATATATAAAAAGTTAAAGTAATATATACACAAAACAATATTGCATTTTTACTAAATAAATATTCGTTATTTTAATCATTAAATTATTTTTTAAAATAATGGAAGTATTTTGTGTGCTAAATAATAAAACTATAATTCCCCACCCCCCAAAAAAAGAAAGAAAATTTAGGGTACTAGTCTACGCACCCTAGTAAAACCAACTGTACTTTGTACCCCTTGCATGTTTGCACTTCTTCTCCAAATTTGGTTTCCATCGGTCGATGTGTGACTATTGACAGGGTGTGAGAGACGGACAGATTAACGGAAATCTCAGAATTTTATATAAAGATTTCAAGATTAAACTATCCGCTTAAACAGACCAACGGACCTGTTAATCATTCATTACAAGACTTGATTAGCTGCAGCTCGATTCAACATTGCGCATGGAATACTTTATTTAGCATAACACTAATGGTATTAATAATAATAGAAATGATATATTTATTGGACCCGCGTCTTTGAGGTGATATCCCTGTTAATTTAAATGTCTACATTAATATCTACCGACCTAAAGATCGAGAAGTTTTACTCAAGAAAATGTGCCTCCCGACAGATATCGAACGTGTATTCTTTTTTTTTTTTCGATCAAGGAGACCGCTCTTGTTCCAATTCTTCTCTATAAGTTAATTAACAGGAAATCATGATGGTGATAAGGCAAGGCTCACTTACCTATTAAAGAATTTGTAGCGTTGCAGCTCAGACCAGTCTCGAGGTTCATTTTCAGGGTGCAGCTTCTTCTAGTTGAACGCTTTTTGTCTTAATACAAGGAAAATAATTCCTTGTCCGGATCGTTACTCAAGAAAAAAATGCGCCAAAAATGTAGCGTTCGGTAAGGGCTGGCTTTAGGCGAGCTAGAAAAAGTGAGGTGAGGTGAGGCCTGTGCCTTCCTTTCGCTTGGCAGACGAGCGATTCTCTGGTTTAGGCTGCAAAGGACCAGAGTTTTATAAAGAACAGTTCATCTTTGTCCTCTCAGCTTTTGACTAAAAAAAAAAAGACACGGTCAAGATATTGTCCATATTCATAGTTAATATTATTAAGTGTCGTTTTTTTTTATTAATAAGGCTTCCATTATTTTTAGCCTTTTTTGCATGTAGCTGACCGTGTTTTGAAAAATGAAAATATTTTATAAAACATACCCACATCAAACTATTTCTTATTTAACAGTTAGAATATTGAATCCTTGAAAATAGCTAAATGTACAGCCGAAAGCGCTCAGATAAAAAGAACATTCGGACAGTTTTTATATAATTTATCATCCGAAAAGAAAAATAATTATTAGATCGCATGAAAAATTGTATAAAAACTAAATAAAAGCACCTTGTCTGTCGTATTCAAGGAAATGTGAATGAAAGAAGGATAACTGCCTAAATACACAACAAATAAATATATCACATGTATAGTATATTCGATTTCCTTAAGTTATCATTGCTTTCTACTTAAATTATCCTCCACCACCCCAATAAAAAAAAACGGAAGTAGTGTTATCATGGATATGGTCGTTGCTGATAACAATAAAAATTTTTTTTAAAATTGGAGAAAAGTTTGGAATCCCCAGAATATTGTTTATTTTATCTCGTGTACTGGTTTCATTTTTATTTCATAATATATACTTTTATGATTTTAAAACCAAAGATTATTTTTTATACATATAATAATCAAGTGAATATTTTACATAACCTAAACGGTTTTTGTGGTCTAATTCAGTAGTCGGCAACCTTTTGCTATGTGCCGAATTAAGGTTTTAAAATTATTCAGTGTGACAACAGCATACGTATTTTTATACAAGTTAAGGTCAATATACTTGTTGTACAATATATTTTATAAAAATCATATACAGTACATATACTTTAGTATATACTAAAATTGAAACATTGAAATATCTTCTTTGCGTTGTAGCAGGTATTGGTTCGGAATTCGTGATTTCATTTGCGACTGGGTGCCATTGGAAAATTGCTTGTCGTAGTTTGTCGACCCTTGAATAACAACTCCGAATGAGAAATCGGAGAGCCGAGTTCGAATTCCAGTCGGTTTCGTTACATTCACTTACAAATACTCCATCTCTTCTCCACAGCTGTAGGTTGAATAGCAGGACAGACTGGATCCAATAGCCTTGACTCATAACCGATCTATCACAGGAAGAACCGGCAATCTACTTTGGGAAAATCTTCTGCCTAATGAATTATGAATCGAAAGAGACATAAGCGCCTAAGCGTGTATCATGTATGGCAATGAACTGACTGAGTCAGTCCTTTTCTTTACTATATCTGAATTGCCGTGATTTATGGGGACAGATATGGAAGTGGCTTTTGGGTTGCTTCCATCACAGATTTTTAATTCAGAATAGACCTTCTCGTAGACTGCCAACTAGCCAAAGCTAGAGAAACAATTGTACACTGATATTTAATTAGGTCGCTCCATGAGATCACTAAAAAAGAGCATAGCATGATGAAAAAGACGCCAAACTTGACGAAAACAAAATTTTATCGTCTAAATGTTCATGATATTATTAAGAGGAAAGATCAAAGTATTTTGGGGGTATTTTTTTACATTTTTTAATCGTTCCTAGTATGTCTGAAATTTTTGTTAAAAATCTCTTCTTTTTTTTTTAGATCATCAAAATTGGCAGATAATCAATCATGGCAACCCTTTTTTTCCATTTTATTAAAAAAATGAAAATCTCATTTTCAAATTCTTTTAAAAATCAATTATCATTTTTTCAAAACTTATTTTAAGAAAATCAGAAATTATAATTTTTATTTAAAATATTTTAAACCAAGCTTAACTTAGCTTCTGCGCCGAAAAGATGTAATTTGAAAATATAAGTAGATCATAACCTTTCGTGTCACTTGGCAGATGATGAAAGATATTTTCATGACGTTTAGATAGCTTACGTGAGGATAATTCTTTCTACGAATGGAGAGAAGTGAAGTTATTTAGATTTAAGTGAACAAATTTTTTACCTCGTTATTTTTAAGGAAAACTTTCATCGCTTTAATTTTTTTTGTACTTAGCTTTCACCTTTAAGTTTACGATACTTTATGGAAATATATTATCAAGAAATTAAAAATAAGACTGTTAAGAGTGAGATTAAATTTCATGAGAAAGGTATCTAATTAATTTATAGATACCTTTTCTTATGAAATTTTATCAGAAGTGTATATAAAATACTATAATTTTATGTACATTTATTACATTTTACTG
Source organism: Acanthosepion lycidas (assembly GCA_963932145.1). Lineage (NCBI taxonomy): Eukaryota > Metazoa > Mollusca > Cephalopoda > Sepiida > Sepiidae > Acanthosepion > Acanthosepion lycidas. Next base: position 92,237,459 of record OZ010578.1, read on the forward strand.
TATTATTTGTATTTCCATTCATTTCATTATTAATTTTAATATTTCATTTATGGAAAAATGTCATAACTGAGATCAATATAAAAATAAGATCATATAAATTACATAAGATGATACTGATACTTGTAGGTACCCTTCTCAGTTGAAATTGAAAAATAAAATTAACTTCTCCACACGTGTTTCGCAAAAGTAAAGGCCTTAACAGCGGAGAACAACGCTTAACACAAATAACGCAACTTAATTGTATTCTGGTTCGTCTTCCGTACTTTATAATTACAACCCGATTATAAACACAAAATTACATATCTTAATTATTGCGGATTTTCTGATTAGTCAAAACGATACAATTTACAACGCGCTAAAAATATCTATCGCATAAGGACACTTAGAAAACCTGATGCGCCTTTTAACTAATTTTACAATATTTTAACAACTTAAATGTAAAAATCTCTTATAATTAAAGAAATAACAAATAATTGTACTAAAACTTCATTTTTCATCGAAAAAAGTTTTTGCTTTCAGAAAATATTGTCCATATTCATAAAAACAACCAAAAACAAATAAAAGCATTTGAAATTAAATAATATGTTTGTTTTATTAAGTTTTGTATGTTACAAGTTAGAGATGATTTTCAGGTAGAGTTAAAAAAAAAAAAAAAAAAAAACATGATATGCATTCCTCAAAGCTTTGTGCTTTTAACTATTGTAATCACTAAACCCAATGCCATCGAATTTCTAGCGTTTTTATAAAATTAGTTATGGGGGTATAATAAATATAAAAAAAATATTTCCGCTATGACTTTAATAAAAAAAAACATATTTATAATAATTTCGATCATCTGTTAATAGTTCCTGAAAGTGTCATTAACATTAATGTGTGTCATACAAAAAAAAATTGTATATGTTATTTTATTAGTTCCGATGATACAAAGTGAAACAAGGTTTTTTTTTAATCAAAATTTGGAATGTTCTAAAAGAAGGAAAAATTAAAAAAAATAATTAAAAAAAAACTTTGCTTTTTCCTCTTCATAATAACATAAACATTTAGATGATAAAATTTTGTTTTCGTCAAGTTAGGCGTCTTTTTCATCATGCTATGCTCTTTTTTAGCGATCTCTTGGAGGTACCTATATTTAATCCACAAATGGAGAGAGAACAAATAGATTGCGCTCTGTTATGAAAGAATCAGGGAATTGAGCGTCCCTGCCTTGCATAATGCATTACCCCTCTCAATGCAGAAGGAGAGGGACTTACGTGAGGGAGGACTTATCATGAGATTTAACATGATAAATTTAGACTATATTATAAACCGGACTGACCAATACAAAAAATTTGAACTTGTCTCAACCTTCAAATTCAATCCGAATTATCTAACATTTATGATTATTTACCATCTATGATTATCTACCATTTACGATTATTTATCATCTAGGATTATCTACCATTTAGGATTATTTACCATCTAGGATTATCTACCATTTACGATTATTTATCATCTAGGATTATCTACCATTTAGGATTATTTACCATCTAGGATTATTTACCATCTAGGATTATCTACCATTTGTGGTTATCTACCATCTAGGATTATTTACCATCTATGATTATCTGCCATTTAGGATTATTTACCATCTAGGATTATCTACCATTTAGGATTATTTACAATCTATGATTATCTACCATTTAGGATTATTTACAATCTATGATTATCTACCATTTAGGATTATTTACCATCTAGAATTATCTACCATTTAGGATTATTTACCATTTATGATTATTTACCTTCTATGATTATCTACCATCTAGGATTATTTACCATCTAGGATTATCTACTATTTATGATTACCTACTATCTATAATTATCGACGTTAAACTTGTTTACTTGTTATTTATCAAAACCTGGTTTAATTAGTGCACGGTCATGTTTATTGTCGTTTCTTTCTGTTGTTTATATTAATTATCGTCGCACGTTGTCAAGCCTGCAGAATCCAATTAACGACGTCAACAGTCCAGTCTCGGAGGAGCCTAGTGGCCCTTCTGTTCCCATATCCCTTGAAAAGCTAATGAACACGGAAAGGATCTGCTGGATATGCACCTGGTACCTCCTGCTTTGAACGTGGATAAGATTTGAGCCAGTGTCGGTTTCTAGACAGACGCCTCTGGCCATGATGATTAAAGACATGTGGTCGGTCATTGCTCTCTCAACGGGGAGTGTAAAGCATTCCATCATGTATTCCCAGTACACACTTCATACCGTAGACGAAAGAGCGTCATATATTCCCACCATTTCAAAAATGGAATGTCCAATGAAAAAACAGTAAAATTTCGTTAGAAACAAAGAAAAGAGTACCGAGTTGTTATGTAATAATTTGAATTAATATGACAGTGAAGGCTGGACGCTTTTCGCGCAGATAAAAAAATCCGAGGCACTAAAAATGTGGTTCTACGGAAGGATGCTGAGAATACCTTAGACTGTACATGTAAGCAACGACGAAGTTTTAGAGAAAATTGAAACAAAAAGGACACCTATACTTAACATCAGAAAAAGAGAAATTTCTAGGGCACATAATGAGAAAAGAGTGCTTGGAAAATATGACACTCATTGGATATAATGAGTTCAAGGACGACAAAATAAAACAGCGCATAGCATTCCCAACGAACTTGTGCACGGGGATGGCAGAACGGGGTTTAGGAGAGATAACAACAAAAAACAAAATAAAAATTACTAAGCTACAAAGAATAGAAATTGTGGAGAGTCATGTTTTCAGATGGTGCATAGAAGAAGAAGAAGAAGAAGAAGATCATTTACATTTTTCTATGAGTAGCCTAGTCGATGTTCATACTCATCAGGTGTCAGAACGCAAGTGATATAAGCTTGGGCATTTCCATGAGGTCAAGGTATGGTGGCGCCACCTACAATTACTTATCTTTTGTGTTATCACCTAACGTTTGGTACATCAGCGTATTTTTGACTCTGTCGCAACATCTGTACCGTCGGTAAAGCCTTCATCAGATGATCATTCTGCAGTGAGAAATTGATTCGATGCTGAAGAACCACTTTTCCAGGATGAACCATCTGTAAATTACAATAGAACCAGTTACTATTTTGTTTTCGTTACCGTGTCGTAATGCCAAATAAAAAACTTAGCATATTCAGGTCTTTCTTCTTGTATTTACCAACATTTAAGTCAATATTCAAGAATTATGAATAAACTACAAAAGGTTCGTTTTTCCCTGTTTTGTTCAAGTTCTTTTGACGATATCAGTCATTATCAAGAACTGGGTGTTGTCGATATGATATACAAGATTTTTTGATTAGACGTGGGTGTTTTTCGCTTCAGATATACAACATAACCTATGCAAAAATTGGGAAAATATTAGGTTGGTGCAAAAATAATTTCGTTTTCTGACATAGTAACATATGTTTGAAAACGAAATTATTTTTGCACCAACCTAATATAATAAAAAGAAATAAATTGACAGATCTTATCGGTTTAAATGTACAAAACAGGTTTGGATTAATTCTTGCAGTCTAAATACACCTTACACACACACGCGCGCGCGCACATATATATATATATATATATATATATATATATATATATATATATATAGAAAGAAAGAAAGAAAAAATGATGTCTATAATTATATACTGGGTGAATAGCAGAATTGTCCAAATCGTGTACAGCATAGAATAATTGTTCATTCCACAAAATGTTTAATATCTAAAAACCTCTAACCTAATTGAGTTTCCTTTTCCCATGTTTTTAAATGAGACGTTCAACTATCTTGACGCCCTTTGTCAAAAGAATCAAAGATAAACCCTTTGAATCATTCAGCTAGAAAGAGAACAGGTTAAAATTGTTTTATGTTAGTCCCACTATGGCTTTCCAAATGATGAGACGAAAAAATATCATTCAGATCTTCAGTAATGGTATGAAGATTCAGACTTTGGCTTTCATGATCGAAGTCCATTCAAAAACCATCAAGAGAACGGTGAATAAGCTTAAAAAAGAGGGAAGAGTAGAGAGAAAAATTGGATCAGGAGGTCACATCAGGAAGAGAGATCATCATTTCAACTTAGAGCCAATTGTACAAAGCAGATTCCAATATATGTTATAAAAACCTCGCTGAATTCCACTAAGATCCCATTAGTCATTTCTAAGATACAAAGTTTCAGATGTTAATCGAACAATTAGAAAATTTTTCTGTTTCACCATTTGGACAATTTTGCTGATACACTTGGCATAGTATATTGTGAAATGTAAAGAAAAGATGTCTAAAATGATATATAGTCAAGAGTGAATAAAGTACGTCTGTAAATATATATAATTTATTGTTAATAAGAGGATGACATTTTATTCACTGTCCAGTTTCGCTATTCTTGCTGGTTTTGTGACATTCAACTTTTAGCCTTATTCTGGAGGCTTCAGACTAAATCGTTGACAGTGGCAAAAGCAGTTTGTGAACAGCACATAATGAACTGGAGGTACGGTTCAAGATCTCCCACCGTCTATCTTTGGTACTTGATACGGCCAATGAGCGAATGCCGCAAATAGAATCTAAGAGAAAGTCAGCAAAACTTTTATCGCAATCCAAAAGGCGATTATAAATCCAGCACGTATAACAGTTTGGAAAAATGTAAAATAGAGATAAGGAATTCTGGGTAGAATGTGTTGCGCCAGACATATATTTGGGTATAGCCCGCCTATTTAATGTTTCACCTTATATCGAATAGCAACAATTTGTATAGGTACAAAATGCGAAGTTTGCTTAGCCGACTTATTTACCTGTCAAAATTTAAGCTCCCTATACTAAACATCATAACGAGACAGTTAAAATTTCTAGGGCACATAATGAGGAAAGACAGCGTGGAAAATTTGAGACTCACAGCAAATATTGAGGTCAAGTGGGACAGACGAAAACAGCGCATAGAGTAACTAACAAGTTTGTGCAAATGGATGGCAGAACGGGGTTTAGGATATATAACAAAAGAAAAGAAAATTTATAAAAGACAGAAATTATGGAGTGCCATGATTGCCAATGGTCTTAGCGACAGGACACATAGAAGAAGTGTGTATTCTTTTACCTTTGTGTAATGGTCAAAGAATATAAATGTGTGTGCGTAATAGTGTGTTTATTTTTGTGTGCCTGTTATTGCTTATTGCAATTAAAAACTTTGTAGACACCTCAGTGTATGGTTTGAACTTTAGTCGAAATTTAAGTGTTGCATTATAACAATGTCTAGTCAACATTTCACAGCAGAAGTAATTATTACCGTTTGTTTGATGTCTTCGGGACACGTCCATTCATTAACGACTAATAGTGATGCCATTATTCTGTACCTAAGAGCCATCGCATCTCTTATGCATGCAAATTCCTTATGTTTTCCTACAGTTAATTTCCTACCCTAGTTTCGTTTCACACGGCGACTGACTCTTACAAATTGCGTTCTGCCTCCGTCTATTTTCTTATGTTCTGCATTAGATATTTGAGCCTTCGTTTTGCCTACGAATTGACAGTTTCTTTTAGTTTCTCTGTTTCGTTTATTGGCTTGCCTTATTTTGTCTTATCAACATCTATGGCTTATTTAATGCCGACAAGGTTTTTGCATGAATAGAATCTATATTAGTTGCTGGTAATTTTATTTTTCAAAAATGTATTGCTGGTAATATTTTTTCCAAATATATATTGCTGGTAACTTTTTTTTATTTTCAAAAATATAATCCTGGTAATATTTTTTTCTAAAAATATTTTGTTGTTCTTTTTCAAAAATATTATGCTGGTAATACATATTTTTTCAAGTCTATTGCTGGTAATATTTATTCAAAAAAATGTATTGCTGGTAATATTTTTTTTCCAAAATGTATTGCTATTTTTTTTTTTTGGCAAAAATTGTATTAGGTTGGTGCAAAAATAATGTCGTTTTCTCACATATGTTACTATGTGAGAAAACGACATTATCTTTGCACCAACTAATATTACTGGTAATTTTTTTTTTCAAAAATGTATTGCTTGTCTATATTTTTTTCGAAAACGTACTTTTCCAAAATTATATTGCTGGAATTATTTTTTAAATGTATTGCTGCTAATATTTTTTAAAATGTAATGCTGGTATTTTTACTATAAAAATCTGTTTTTATACATTCATAGCTAGGGGTTAATTATTTGCCCATATTTGGATCCCTAACAGGTGATACCACCCCGGGTCAATTAAGAGATTGTCCCACGCCTCTCAAAACCTCCCGGTCAGAGGCTTTGCTGACGGACAGTGTTCTTGTATTAGTTGCCATTATCGTAATATTTCTTTGCCGTCTGTTCGTCGCCGTAAGATCTGTGAGAAAAGCCGTGCTATTGTTAAGTTAATGCAAAATTTACCAGGATGTTTTTTTTTTCCTTTTTGGGGTGGTATGGGATGTAAATTATTTACATATAAATTTATGTAAATAGACCAATGCTATAAAAACATATATTTTCTTCATAAAATATTTTAAATTAAAAGAATCAGCCATTTATGAAATCCAACGAATCGGGATACATTGCTCTACCTACCATCTCTAACACAACTACAATTGAAAAGAATTTATCTAAGCTTAACATTAGGTACAAAGGATCTGCGGTCCATATAACATCAGAACAACTATCAAAAGCTGAACGACACTTTGCAGATACCTCTCCAGAGTAAGATCCCCACGTAGAGGAGAACATGACTAAAGACTGTGTGTACGCTATCTCGTGTAGCTGCGGAAAGGAATATAAAGGAGAGACAGGCCACCCCCTTAAGTGAAGGCTTCAAGAACACCAGAAAGCTGTAACACGAGGGGAAATGGAAAAATCAGGCGTGGCTGACAACATATGGAGAGAAAAGAGAAATCACCGCCCTCTGTGGGATCAGGTTGAAATCATAGACAAAGAACATCATTGGAAAATTCGTAAAATTAAGGAATCAGCACATCTGCTAGGCCACAAAATCTTCTGAGCTGACCAAGCATAGAAATGAATACAATATTGGAAACAGTAATAAGGAGTGCCAGAGAAAAGCAATAATAACAATGAAAACGTTGTGATAAATATGGCAACAAAGATAAGGATGATAGTCTGAACAATGTAAATAGTGTAAATTTACCTACTTATAATATAAAATGTTGCATACACGCAATTCTTAACCACGGGTCTTTTTTCTCTGGCGTGTTAATATATTTATTGAAAGCCGATTGACCGCCGAACACGATCAAAATTAAGTATGGTGGGGCAGACGATAATTAAAATATGAGGGTTTTTTTCCGTAAGTGTGGATAACTCTTAAAACACGTGACCTTTTAATGATAACGTCATACGTTTGGACATACATAGTTTGAAATTCTGCACGTATATCATGCATACAAAAACAAATATTCGGGTTTGTCAGATTGTAATAAACTTTACAATATACGATTAGTAAATATATTTTTACTTTAATATTTTCTAATAGCACACTGAAAATTATTTTAAAAGATTTAAACACTTTATAAAATATTGAATTTAAAATTGGAAAAAAATGGAAATAAATCGTGTAAGAATTCATTCTTCATCGAATATTTTTCTTTAGACAATATTGTCTTTAATTTATACTGTCCATAAAAGTAATTAAAAGCTTCTCTTATATAGAAATTAGTATATCGTATTCTCCCTTAGATTTTAATTAAAACAAAGTAAAATAGACAAGGATAAAAAAAGTAAAATCACTATAGATTGCGATCCGAGAAGAAATATATTAAGAAAGGAAGAGAAAATTTAACTAGAAATTGCTTACCAGTTCTCGTTCCTCTCCCGTCTGTGTCCGACTGAGAAAAAAAAATAGCAAACTGAAGATATGAAACACACATGTATATTTCATATCCTCAGTTTCCTATTTTTTATTACAAGATAATTAGTGAGTTCTAACAACCAATATTTTTACATAAACAAAGATTAGATTTGATAGAAATGCACTGCGGCACTTTCAGATGGCAATATGAATGAAAATTCTTCAATACACAAAACATAACATGTTGCCAGGCCAAAGCACATTTTCCGATTATTAATAAGATATTCAGAGAACACATGAACCTACATTTTGTTGTTAACTGTGGCAAAGAATGGCTTGTTATTTTTAACGCCATCAAAACGAAACTGCTCTCTATTAAACGTTTGAGATAACGCCTTCTGCCTTCCATCAGCATGGCAAATGCTGTAGGGTGGTCACCCATTTCGCCTTTTCGGACTAGTGCTTGCCGCTGTCATAAAGTGGAAAGATTGTATTGAATCTATTGTTAGGTCTGCTGCTAGGGAAGTTGCTTTACTGCGTCGTGCTAGTCAATTTTTCTCGGACGAATCTACCTTACGTATTTATAAGACTATCAATAGGCCATGCTTAGAATATTGCTGCCACATATGGTCTGGTTCTCCAGCTATATATTTAGACATCCTTGACAAGATCCAAAGACAAATAAGAAATGTTAATGGACCTGACCTACCATTTCAGCCTCACTCACTTTCTCACCTAGCATTACTATATTGGTGGCAAGGTCTCATCATTTTACAGTTGGTATGGATAGATGTGACCGTAAGTTCTATGTTAACAGTTTCTTCTATCGCACTTCTCGATTGCGAAAATCTCTTCCGGCTTCTTGCTTTCCACTCAAGTTTGATCTTCAAAAATTTAAATGCAATGTCAATCGTCATCTTCTGTCTTCTTAATTTCTGTTCTTTTACTGTTCTTGCTCATTAATGATATTTTATCTTCTTATATTCATTCGCACTTAGTAACTTACTGCGTCTTAGTGATTTGTTGCCTTGCTTGGGATGAAATGATTCAAAAAATGTTGAAGTTATCCATTGAATTCTGGAACAATTTGTGAAGTGCCATGATTGTCCGCCTTCTAATAGAACACGGCACATAAAAAATAATTCTTTGATTTCGCTAGATATTGCCGATTTGGTTTGATTGATTGACTGCTTTTTTACGGCTTATCAACCTTTTGCAGATTATTTGAAGCCAGAAAATCTTTTTTTTTTATTATAAGAATATTTTGAAGATAATGATTTACTGATAAAAGCTCTACTAATTAAACCATAGCTGGTGGACATAGTGGTAAATTCATAGCCTTCTCAAGAGTATTTGAGCATAAGTTCTCCGATTTCCAATTCCGAGCCTTTATTCTTTACACCACCTACAAAAACAACCTTATAGAACCTGGTATTTTCATCCGGTCATCCATCCATTGTGACCGCTCAACTTCGGCGATCGTACGAGTACCGGTGTTTCAGCGTGATATGGCCTTAGGTGCTTAATAAAAGAGATGTCATTTTTGTCAGGGCAAAGATCGAAAATTTTCATCAATATGCAATAAATAGGAGTTCTCCACAAAAGGTGTATCGGGAAATAATTTAAAGCTTAATAAGCACAAAATTAATAAATGAAGTGGCCTTAATGTGATTGGGGATAGAACAAATTACTTAGTAGCATCATCGCCTTGCTTAGGGTGAATAGATAAAAAAAATGATTTTTGTATATAAAAAAAATTTAATCGACTAAAATGATACAATTGTTACTTGATTTGGCATAGAAGCCTGCAAATTATTTAGTCCGCTTGTGTATATGTTAAAAGATTATTTTCGTTGTTACTAGTTGTGCTTACAAATTCTGTAGTCTTTTGATTTTCAGCATGCATACTTCGTGCCATCTATCGGCTCTCCAACAGGAAAATGAAATTTTACAATTTCTCTTCCTTAGCATAAAAATGAATTCTCCTCTCCTAAAGTTTTGGTTACAAATATTGACTTCCGACTCTTTTCTTATAAGCTCATCCCAACTCCGATTACACTCCTATGACCATAGCTATCATTACTTCCACTGATTCCTTTATTGAGCGCTCTTTGAATCCATGTACTCGACTCGTAAAACTCTCATGGTTAATCCGAGTCGAAAGTACAAATAACTTGTCCAGTTTTCGCTTCCCTCATTTCCTCTGTCGAAGTGAATCTATTTCACTTGGCCGACATCCTTTAAAGGTTATCAAATATTTGATTGACTTTTGACTACACACGTTTACAGTATTTTTTTCTTTCCTGGCCCTACGTCCAATCTCAAACTTCATGATCAGACAATTTATTGTTAGATTGACGATGAAAGGAGACAAAATGAAGGTGAAAGATTATCAAACACAGAGAGATGAATAAGAATATATAAAAAAAAATATTACTATACCGTGAGAGGATCTTAAAAAAGAAGAAAAAAAAAAGATAGAATTATAGAGAGAAGTTAAAGAAAGAAAAAAAGATTATCAGATTGTGGGAATGGGATGCTGAAAGAGAGAAAACGATAAATAAAGAATAGGGCTGTTGAAGAACGTGATAATATAAGCAGATAGAGAGAGAACGAAATAAAAACGGTTAAAAGATAACTAAAGGGAGGAGATAAAGAAACACAAAAATAACATAGAGAGGGAAAAAGAGAATAAGAGAAGAGGAAAATTAAAGGGGCGGAAGCTGGGAACATTCACTTGCGAAATTACAGAAAAAAATAACGGAAAACATTTAAAAGAACAATTAACAAGCAAAGGCGCGAAAAAGTCGAATATGAACGAGTGTCTAACGCGGAAGCAGTAAATAGACGATTATGTTAGTTTATGGAAGAATATAATGAAAGCAGTCCGTTGAATTCGCTCGATCTCATCGCAGTTATTTAAAAGACCGCAGCAGCGTTTTTTTTGTTTTGTAACTTAAGGAAGTCGACAATCATATCTCCTCACAACTTCCTTGTCTTTTGTTACTTTAAGTAATTTTTCGTCGTTTACTAGCCTTCTTTGTTCCTATACACTGGATTCATACAAACTAGTTTAATAGGTCACAGCCTGTTCCTTTTGGTAATTTTGCCTTTAATATGATCTGTAAGTGTTATATTTTCTCGATAATCTTTCTTCATTATCTGTCCTAGAGAGTCATGGTCATGGGGGGAAGCACCTGTTAGGGGGGTCCCAACTATACTTTTGACTGAGATGAGGTATTGCAATTATTTCAATTATTCGGATTGTCCTAATCTTTATTGGTATGTTCACGTGAATTGTTGTAAGCTACTGAGAGGTTACTGAATAGAATAATCATATGAAGTTTGGTAATGAACGATAATATTTAGGACTAGAACAACATATATAAGATTGGCCAGCGGTGCGTAGAAGAAGTTGTCACCTGTTAAAAGTGATTCAAATGAATTGCACAATGAATCTCCAACTGCAGGATATCTATTCACCACCCCATGTTGTCAGATGTGGCACAAGGCTGAGTTTGATGTGAGGTATCCGAGCCCGTATGTTCGGCAAAATTTCCCGTAGACCCCGTATAAAACAGAGTCGGTTAGATGTTTACCGAGGCGAGAGTCTGGGGATTCTCTCCCTCTGAAGGCAGAGAGATTGACCAGCACAGCTGGAGACGAATCTTCAACTGCAGGATATCTACGAACCGCCCCACGCGGTCAGATGTGGCACAAGGCCAAATTTGATGTCGGGTATCTGAGCTCGTATGCTTGGCCAAAAATTCTCTCTAGACCCAGTATAAAACTGGGTCAAGTAGAGGTTTCCCGAGACGAGAGTCTGTCCATCGACAGATCCTCGTCTAGGGATTTCTCTTTTCGGAGGCAGAGAGATTGACAAGCACAGCTGGAGACGAATCTCCAACTACAGACCAACATGCAGTATTTACAAGTGTATTTATCTGAATGGGGACAACAACATAAAAGAAAATGTTGTATGCTACAACATAAATAATGTAAATAAAAATACTTTTTATAGTAAAAATACCAGCAATACCTTTTTGTAAAAGAAAATTACTAAAGCTCCTAAGAAAATTAAATTTCATTAAATGACCCATATGAAATTGATGTGCCGCTAAACAAACAATCAATCTGTCCTAGAATTTTCAGCTGATTCTTTTTGGTTGTTTCCTTCTTGTCTCGATTTTTCTCAAGCTTACTCTTTTACTCCCATTTTCTGTTCCTAGTTTTCTTAGAATATTTCGGTATAGCCACATCTTTGCTGATTCCCGTCCTCCTTTCGGACGTGATAATATTGTAAAATATTCACTGTCATGTAAGAGATTAAATATGACATAAATGTTCAGTACTCTATTCTTTGCTTATAACGGTATTTTCCAATGTCTTAATATTTTGCTTTGTTTCATGAAGACATCTTTTGTTATTTCTATAATGCTTCGGATTTCTACGTCCCATTTGACATCGTAAATTACTTGTCAAATTAACTGAATTTCTGTTGTTTTTAATGTTCACCATTCTGAATGTATATACACGGTATTGTTACAAATTTGAATTATCATGAAGAATTACAATGTGAACATGCGGCTGGCTTACACAGACATTTTTTTAACGGCTGGTCATCCTTTGCCTGATTTGTGGTTCGATTCCCGCTTTCTGTCGGTGTAGACGAAACTGGAATATCACCCTGCTAAGAAAGACAAGGAATCTGCTGTTTTCGGTCAACAGGTTTCTTTAATAATGGGTTAGTTGACATGGAACTGCCTAGGATTAGTTACGTGTCACTTGAGAGATCATTAGCGATATGTCTGTCTTCTCTCGCAACACACTAACGGACCAGATCTTCTCTTTTTCCAGCGACCAACGAGAACTCCGTCTCCATCCGTTTCCGTCTCCATCCGTTTCCGTCTACATCTCTTCGTAATCAAGGCGCAAAGAAAGAAAACTACTCTACTAGACAAGGTACGAAGGAAAGAAGAAAGGAAGGGTCATCAACTCGAAGAAAACAGGGAGTAAGGTCATTAAAAAGAAAGACAAATCGCGAACCACGAATTGGAAATGTCAACACCAAAAAAGTTCAGTAGTATAAATATCTAAGAAATGTCATAACAGATGAAGTGATAATACGGCATCACAAGCCGAACGTTCATCGGATTAGCAAAAGATGCTTCCAAAAAGCTAAATAATATAATAGGAAACAGAAATATTTCCTTTAGTAACAAACTAAAGAGCGCTGGGTTAATATGTGAGTTCAGTCCTCCTTCATGTCAGTGAATGCTGCACAATCTCCACGCCGATGGGGACAAAATTAGTGTCAAAAGAAATGTGGTTCTCCAGAAGGATACTGAGAATTCCATGGACTGATCGAGGAAGTCATGTCGAAAATGGCAACAAAAAAGAACACTTACGCTCAGAATCAGTTGACAGTTCATGAATACAGAATGAGGAAGGGGGTTTGGAAGACATAACTCTCAGAGAGCATATCGAGTAAAAGAGAGAGAGGGAGAAGGTAGCCAGTTACGTACCTGACGAGCTTATGTAAATGGATAGGGGAAAAGAGGAAGGGAGATTGACAAAGGGAGAGCCACAACTAAAGCCCACGAGGAATAATTATTGAGACCCCTGATCAGTCGCGTCATGAAGAATGAAGATATAGACCTTTTTAAGTTTATATATATATATATATATATATATATATATATATATATATGCGTGTTTGCGTGTGTCTGTAAATAATCTGTTACTCTTTTCCTCTCTCTCTATTCTATGGCTGACTGTCTCTATCTTTCACTCACTCTTCGTTAAAACGAATTAAGTTCTTCGGTCATTGAAGCATTTGTCTAAAAAAATGATCTAAACTCCCCTTTATTCCTGTCGTGCGCCAGGATAAAATCTCTAGACTGATACCAAATCAGTCGGGTTTCAATCCAGGTTTGAGGCAATCGCATGTCTAGCCACACTGATGAGCTGCGAAACATTCTGTCCGTGGATGAAAATAGGCATATTTCGTTAAGTTTATTCCTAGATGTAAAACTATTTTCCTGATATTGGACGCAAAAACGCGATATTTGATAAATGAAGAAACCAACATAACAAAAACAAAGCTCTATTAGAATAGTTCATCAAAACAGAAAGTACTCAGACATTGGACAATTTATATATAAATATGTGGAAGTAAAGTGATATTCAAAATTCTATATATCAGAACAGTGCATGGTAATTGAATGTAACGAACCACCCACTAAAAAGACTTCATCAACTAAAATAATGTTTATATATATATATATATATATATATATATATATATATATATATATATATATATGAAGTAATTCATCGAGTCTAAAAGAAACGTCAACAGAATGCACTGGACGGCCGTTTCGTCTTATATTTCGGACTCATCAGCAGTGCGCATCCACTACCGAGAATTAAAACCCGGAGAATTACATTGAGAGGCATACGTCGTAACAACTGCACTAACGGATATTTACGATCTGTTTCCAACAACCTGTTTGGCTATTTATTAGTTAGGCGACGTTTTTCTTCTTCTTATGCTTAACTTTAAATTGGTCTGTTTATTCTAAACCCGCAAATGTTGCATGTTGAAATTTGAAGATTTAGCGAATCTACACATTCAGCTTTTCCCTTCGTTGTTTAATTATTTACGACCTTTATGATTATATTTTCATTTGCCTCCTAAATATATATAATTCCATCACTAAGAACATTATTTTAGACCGATGAAGTTATGTTAGAGGATTAATGAAATGTCATCGTTCTTCTTTTTTTCCGCATTTTGTGATTCATTCAAATATATACTGCAAATTAGGAAATGGGTCTAAATATTAAAACAAACATTTAACAATGAACTTTCGTTGTCTAATGCCGCAACCAATAGACGGAATAAACACTGTTTAATAAATAATGAGGCGTCTCTTTAAATAGAGTGAATCGGCTATAATAACGTTATAAGTAATAGAAATATCGGATTAAATTCTTTAGAAATTGCTTTCTTTATGCTTCGGATATTAAACTGAAGATATAATGTGATACAATAAAGTGTCAGTGGTTGTAGTTGAGAGGAATGTGACACTATTGTGTAACCGGTAGTATGAAATTAAGATTAAAAGAATTCGTGTGAAACACTATATAGAATTGGAATATTGGAAGGGTTGAAAATGTTATAAAGAAAACGTTACGGTGAAAACATGAATTGAAATATGAAGCAAAGGAAAAACGAGAATTTTTTTTCTTTCTAATGAACAGAAACCTCGAATGGAATGTAAATTCATGTTGAATTGGAATGTTGAAAGCATAAACTGAAAGAAACAAATAAGAATTGTTATGCATTTGAAAACCGGAATGTAACACAGTCTGAAAAATTCTTTCCGTTTGAAATAAGTTCGATTATCGGAAAATATCATTGTTTTTGAATATTTAACTGTTTTGGTACTTGAAGTTCATTGGCGGCTGGGTAGATAATTTGAGTAAAGCTTGAAGAATTCGTAAAGCCTCGTTTTGTAAACATAAGCAGGATATTATTTGAGTCGTATTTGGAATTCGACAACCAAAGAAATTTCTTTGAAACAAATATATAAGCATAAAAGTTTGTTAACGAAAGCAATAATTGTTGGGTAAGAGGAAGTCTATTGTTTTGGAATAGTTGACCCCTGTGTTGAGAGTTGGTATCATGTTTCCGGGGTTGGAGAAATTAATTAATTGATGAATACGTAATGAGCTTTGAGGGGCGGCAAGAGTTCGGTGAGATGCATATAAAACGAACGTTTATTTGAAGCCAGCAGTTGCAGTTGAAGTGATAAGCGACCAGAGGCCACGAGAAGCCAGCAGAAGGCTCCAGATGCCGACGGTGACCGGGAGAGACAGGAAGAAGCCATTTGACCTGTTGCCGAGAGAATTCTTGTGTTGAGTCTTGCCGACAGAATTTCCGACGACCTAAAATGTCTTGTGAATGTTTAAACCGTTCCAAGTTTTAGAAGCAAGAGATAAATTGTCCCGATAGAGAGTTTAAAGAGAAGGGTTAATTTTGTTGTATCAACGATTATATAAACCAATTTAAAATTAACCCAGCGGCCTTTGTTATGATATTTGTATTTTCACTGGCCGAAGCATTCTTCTCCTTTTTCATTGCACGGTTCCGTCAACTCGATTCAGCGACGAAGTACCGACGAAATTTCCATCTTCACTTTTCTGTGATCAAAGATCACAACGTGAGCAGCGCGAATGAAAGAACGAAGGGGTCAAAAGATACAGTTGACTGGCGGCGGTACTGATAAGAGTGGGAAGGACCCCGGAATAAATCCGAGCCGGCCTTGTTATAATATAAAGCTTTCGAGAAAATAACTTGAGCGAAGAGGATGTGATTTCCTTAGAAAGGAAAAACAAAACCTTTCGTCCTGTGACGTTCTTCGTAGACGAACGGTAAATCACACTGGACCAAACGGTGGTTTCAGTCCATGATGGAGTATGCAGGTTCGATTTCTTCCAGGGTTTTTTTTTTTTTACTTTACTAAGATTTCTAGAATGCTCAGTTCGATTGACGTTACAGTTTTTAATAAATTAATAAAAAGGACATCTATTCGAAATACGAAATATACACTATAAGTAATTAAAGTCTATGTGTGTTTGTGAAAGATTCTGGCTTATACATGTGGATTTACGTACATACGCCTATTTTGGGATATTAATGTTTTTCGCAAACATCGGACGAATTTGTGACAGTGTTGAACGAGAAAATGACGAGGTTCACTGTTTTGAATCGAAAATTAGGCTGGCATTTCCAACCGTTGTTAAATAAAATAGCTTTTAGACATAGAATCGAAAATCGAGCCGGAAATCGAAGCAAATATATACAAACAAAATATTGTTATTGTTAACATAATTATTGATTAACTGTTGTCTTGACATTTTCAAAAGTCGAAAATATAGACTTGAGGCAATTCTGTCCTCTATAGGAAAAACATTAATCATATTAACCATTCCAATGTTTATATTATTCAAGCTTTTGTCCTCATCTATATTGGCATATTCACGACGTTTAGTTCGTTGTACGGTCCAACTTTCTTCAGTTAAGATACGTTAGAATTTCGAACCGAAACATTTATTTAGGCCACTGCGGT
Organism: Acanthosepion lycidas; assembly: GCA_963932145.1. Lineage (NCBI taxonomy): Eukaryota > Metazoa > Mollusca > Cephalopoda > Sepiida > Sepiidae > Acanthosepion > Acanthosepion lycidas. The sequence continues at coordinate 92,254,378 of OZ010578.1, forward strand.
AGATTGATTTAATTACGTGCCGTGCCTTTGGATACCTCAGTTTTACTTTGTTACCATTGCCACTCAACTGTCCAAGATATCGTTCCCTCTGCTGTGGCCATTTATTCAACTCAACTCTTTCTTTCAGGTCACTCTCTCGAGGAATAAATAGTGTATTTCGAAATTTCACCAAATCTCAGCTGAAGAAGGCCAGAGCGTACAACAGCCGAAGCGAAGTGAATATGGCAATAAAAATGAGAATGCCATTCAGAAAAATCTAAATAGTTTTAATAGTTACAATATCTCATCTCAAAAATATAGACAGATATTAACCATTACTTTGAACGCCATACGAACAAAGTCTTTTGCTATATATGTATATATATATATATATATATATATATATATATATGTGTGTGTGTGTGTGTGTGTGTGTGTGTGTGCGTATTAGCAGTTATATTTATCTCATTTCTATAACGATACAATTAAAGTAAAAATCAGGGGTTCTACTACTTGAATATATATATATATATATATATATATATATATATAGAGACAGAGAGAGAATTATAAATATATTTGAGAGACGCGAACAACAATCTAATTTGCGTATATGAACGTTTAAACATATACGTGCATTGAAAGCACCTGTCTCCATTTACCGAAAGTCGTACTACTCAATTTCAAATGCTTTCGAATGATAAAAGTCGCTAAATACCGTATTTTTATTTTAGGGCATCTTATCCCGTATATGGACGGTTCAACCGATCGAGCAACTTGGACCCTCCATCAACATATTCGGAAGCCGCACATAGATCGGTCGGTTAAACATTTGCGGTTTTTCGAAGCTGTTTACAGCAAGCTTCATCAACCTCCTTTGTGCGGACAGAAAGAGAACTTTCTTCCTCCTCCGCGTCTCATGGTTTTTTTTTTGTTTTTTTTTTTGCAAAGACAAAAAAAAATCCATGATTTAAAATTCTATACTACCAAAATCTTCTAATACATACATACATACATACATATATATATATATATATATATATATATATATATATATAACAAACAAACACACAAAGGAGCAGACACTATTAAAATGTGGAAATCAGGTGATGATAAGCTAGGATAATTAATTTGATTTATGATGTTCCCTTATCCTCAGAGATCTCAAGACATTTTTCTCGCGGACAGTTTTGTCTGTCTTTCATTTTAAACTGAGGAAGCCAAAGAGAGCATAGTCTTCTTCGGAGAAACGCGTCTTTAATAAAATTTTACACTTTGTCTCATCATCTTCACACACACATACACACACACATATCCATATGTGTGTGTGTATCTATGTATGTAATTAATGAATGTCATACACTGACATCATTTCTTATTACTATAAACGTAATATTTATTGTCTACATCTGGAGGCATATTTTTGTTAAGATTCTTCAACTATAGCCGGGTAAACATTCATTTCACTGTTTATAAAACATTGGTGTTTACTCAAATACGCTTACCAATTAAATATAACCTTGAAGAAATATATGTGTGCGCGTATATATGTGTGTTCTTAGTGTATAGTATATAATAGTAATATGAAAAAATCCCCATATGTATTCCGTGTTTTGTAATCGAAAACACTGGACAGAGAAGAAATGCTGAAAAAGTCAGTTTACATATAACAAAAAGCAAAGGACATTGTTGGGAGTCATGATACCATATTTATGGAGAAGCATGACATTGAAAATACGCACGAAAAGATGAATTTGAATCTATAGACAAACCTCTCATCAACGGACTATTAGCGGATGTGGCCCGTTAAAGCCGATTATCCGTAGATGGAAGAAGCTCTAATTTGCCACTGATACTTAGGTTTGTACGCTTACTTTTTACATTTTCCTTCTGCTTTGATGCCATTGAAGTTTGCCAAAAACTCAATATATTAGATGAAATAACAAATATAATAGATTTCTCACAGCTACTTCCTCACGTACGAGCTAATCTATCGTATTTTATATACTATAAAGTGTACACCCGTATTTGTTTGGAAGTTGTTTTTTATCTTGCAAATTTTTATTTTGCCTGCATATCAGAAATCCGTTAATGGGGGGGGGGGTCCGTAGATGAGAGGTTTGTTTGTATGCATGAACTTTAAGTATTCTGTTAAATAAATTGTTTTGTTTTATTGTTTTACGTGAGAAATGTTCAGTTTGTTTCTCTTGGTGTCCGAAGGCGCGTTTCCTAAATAAATTTACGTTTTATTTGTTGGGCATTATTTTTGTTGTTCCGTTTCTCTATACGGAACTGAATAGTCAGACAAATTCTTTTCAAGTTCGGTTTGATTGAAAAAAAAAGTACAAAACAGTAAAAAAAGGCGGAAAAAAAAACTCATAATTAAATAAAAAAAGCTTCTTATAGTGATATATTTGTCAGATAAGACATTCCAATCAGCGAGGGTCTTTCTTTATTTTTTCCAATGATTTCAAACTACACGAGGTTAGGCGAATCTAAATAAACATATAATATTCAAGAGAGGCGAAGGCAATAGAGAAAATATAATGGCAGAAATAAATTGGAATACGAAGAATAAAAAATAATATAAGGAATTTGAAATAGGACAGAGAAAACATGAGAAGACATTGAGAAAAAAGTAAAAAGAGAGACGAAGAAAAAATGGTGAAAATATTCTAGGATTAGAAAAGAGAAACACAATTCGAGAAAGAAAGAATAGGTGTGTTTCAATGTGTGTGTGTGTCTGTGCGTGTGTGTGTGTGTGAGAGAGAGAGAGAGAGAGAGAAGGGCGAATTAAGCTATGAGAAAACATTTTTGATATGTGTATGGAAGAGAAATTTAACGTTGGAAAATATGACAGAGGAGAAGGAAGGGAATTAAAAGGTAACTGCTTTTACTGACATTATATATTAATATACTATTTTCAGTAGATAAATATATAGCAGAAAAGATATTTAGAGATATCAGGCAAGCGATTGATGAAGAAAGAATAAAACAAAGGAAGGAAGGAAAGACAGAATAAACAAAAAAAAGGAAAGAAAAGGGAACAATTAAACAAAAGAAAGGTAGTACGCATAAAGTAAGGCAATCAAAAAAAAGAAGATACACGCAAAACGAAAGAAAGAAAACAAGAAGCATGAAAGAGCGCAAGGAGCTAACAGGGAAGAAGGAAGAAAGCGAGGAGAAAGAAAGAAAGAAAGAAAGAAAGAGGGGAGAAAGAAAGAGGAGAGAAAGAAAGAGGGGAGAAAGAAAGATTAAAAGAAAGGATGAAGAAAGAACGAATAAAAGAAAGGATGAAAGAAAGAAAGGATGAAAAAAAGAAAAGATGAAAGAAAGAATGAAAGAAAGAAAGGATAAAGGAAGGATTAAAGAAAGGAAGAAAGGAGAAAAGCGGGGAGAAAAAAGAAAGAAAGAAAGAGAGAAAGAAAGGATGAAAGAAAAAAGAAAGAAAGTGTGAAAGAAAGAAAGGGAGAAAGAAAGGATGAAGAAAAAGAAAGGATGAAACAAAGAAAGAAAGAGAGAGAGAGAGAGAGAGAGAGAAAGAACGAACACAGGAAGGAAACAATGACGAAAATTAGAAAGGAAACATTCAAGGAGGAAAGAATGAAGGTAGACTGAAAGAAAAAAAAACATGCAAGCAAGAAAGTAAGAAAAGGAGAAAGTGTGCAAGCAACAACAAGAAAATAAAACAAAGAAGGAAAAAAGAAAAGGAGAAAGCTAGCATGAAAAAGCAGAAGATAATAAAGGAAGAAAGAAAGCAGACAAGAAATATACAGTAGCAAACAAGATAAAGCAAGAAAAAATAAAAGCAAACAAGAAATAACGGATGAAAAAAAGGAAGCACGACAGAAAGAAAGAAAGAAAGAAAGAAAGAAAGACAGAAATAACTAAAGAAACCAAAAAAGTGAAAGAAAACATAAAGAAGAAAGCAATCAAAGAAGAAAAAAATGAAAGAAACGAAAAAGTAAACAAGAAAACGACAAAAAAGTAAAAGAAAGCTTAAAAACAGTAAAGCAAGGTTATTGGTCTTGGACTACAACCAGATTCATAAAAAAGGAAGAAGAAATTTGATGCAAAAATGACCAGAAAGACAAACTTTTTCAGCTTCTTTCGATGCTTCACTCTCTGACATTCCTCAAATGACTGCTTCATTTGATAACTTTTCAAGAACTTTCAACAGCGTATTTTCTTTGATCCAATCAGGTATCTTTTCCCCACCTTTTACACCTGCCACGTTTAGTATTCCTCTGAGTAAATTCCGGAACTTGTATCTGTCATTTACATTTAGTGAAGCCAATCTGTCTTTCCCTTAAGCCTATGCATATATTCATCCGCTGCGTGACCCAGGGATTGAACTCACCACATCCAGAGAACAAGATGAACATTACGAATGGAAATTCCCTACTGATTGCATCCTGCCACATTTATAGGATAGACTGCAACAAGAACGCACATGACTAAATAGCTCGGCATTGTGAAAAAATTTGCTTGCCATAGCGTATATGTGACACTCCTTACGAAATGTTTTTCTAAAAAGAATTAAACACAAAGGTCACTTTATTGGATATAATACGAGTGAAAATAAGTGATATATTTTAGGTATAAAAAATTGTTAACACCGACGAGGAGATTCAAACAATATATATATATAGAGAGAGAGAGAGAGTCTAGGTACCCTAGCGAAGAGATCATCTGAACAATAAACCTGAAATTATTTATAAAAAATGATAGGCAACCTTAGGGCGATGGGGCAAGTGACTAAAACTGAGCCACGTAATCAGGACCAATAATATTGTTGATTCTTCCGGACCATATATGGTAGCACTAGTCTAAGCATGGACGAATGGTAGACTTATAGATATGCAAGATAGTTTCCGGAGATAAAAATTGTCTTATTCGACACAGTGAACCGACTTTCTTAGTAGCTGATCTGGTGATGGTTTCTATGCAGTCTTTTCACGACATGTCAGCTGAGAACTTTAACCCGAAAAGGCGCAATGCCATTTTCTCGGAGGATAGCATCACACATGCTGATGGAAGTCATATATATATATATATATATATATATATATATATATATATATATATATATATATATATATATATAACTTTCTTTTCAATTCAATTTATTAATTCTAGCGTTTCGATTTCATGGATTTGCAAAGAGAAGAAAGAATTCAATAACCTTAAAAATAAGCAAAACTTAATTTTATATTTGTTGTAAAAGATAAAAGTATTTATGTCCGAACTTATATAAGTGAACGTTCCTTTCTTGATAGAAAAAAAAAATTAATGAGAGCATGAAAAAACATCTTAAAGAACGCAAAAAGTGTCTAAAAGTTTTATAAAAACCTTCGACCTTTGAGCTCAGTAATATATTTTATATTAAGTTTGTCTTTGTGTTTAACATGTGCTTATAATAAAAAGACGTAATAGAATTTCTCAGGACACAGATGTTTCTTCTGTGGTTGTCTGTCATTGACAAAGCCAAGATCCCTGTCGACAGAAAAATGTTCTTTCAAAAGGACGTTTTTTTGAAATAATTGTCTAGATCAAGGCATTCATTTCTTGTTGTTGTTGTTGTTGTTGTTGTTGTTGTTGTTGTTCTTCTTCTTCTTCTTCTTCTTCTTCTTATTATTATTATTATTTTTGCTATTATTATTACTACTACTATTATTAATAATAATAATCGACTAATTCAACAACAACCTTCTTGACAATTATTATTCTGCTATTATCAAAACTACTACTACTATTACTGATGCTTTCACGATGGTTTAGCTTACGGCTATATTACGTTAAGCAACATCAAGCCTAGTCAGTAACTAAATGGGTGACCGCTTAAGAATACCAGTTGCTGTAATCTTGGAGAGCCGACTTTCAATTCTATTTGGGTTCGTTGTATTCATTTATACGCAAAAATCAATCATTCATTCAATCAATTCAGCTTGGTTTATTGCTGATGATTAATTGTCTTGGGTATAACGATAAACTACATCCGGCAGCAAGGCTTCTGATCGGGAGACTGAAGTTTTCGAGGAGCGTAGAACCACCACTTAATTGCTCTTCCCAAGTCTATCCTGAGCTGGAGTGGCAGTACCTTTTAGGCTCACAGCTATTGGCAAAAAGTGAAGTCCAAGACAAAACTATAAAAGTACTGCAGTTAATTTTTTAAAAATTTTCTTGTGTTCAATTTTTACATACTTTATGTCCAGAAAATAAAAACAAATGACACAAGAGAAATTAATTAAAAACTTAATGTCAGCAATTTGTCACCCGTTTTTAACGATGGTTTTATATATATATATATATATATATATATATATATATATATATATATATATATATATATGCTGATGCATCAGTGGTCTCTGCAGCAAGTTTTACAGAATGGAGTTGTTATCCCAACACCGAACCGGTTTTGAATTCAGAGTTGTTCTTCTCCTAGACTGGTTGCCAACCAAATATGAAAACCCATCTGCCTGTTATTAACCCCTAGCTGAAGGAAAACAAATGCATTACTAATTTTCCAAGGTGATTTGTACGAAAGAATTTGAATTCAACATGCCAGTCCCACATTACACGGTAGAAACAGCTGCTCTACGAGCACATCGATATGATTAAAATAAATAGAGCATATTTATACTACAAGTATTACTATGAATAGAGATGTATATAATGCATTCATAAGGAAGAAGGTTATGTTAGAAAAATGAATATTTGTTGCGTTAATATATTTTTTTCATTAATCTTCGCTGGGGTTTTCAAACATTTTGTTCCAGCGTACGTTTTTCGTTCTGTTCGACTGTACTGGCGTAACCTTTAAGAAGAATATCGTATAAAATGAATGGCTAGCATAGAATAGATAATAGATAATAATTTTATTCAATACATTGTTACACATGTAATAAGATGGATGGGCTTGGCCCTTTCAAAGACGGAAAATCAATTCTGGGAACCGTTTCAGATGGGCTCCCACGTTTATCATCTTCAATGAAATTTGATTTGGTCAGACGAAGAGCTGAAGAAACGTGTTCTCAACGATAAGTGGGTGGGAACATCAATTTTCCAACTGTTTGCACCCATATGCCTCAACATGTCCTCCATATTCGACATTCCATCTTATAAAACGGTGTACAGGGATGAGAATGCGTGGACTGGGGTGAGAGCAAATTTTCTCTTTCTGCCAGGCAAAAGCGAAAAGAACGTAAACAATGAATTTCTATTGCGTAGCTACAGGGGTACATGCACCTACGTTTGGAAGCATCTGGTCTGCAGACTTATGAAGTGCCTACATATGAACACACGGGCAAACAAACACATTATTATTTTTGTTGTTGTTAGAACGTTCGCGGCCCGAGCATGAGACTCTGTTTCGAATTTCATCATGGTCGATTTTTCAGTGGCAACATCTTTATAATACCTGTCCGAGGAGACGATAGCAGCGTGCGGCACCGTTGTAAAATGATGTCCTGGGTGGATCCAGAGCTTTGTAAGTGAAACTGTTCGAAATCCGCCGATGGTTGTGCTAGCTCAAAGATAAAAGTCATCGTGACCGAGGGTTCGAGTGTACTTAGATTGTTTTTTATACGCTCTTTCTCACAAAATGTAACTAAGGTCATTTGTGTATAGTTAGAGTATAAACGACTAGTTAACTCTCTGAGTGTTGAACAGACACACAAGTGCCTTAGTAACAGCGATTAACCAGTTAATCTAGCAGACTGACATATTTGGACTCGAGCCGGCAGCCATACGTTATTTCTGTGTATTTAGCGAATACAAGCAAAGCTGTCTTTAAAGTTAAAATATATTTTATATGCCAAAATATATAACTTATAAAGCAAGAACTTATACCAAGATGCATAGCAATATTTTTTAGTAGAATTTAGGAATTGCAGACCTCCAAATTCGGCTCGGCTATCGGACGAGATGAGGGAATCTCCATCAGAAAACTTCTGATCTCAAAAGATTAACGCCATCGTTGTAAAATCTTGTCTTAAAGGGTGTGGTCGTTAACGTCGTCAGCTACTTGAAAAACTTTCCAAGTGCAGGCCTAAGTGTTATTCCGCTTCTCCTGCATGTGGTACCGTTTGCGATGTAAAGCCATGTATATATGTACAGGGTGTGTCAAAAATGCTTTTACAAACTTTGGGGCGGTTTCCTCACACCAAAAACAAGGATGCAAGCGGTTACTTGGAGTGAAATAGAATGAGAAGACTTTCGTGAGGAGAAAGGACAATAAAAGAACTGGTTGTAGGAAGATGGGAGATAACGGTTTAGATTTTTGAAGATAGTAGGTTGCAGTGGAAGGAATAAATTGGAAAGGAGTTCCACAATCTATCGATGAAAAGATCGAGTAAAGAAATTATTAGAATAGAACATACAATTGCATCACTCTAGTTCAGCAGTAAAACTGTGAGTCTTAGTTGCCAATCTAGAAGGATTCTTAAGTTCATGCCGTCGGGTCACCAAGGAGGAAACTTCATTAGTACAATTTGCACGGAGATATTTGTAGAAAAGACAAAAGGAAGTTACGTCACGTCGCGGAGAAATGACAGGTAATGATTCTTTGAATGTTATCTCGAGATGTATAGTAGGAACTTCAAACAAGATATGGCAGTAATATTCAATGCACAGGTGAATGGTAGATTTATAAATGTGCAATATGGATTCTGATGAAAAAAAAATGTTTTTAACCATTTCTTAACTGTGCTCAAATCTATTGTTTGCTGTTCATAAACGTTCCGCAAAAATTGATTAATATTAATGTTTGCGATATTTTCCACGTGGATGAATTGATTCACTAACATATGTTTACTTCATACGGACTTTTATGTCAGACGGGATGTGGTGGGGTATAGTTGCTCGGAATGAAAAATTGGGGAGCCGAGTTCGAATTCCAGTCAGGTTTGTTACATTCACCTAAGCTCAAATCCTAAAAATCTAAAAATATGTAAAGAAAACAACTCTATATTATGTAGGACGCTAAGTAATGTAAATTGTAGGCCAATTAAACGAAAGTGAGTTTATATTGATGTAATTATTAATTAATTTTTATAGATTTAATTTCGATGTATTTACTTTTATGCAATTTTATTTTATTTTATCTATTCATACATTAATTTATATTTTTTATATATTATTTATATATTTTTAATTATTTATTTTTAAAATTTTTATAGCTTATATTTTAACAGATTTTTTTAATTAAATTTTTGAAAATTTGGCTTGAAAAAGATTTGAAAAGGTCCAAGGCGTAAATTAATATATTGGCAAGAATCGATAATTGCATTTTTGAGAATTTTTATTTTCAAATATTTCCTTTCTTAAATGATATGCTCTTTCCTCAAGCCAATAATACTTATACGTGAATTTAAGGATGTAAGAGTGAAATTAGAAACGCCATTTTATTGATTTGAAGCACATTCCTAAGAAATATGATTCCTTATCGTGTTACAGAGAAAACTGTAATTCAGTTGGTGAGTTCCCTGATCGGCAAGCTGTCAAAGACAACAGGCATCCTTGGAACGGTTGATAACTAAATAGTTCCAAGTGTTCAAAACTGGCTTTATGAGGAAAAAGAGTTGCGAGGTCCATTCTAACAAAAATTGCAATTTTTAAATTAATTTTACAAATGGTTTTATAATGAGAGACAGCTTGATTTCGATGAAAAGCAACTGAAATTAAGATTTCAAAAAATCCTCGTCAAAGATGGAAATATCATTTTACGCTATTACAATCTGCCACTCGGTGTCGCTTTTTGGTTCTTTTAAATACAAAAGAACGCTGAACACCGTATTTTGGTTGAGTTAATCTCTAATCGGCATCATGACAACGTCAACAGGTGTCCTTGGAATAGCTGCAACCGAAGTAATTCTAAGACTTGAAGTCAGAACGAAGTCAAGTTAAGACAGTATCGGCATCAATAAGAACAATACTGCCTTCATTTGCTGAATAATACTCTTCGCACTGAAAGGCTGACAAAAGACTGTCCGTTCCCACCAAGGCAAAACTCGTCAGCATCGGATACGATACAAGAGAAGATAAACAGCGGGAATTCTAAATTTTCCTTCAGCGTTCATCATGAAGATAGATTAATAAGCGGCGTGCGCACACTCAAAACCAGGGTCACGCCACGCTCTCTCTCTCTCTCTGTTTCTCTCTCTTTTCTCTATCTCTCATCTCTTTGCACACACACACACACATATACATATATATATATATATATATATATATATATATATATATATACATACACACTGCCTTTCAAAATTGACCCAAAATTAGTTGTTTTGTACTTTAAATAAGGGAAAATTATTAAACATAGTTAAAAAAAATGTGATACATGATTTTATAATAAATTTTATTATGACAAAAAGAAAAAAAAAATGTTGTTCTCGTCAAACTCCTTTTGCCCTGATTACTGCAGCACAAATCTTTGGCATTCGATGCAAAAGTTTCTCAAAGTATTAGGTTGGTGCAAAAATAATGGCGTAATAATGTCGTTTTTTGACGTTAAAAATACGTCAAAAAACGACATTATTACGTCATTATTTTTGCACCAACCTAATATAAGTTTCATAATTGATTCCGTTTTTCTTTCAGTGACTCTAAGAGTTCTTTTTCATTTCTTTTATTCTGACAAGTACATCCCATGCCAATTATCGAGGTGGCTTCAAAGTTTTGTACTATATATATATATGTACTTAAGCATGTTTGTTTAAATAATTTACAAGCATTTTGTCTCTTTTAATTTTAACCCTTTTAAGTCCACTGATTAATTTTTGTGCAGTTGTAGAACGCTGATCAACAAAAATTCAAACGTTTCCTTTAAAAAAAAAATTATTTTGCGAAGTACTTTCAATCCCTTTCGAGATCATCTTTAGGGGTTGAAAATCTGCTGATATGTGAGCCTAAACACCATAAAATGTGAATAAAATATATATCATGTAAACCTTAGAGTATGGATGACAAAAACATTTTGAAATTATGTACATTACTTTCATGCAGAATATTGTCCTCATGTTGTTATTCTGTAGCGCATTAAAGCGTCGTTTTTGAATTTGTTGACATTAATTGTGAGTTCAATCAATCGTTAGGGCAGTGTATACTTAAGCTCAGTAGAAATGGGGGCAAACAATGACTTAAACTAAATAAGGTCGAGATACAATATGTCTTTATATGGTCAGCTGATTGAGAAGAGTCTACTGTCGGGGATTCAATAAAATGTTCAATTCCAAATTCTCTGGATTTACCCGGATCGACAATCACTTGATTAAGCCTGAAAAAAAATGCAAAGCTCGAAACCTTATGGTGATAAATACAAAGATAAGCACAATAGTCCGGGAATAAATCATGTAAATAATGATAACACTGTTTGTTGCAGAAATTGAAGCAAATTTATTGTTTGTGTCTCTTGCTAAAGCTTAATCCGTAACCTGAAAATACATTGATGTTGTCAGACGCCGTAGGTGGAGTGTTAAATCTGTTTTCTTTTATTAGCACTGATTTCATTTAAATGTCACTTGCCTTTCTGGACCGAATAGCACAGACACAGACATAAGGGAAAACAAGGCGAGTAATAACTGGCCAGTACTTAATGGAAAATTTATCCAGAAAGGATAAGCGGAATGAGAACAGTCTACCACCGTCAGGGTCCATTTGGAAATTCCCTGCATTTTATCTAGACTGACAAGCACCTGATGAAGGTCGGTGGACACAACGGCTGAAACTTTGTGATAACAACAACATAGATGATGACAATAGTCCGCATGAAAATAATCTTAATAATTATAAGTCGTCATACCAGAAATTCACTCAGAAAGTTCTTAAAAGGCAAATATATATTTTTTCATATTAACACCCTTCCTTAAATATATGTTGAAACGTTCGATGCTTTTGTGATTATTACATTCTAGTCCTTACATAATTCTCTGAAAAATACAGTTAGTCCTCTGGAAGACTGTAAACGAACCGTGTAACGATTCTTTACTGAGAACCGGGAATCTGTATTGAAAAGATACGATTATGAATTTTATTGAAAGATGGAAGGTTTCTATCTTGTTCAATAACGTCAAGACTGAGCATTAGAAAATCAATATATTTTATGTTCAAGCGTGTAACAAAAAGACACTTTTAGCTGAACCAGTTTCTGCACTTGTGTGGTTCGCCAAGTTTAAAACAGCAGTTTTTAAGGACATTCATTAGAGAAATCAGGAAGAATAGGAAAGCGTTCAGAACTTCAGATCTGAAGGAATAGAAAGAAAAAAAAACGATCGAAGAAAAATGCAGTACAAATGAAACGAAGAGGAAAGTGTTTTTCTTTTCTAGTTTTACTGAAAGATTTTACGATTATTTGGAATTAAGAATCACGCTTAATGCAGAAAAAAATCATTTTGTTTTTCTATCACAAATATCGCCAAATTTTGCATGCAAATATAGGACTCTGAATGCACTGTTGATGTTATGGTTTATAAATAAGTGAACACCTTTTAAACTAAAACATTTCATGATTTACCTTCTCTGAACACACACACACACACACACACACACACATATATATATATATATATATATATATATATATATATATATATATATATATATATTCGCAGCATGGCCCGGCGTTGCGCGTGCTTGATTAAAAAATCGTACGACTCATACAGCAATCGCTATCACTTGACTTAAAATATTTTTGCCCTTCATTGCCTTTAAAGGAGTGCCCTTTGCCGTGCTGATGTTGCTACATGCCTTACTTCTTGCCTATCTCACACTGCGAATTTTTTCTAAGCTCTATACTAAACATTAAATCTGTTACGAAAAAAAAAAACTAAACAAAATGAACACAAAACGATCAGCTTTAAAAAAAAAAAGACTCGTAACTGGAAAAACTGAATGAAAAAAGAATGTTAATAACAAATACTTTTTCACACCCAACCCAGTTCTGCGGAATGGGGATCAGAAGCAACGTTGATTTTAAGCAAAGGAATGATCAAATGGAGTAAAGTGCCATGCAGATTTAAATTTTTCCCCCTTGTGACGAATGCAGCTATCGATTTGTTTTGCATGCTATCACGCTAATTAACATTCGTGTCAGTCAGCTGTTGGCTCTCACGCTGGCCAATAGAATCTTCCTACCTATTTGTGGCAGAGAGCTATTGGATCTCACTCTGGCCAGTACAAAATGGCCGCAAACTACATGAAAACTGCCACAGAAGCATGAAAAAATCGATTATTTCCACTATCGATGGGAGTTGGGAAATGCAAAGCCAGTCTTGGCCTTCCCGCTAACTTGGAGCATGTGCATGTAAATTTTAGTGCAAATCCGTCGAAAACTGCGACCGTGTATTCGTTACACACACACACACACACACACACATCCTACCTTTTATAGATAGAGATATATACATGTTTTTTAAAGACGACAGACAAGGTACTGCGATTAACATTTTTATTTATTTTTCCTTGTGTTAGACCAAATGTTTACTTTTCTGGGCACAGAATGCGTAGAAACTGTCCAACTGTTCTTTAATTCCAAACGCTTTCAGCTCTACTTCTAGTCATTATCCAGGATGATTTTATTTTTACTTTTTAACTAGATGCATCGGTTGTTTGTATGTATCTAGAGTTACAGGGATGTTTTAATTTCCGAACACAGCCAGTAAATTGTGGCCGTGATGATAGCGCTTCTAGCGTCTTATATGCACGTGTTTTTCGTTGCTTGGAAATGACTCATGTAAACAATCACAGACTATTATCACTGTCTTGTCCGTATATTGCTTAAGATATTGTACAGTAATTGACGTCTTTGATATTGGCTTATATAAACCGAAAGCTTAGATTGGGTTAAAAATATGGATCAATATTGCGATTTTCTTTCTTCGTTTAATGATAATGTTATTAAGCTTATCTGACGTTATGAAAAGAATTTAAATAAAATAAATAAACACTTGTCTATATTATTTAATGAAACATATATGAATATATATATATATATATATATATATATATATATATATATATATATATATATATATATATATATATATATATATATATATATATATTTGACTCTCTCGTCGTATTCGACATATGATGGTCAAGAAGATCAATTCCTAGGAACCGACCACCAGAGACTAGCACATGTGATTTGATTATCGTGGTGAACGTTTTGTGTATAACCATCCACACGTTTTGACGGGCTGAATAGAGAGACCTGGTGCACTACGTGCCACAAGGTCCCCAATCGACCCTCCCCTGGTTTTGATATCAGAGTTGTCTTTCTCCTAAACTAGTTGCCATGCAAGGCTATAGAACCCAGTCTGTCCTGCTATTTATATATTTATATATATCTTAATGTTAAAAATTATATATAGTGTAAAATTAACGCGATACTAGCTAAACACGTGAAAATTTGGCGATTTTTCCATTTGACTCTTGTAAAAAGTCTTCATTCTAAAGTTAACGATTGAATAAACTCCTTTGCGAGTTCTATGACTATAAAATAGCCATGGAAAATTCTCAAATAGGATCGTTAAATATTTAAGCTTAACAATTTTGTCATAATATTAAAATAGCAATCATAAATATGAATCCCGGTCATTTTTAAAGAAAGATGAACATACAAATGAAACGATTTAAAATTGACATTTTTTTTTTTTATTTCACTGAAGAAAACGGTAAATACTATCTTTCTTCATTACTTTTCTCCCCTTAAAGCAAACAGTACCTTTGGTATATTTTTTCTTCCTTCTAGTAGGCAGGGGACAAGCGAACAAAATTCATCCTCGCAATGAAACATAAATTGTTCACTGGTTATTTTAAGTGATAGCAGACTGTAACGTACGCGCTAATAAACAGGCTTCCCAACCAATTGCAAATTGGTATTATAATCACACACACACACACACACACACACACACACACACACACACACACACAGTGCGATGGGTAAATTGTCGTCACGTTATATTTTTAATTTCGCACATGCGTGTTGTTTGCGATTTTGTCGACTGCACATTATAGTAGGGTCGTTTGGGCATCCTCTATGAGAAAAAAAAAACAAAAAAAACATCATGACACAATTAAGTTTGCCAGAAATTTCAGAATGTTTGGGTATCAATCTGAGGACAGTTCCGAGGGTTCGGAAAGTGTTGGGTGAATCTAATGCTGATTACGAAAGTGTTTGGAGTGATCACTAGTGATGGCGATAGTCATCTTCCACTAGGGCCCCAGACTCAACATGGAGGCCTACATCAAGGGCGGTGACAAGGCCGTGCTGCCCTGTGACAAGAGGGTGGAAGCTGGAAGAACCTATTGTTTTCTTCCATGTGACACAAGCAGGAGAATGCAGTCATTGCTGTCAGAAAATTTCTGCGATCACATCACCTCTTACATCTGGCCACATAACTACCCAAACTGCAACCCCAATTGATTACTATGTATGGAGCGCAGATGAGCCAGAGACCAACAATACTCCTTGTAACACCAAAGATGAACTGAAGGCAAGGATGATAGCAGCATTCACCAACTGAAACAAGGAGACCGTCCAGAAGAGTTGCAGGAGATTCTGTAGGCTATGGTTGAAACTAATGACGATTTTATTGAATAAATTTACTCTTTAGTATTTCAATATATTTTTGTGTAATTTTGGTAAATATTTCTGTTAAAATGAGATGTCAACGTTATTTTCAGGTTTTGCGCAATTTACACGACAATTTATCCATCGCCCCCTGTATATAAGATAAAAATATAAAAGTGAACACTGACGTCAGCACCGTGCGGCAACCCTCCTGTTCAAACACAATCTTCAGGCGTCACCAATCGATGCTGACATCACTGCCCACTTTTATATTTACATACGCTCTATTCCTTTTACCCATAAATATAGCATACCTTAAAGCG
Organism: Acanthosepion lycidas; assembly: GCA_963932145.1. NCBI lineage: Eukaryota > Metazoa > Mollusca > Cephalopoda > Sepiida > Sepiidae > Acanthosepion > Acanthosepion lycidas. The sequence goes on from OZ010578.1 coordinate 92,270,260, forward strand.
ATACTTTATAATACATATCCATATATTACTTTAATCGTTATTATAGTGAACACTACTTATTTCAAATAGACGACTCATTTTTAGTTATTTACTAAACAGAGTCTAATACAGCTGACTGCTACTGATATTAAGATTTTTATATTTTTTTTTTACTTTTCTTTCTAGCTACATTTATTGTATAACTATTGTTAATATTAAACGATAACGCATTTAAAATTTTTGTCATTCCATTTTCTTCATTATTTTATCATAACTAGTTTTAGTATATAACTATTATTTTGATTTATTGCCTTCTTTATTGTCTCTTTCTTTCATCTTTAGTCTTACTATTTGAAACGTGTTTATCTACTCATCTATTTGAATTAATTATTTTTATTTAATTATTCTTTTATTTGCCTTATTTATTCATTTATTTTTTTACTAATTTTCATATTTATAATTTTCTATATATGACTTTCATTTCATTTTGTTTTACCTCATCTTATCTTTATCACGGCATATTTTATTATTATTGCTATCACTACTTTTAATTTTTTTTTTTTTTTTTTTAGGAAAATTAATATTAATTATATGATTATTAATTACTCTATTGATTCCCGGAAAAATAGAGTTAACCGGCTTGATTTTGTAACAGCACTTCTAGTTGTTAAAGCAACGTCTCTCTAAATTATATATTTATTTATTTATATTTCTTATTTTCAACCTTATTTTCAATTTTAAATATTGATCTAGAAGAAACTATCAAATTCAAAACCGACTACAATTCATTTAAACATTTTAACGTCTTTATTTACGTATTTATATCTTCCTATATAAGACTCTTATTTTATTTTACAGTGTAACCCGGATATAAGAGACCCGGATATAAGATAAACCCGGATATAAGATAGATTTTCTCTGGTCCCAAATTAGAGCCATACTTACCTAAACAAAATAGACCAAACCCGGATAGAAGCGAAACCCTGATATAAGAGATTTCTTCTCCGGCCCCGACAACTCTCTTATATCCGGGTTACACTGTACTTTATTTTTTTATTTTTCATATTTTCTCATTTAATTTTAATTCATTTTCTTTCCATTGATATGTATTATTATTATTATTATTATTATTATTATTATTAGTAGTAGTAGTAGTAGTAGTAGTAGTAGTACTTTATATTTTTTTGTTCTATTTTATAATATTTTGTTTTATCATGGCATACTTTGTTCTTGATATCATTAGTTTTAGTTAGTTTAATAATATTATTTATCAATAACACTGTTAATTTTTGAAAAAAAAATAGAGTTGCCCCCGTCGATTTCCCAACGACACTTTTTTGTTTACTTACGTTTTCAAAACAATCGTCCCACTAACTAAAATGTATCTTTCTTATTTCCAACCTTATTTTCAATCTTAAATGTTAATCCGGTAATGAAGTTTAAAATTAAACTACAATTCATTTAAATATTTTAACTCCAATAATATTCCACCCGAACAATAATATATCACGCGTGAAGCAAACAATTTATCAAAACACCGATGTCAGTCCAAAATATAAATAAAAATAAATATAATAACATCAGCACTTGAAAACTACTTCGGCATGAAACTCAGAGCTTTGCAAGTAATGTATGATATTAGGTATATTTTTTTATACATATATATACGCTTAGAAAATCACGATAGATAGATAGATAGATAGATAGATATAGTCTTTTTCTAAGCTATCTTACAACGCTGAAAGTATGTGGCACCCAGTGAGGATCGGACTCACTACTCAGCTGTAATTGTTCTGGCGAGACAAGCTTGCTAATCATCACACCACCTCGAGATACAATATAAGATCGCTTATACAAAGTGCTATTGGTACCATGTAACCCAGTACTATCTGTCTCATGGTCGGGTCATCAGCGACTAAACCGGTTAACCCCAGTAGGCTTCCTGGTAAGATGGATGGCTGGACACCAAGGAGGAGTAAAAACAAGGCGGAAGAACATTCTTTCAGGGTCAACTGCCATCTAGCACACACTTTTCAGGTTTTCTCAATCCTATTTCATCACTTTTTTCACCTGAGGAATCATTGCCTCGCGGTCTTGGCTTATTTCTTCGTACAGATTATTTCTTAGACTCTGATCCTCCAAAAGTGGAGTTTGCTCTGTGCAAGCTATATCCACTATAAATATTCCTTTATCACAGGTACCTTTTCGTGCAACTCCTTTAGAACAGGGACAACCCAAGTCCAGTGTCGATTTGGACATAGCAACGCATACAGGTTTGAAAAATTGGAAGTATGTAGTTAGAATCCTGCATACTGGCGGCTCGGTGCTTATCCTAATGTCGTCTTCCAATCAATTTGTGGCAGTGGTTGCCATTGGGCATAGCTCTGATTGACTAAGCAGCCTTTTCAGGGTAGCACTGCTCACTCGAATGCGAGACGGGACTGGAAAAGGCGTCTTAAACATTGCTTGTCACACTATTAATCTGGTCAGCTTACCGCGGCTGATGGATGTTCATCACAATTACTGGAACATAAGAACTATACAAGACATAGTGAACTGCATCCACCAAGCCAGACGCTCTGCGATACTTGATTGCGAATTCGGTAAGCGTACTCTTGATATTATTCCACTATCTGAAGTTCGCCTTCCTGAAAAGTGGGGGGTCGGAAGGAAGTGGGATATAATTTTTATTGGAGGGGTAAATTTGGTGAAGCAAAGCGTGTGTCCGAGGTTGGCTATTGAATTAATTCTGAGTTAGTTCATAGACTGGAGGAGCTTTCCAGGGTTGTATCTGATCGAATCATATTATTCTACCCGCCTCTCAACAATGACCAATATTCTTTCCTTATCAGTGTGTATGCTCCCACTATAAATTTCTTCGATGAAAATATCGTACATTTCTACTCTGAGCTCAGAGATAACATCAGGAAGGATGTCAGAGTTGGGTGTAGCTATGCCACATGAAGGAGACGTGGATTTGGTAAATGCAACGGTAATAGGTTGCATCTGCTGTGTTTATGCAATGAATTTGATCTAGTTATAGTTAATTCTCTTTTACAGCACAAAATCAAAGATAAGGTTATCTGGATGCACCCCAGGTCTAAAAGTTGTCATGTGATTGACTTCGTCATTGTTCGTTTGTCATGAAAAGTATTTAATGCTGAACCGACCATCGTCTCTTGAAAGCTTCCTTTAATATGGAAATAAAAATTAAAAGCAAGTATTCAGTCAATCGTTCACCGAAGCGAAGAAGCTCAACAACAGTTCATTGATAAGATCAAAAATTTGAACCTCTGGACGAAATTAATGTTTGGTCTGACTTTAAATCTAAACTTTATACTGCCTCACTCGAAGTACTGGGACATATAGAGAGAAAACATCTGGAGTGGTTTGATGACAATGATGCAGATATAAAACATCTACTCGACCAAAAACAACTTCTGATCAGCAGATAGATTCAGAATAACATCTCTCCTTCTGAGCGATCTGCAGTTAAATTGTAGCTGAAAGCAATAAAACCTCAGGTTCAGCGAAAGTCAAAATCAGTGGTGGGAGGAGAGAAAGACAAAATCGATGGTGGGAGGAAAAATCAGCTAAAATCCAACATTTCGAGATTCTAAGATATTTAATAGTCTTCTGTCTGAAATCTATGGTTCTATGTCATCTACTATTACCCCACTGCGCTCAAACTACGACTCGAGGTTACCAAACCAGAAAATATCCGTAATAGTTGGAGGGAACACTTCCATGTACTCCTGAATCGACCATCTATTGTTGAGAACAGCTTTGTTGACCAGATCGATGAACTATCCATCAAGAATGACCTGGACAGTCATCCAACTGTTCATAAAGTTTCCAGGGTTGTTGAACAAATGAACAATGGAAAAGATCCTGGGCTGGATAGAATTAGCTTTAAAGTCCTTAAATGTGTTGGGTCCGGACTAAATGAGTTGTTGCACAAGGTGTTCCTATCCGTTTGGATTGAGGGTGCTCCTCAGAACTGGAGGGATGTGCTTCTCATCTCTTTGTTTAAAAAGGGTTTTAGGAATCTCTGTGACAACTATCGAGGAATTGCTTTACGCACCATCGATGGAAAACTTTTTGCAAGAGTTCATTTGAATCGACTTGAGATACACATATCCATTCTTTCAGAATCACAATGCGGTTTTCGTTCGGGGTGTGGCACAGTTGATATGATCTTTTCGGCTCGCCAGCTTCGGGAAAAGTGTATTAAGCATGGTCTTGGATTTCTATCAATCTTGCGAATGCATTTGCCACAGTTAACAGTGAGATGCTAACCTCATTTTGAGGCCCTTGTTAGATCGATTCACAGTGATATGAATGCCTGGGTTAATTTTCACGGTACCCTGTGTCAGTTGCGAATGGGGTTAAGCAGGGCTGTGTTCTTTCACCACAGGGTCTAGTAAGTAATTTACGTAGGCATTGAAATCGTATACCTGGTGTATCCGATCCTCATGTATGGGTTTTCTGTACCAGAGATTTTAAAAACCTGACCGGACTCAAAATTCACCCTCATGCGCGCAATCTCTCAGATGCCTGTAGGTGATTTTGTATGAAGATGTGGTCTTACTAATGTGCGACTTGACAGTCAAAAAAAAAAAAAATATATATATATATATATACCGGGTGTAACAACAAAATTGTCCAAATCGTGTAATAGCATGGGATAATTGTCCAGCCCACAAAATTTTTTATATCTAAAACTTTCTTTTCCGCACTGTTTTCAGAAAAGTCATTTCGCCATTTTGACACTATTTGTCACAAGATTCGCTGAAAGTAAAAACTTTGAGTTATTCAGCTAGAAAGAGAATATACAACGGTTCAAAGCTTATATTGCTGTTACACTATTTGGACAATTTTGGTGTTACACCCAATATATATATATATATATATATATATATATATATATATATATGTATGTATGTGTGTGTGTGTGTTGTTGTTGTTGTGAATTGGTAGTAACTGCTAAATATTGCCCTGAAATGACGTGAAAATACCTGCAAGTTATCAAAAGTCCTTAGTCATGTGAGTGATCCGAGAGCTATAGAAAGTTTTCAACACACCTGCTGCTATGTTTTACAATACAATTAACTGTCCAGTTTGTGGACTGGTGTATAGTTATTCTGCCTGGATTACCGTTTAGCAAGAGGCATAGACATAATTAAATTGAAATAATTACTGCCTGAATTTCTGCGACGAGGTGTTATCGTTATTTACATCTGTTTACCGTCGGACTATTGTCCTCATCTTTGTTGTTATCATCACAAGGTCTCGTTTTCTTCATCAATTGATTGTTGGTAACCTTCATTATTTAATCAACGTAGATAGATTGTTTTCTGTTCTGATGAGTACGTCTACGGACACATTATCTAGTTCTTATTTAATACTGCTCGTCCTAATATTGCTACAAAGTCTTCTCTACTCGGCAGATCATACAATTACTCTATCCCCTAAATTCACGAAAAAAAAAAATTAATCCATGTTTTTTTTTTTTAAATTTAAGGAGATTGTTTAATCATAAATTCAACTGCATGGAAGTTTATAATTTGTTTTAAATTGAAATTCGGCAACGAAGTCTTTTAACATTTGATGATGCTCAAGTAGTGGCAATGTTAACAAAATTCTAATGCACAAGATGAACAGATGCAATTCATAGTATTTGCATTATATAAAAATAACCGTTAAATACAGCACAATATTTTACGCGTTTCGGGTGGGTAGAATATTCCTAGAAATCCTGAACTCGGCACTGTGGGATAATTGCAACTAACCCGTTTAACAATATTAACCGGATATTGCATGTTCGTTCGATAAGAATTGCCCCAATTGTATACGGCGATTCAAATGCAAACCTCTGACATTATTCTTTATAATTCGCCATTCATGGCGGCAGTCTATTCACTTCACCAATGTTTTATCTCGGTGATGCCAAAATCTCCTCCTCACCTTTCTGTCACTCTCCTTTTTCTTCGTGGGTGGTTATCGTGAATTCCGCTCATTGAAATGCGATTGCCTCAGATGATTTTGGGTCAGTGGTCGAAATTCGAATCAATGGATGTAATCAGAGTCGATATATCCAGCGCAAATCAAAGTGCATCGGCCTACGTTCCCGGAGTTCATCAGCTCTGGGATTTTTGCAGAAGAACGATTCTAACGTTTTCAAGATAAAATAAGTTATATGAATTACAAGGTTTGGTTTAAATACTTTTGACAACGTTTTAACAGAATGCACACACAATCACACTGGTAAGCATGCAAAACAAACGGAAACACACTGGCCAAAATACAAGCATTCACACACACGCAATATATTTGGACCTTGAATAAATTCTCGCTGATTTTTTCATGAAACGTAATGTCTTATTTACAAAAATTAGTAAGAAACATAAGTAAGTCATGAAAGTAGTGATCATCGCTAGCCTCTTCTTTGTCCCATCTTTCTGGCAACATTTGAAGTCCACGAGGGAAGACGACACGTCTTTTGAGGTTAACCATGAGTCGATCCACTTTTTGGCATCTTCATAACAATGAAAGTGCTGCTCAGCAAGGCCATGTGCCATCGATCAGAACAAATGATAATCGGACAGGGTAAATACGGTGGGTGGAGTGGGACTTCCCAATTAACCGTTTCCGAGTAGGCTTTCACACGTTTTGCAACATGTGGCCTAGCGTTGTCATGTTGCAAAATCACTCAAATGCATCAATTGTATTGGACAACGATCTCTCGAGAGAGTTTTGGTCGGTTTGAGCAGCTCATAATAAACTACACCTAGCTGATCTCACAAAATGCAGAAAAGAAGCTTCGAACCAAGGATATTCGGCTTTGCCGACGATGTTGATGCATGGAAGGGCTTACCCCACGATCGTCTACACTTAGTGTTATCGTAATGTATCCAATTTTCATCGCCGGTTACGATACGATACAAAAAACAATATCGATTTTTGCCATTGAAGCAGCTGTTCACACATGACAAGACGGTGTTCAACGTCACTCGGCTTCAACTCGCACGGCACCCAATATCCTTGATTTTGAATCATTGCTAATGTTTTCAAACATTTTGAAACTTTTGTGTGATAAAGTTCTAATGATTCTGCAAGTTCATCTTGCGCCTGACATGAGTATTCATGAAGTAATGCCTGTAATTCTTCGCCTTCAAACTATTTCGGTGCGCCAGAAGCTTCTTTATCTTCAACATCAAAATCATTATTTTTGGAGAATTTAAACCAATCGCTGCATGTTGTTTCTGACAGAGCAAGGTGTCAACAAAAATTATTTGTGCTTTAGCTGTAGAATTCTTTTGAATAAAGTAGTGTAGTAAAATTCCTCGCAGATACACTAGATTTGCTACGGAATCCGACATGATTAATGCTATGAAGAACAAAGTTGTTTACACTTCAGCGAAATAACATATACGGAATTTCTAGCTTGCTTATAGTAATTACTTAGAGATGCATTACTAAACACACGAAGTTCTGGGAACGCCATCTGTTGGAAAATAGCGAGAACTTATTTAATGACGTAATATATATATATATATATATATATATATATATATATATATATATATATATATATATATATATATATACGCACACGCACACACACACATATAATATTATATGAAAATATTACTTAACTTTTAAAAATTAATTTTAATTTTTTAAATTTAATTTTATCCCGACATCGATGTTTCTTGGTAAAATTTTCAGTCTTCAGGGCTCGTGGTTTTAAACGGTATTTCCTATATATTTTTTTTTTTTTTCATTTTTCAAAATTTGTTCTGAGTCGTTTTCAACCCGGTTTTTAACTCCGTTGTGTACACGTACGTATTCCCGAATTTAATTTTCTTAAACGTGCACGAAATTGAAATTTTGCGTTTGTTTACGCATTTCATTTTTTCAGCTGTAGATTTTTCTTCCTGTTGCAAAGTTGTTCTTCGAAATTAAATTTTTTTCTTTAAAATTAAATTATTTTTTATTGTTTATATAGTTGTTATCTAATATTTGTTAATATTTATTATTAATTAAATTATAATATTTTAGCTAATATTTTAAATTAATATATATATATATATATATATATATATATATATATATATATATATATATATATATATATATATATAGTCATCCGCAGACAGACTGTTTCGCTGTATCACAGCTCAGTATGGCAAGACCCCCGTCTGCCTCTAGCTAGAATCGAAACCAGGCTGAATTGGCGTCTGTCGGAGAATCTGCATCTAAGCAGATATATATATGCGAGATTAATAATAAGATTGCGTGAGTGTTGAGGAATTGTTCTCAACGTTGCATTTTCAAAATCAAGCTAGTTTCTATTATTTCGACAACAGTCTGATTTCTTGTCTTCTTTAAGGTAGATGTGCATCTTATCTCCTCATTTCTGCCATTTTTAAATACCGCTTGTATCCTGTCATTTGTTTCTCCTATCGGCTGCGGCACATTTTTCATATCGTCAACATTAAGACGGCTGAACTGAGCACTAAAAGAAAAACACGTGCACGATTCACTCTGTTGCTAAGAATCCATCCCCTACCGAAAGCAAGGCAGGTTTGTTGATCGATTTTTCTTGGTCCGATTCCAAATATATCTTCGATTTGAAAGAGGACCCGCAAAATGTTCGCGTTACCTTTCTTTGTAAATATTCTCCGATAAACTAAACCTTGAAAGCACATTTTCGTACGATTTGACAGAGATTTCCATGCACTCTTCGACCCCAGCCACCGTCTTCATTCACTTCTTCGGCGCCATTAAAAACTTTCTATCCGTGTGATTTTCGTTGGCTTTTAAGTTCGATCGAACGCCATTTACACGCTTATTGATTTTTTTTCTTCCTTTCTCTGAGTTTGTTTATCTTGTTTTTCATTTGAGCGATTTTGAAAAGCGATGGCGTTCAGGCATGCTCACTGCCGGTAGTGAAGTCGATTTTTTTGAAACGTGTCAATTATGAAAATCCATTTTTCTTCATATCCGTTAAAGAACGGTGAGAGGGAAAATTAAAAAAAAAAAAACCCTCCTCAATCGTTGTTCGAGATCAAATTTGAAACGGCAGGTTTCGAATGTAGATTTTTGTTACAGTGACAGGCAACACGATTTCACCACCTGGAGAATTGACACTAGATCTGCTACCGAAAGAACATCTTTACTTCAAAGAATTCTTAAGTTCCTTGAGAAGGAAGTGGCACGCCGTTCTCGCTAAGCTGATTTATAATTCACGTAATCGTAAGATTATTATATGAGAATTAATGTTACCTTTTAAAAAATGATGATATATAGAGAGGTTTCTTTCACTAACTGAGGGTAGGGCAACCCCTTCCAAAATAACCTTTCAATTACAATGACTATTAGATTAAACATGACGTGGATTTTGATTAGGTACGTTGCATTCCGACCATTTTACATTCCGAACTTTCTGCAGCAATGTAGGCTTTTCTGCCATATTTTTGTATTTGATAATTAATTTTTTTCGTATTTGCTATTGTGTTTCAATGAGTGCATGTGTCGATGAGTGATTTATTTTACTATTTTAAATCCAGCATATTTTTTTTGACTGGTTAGATTTGACTGCGGTCCCAATTAGACTTGGTTATAATCTCTAACGCTAACGACTTATTTGTTTCGTAAATACTTTATTTCATTGTAAATATTCATCGGGGAATTTGAAAAATGTTATTGTTATCATCACTCACAAAAATTGTAAAAAAAAAAAAATTGAAAGAATTTGGAGTTCATAAAAACCTTGGATTTTGCGTTCATAAAACACCATTTGATATGTGAGTCGCAGTTGTAACACCAAAGATGAACTGAACGCAAGGATTATGGCAGCATTCACCAACATAAACAAGGAGACCGTGTCTTTCTATCTATCTATCTATCTATCTATCTATCTATCTATCTATCTATCTAGTTCTGTTCCTATCTATCTATCTATCTATCTATCTATCTAGTTCTGTTCCTATCTATCTATCTATCTATCTATCTATCTAGTTCTGTTCCTATCTATCTATCTATCTATCTATCTATCTGTCTGTTCATTATCTATCTTGATCTGTTCATTATCTATCTATCTATCTATCTATCTATCTATCTATCTATCTATCTATCTATCTAGTTCTGTTCCTATCTATCTATCTATCTATCTCAGTCTGTTCATTATCTATCTTGATCTGTTCATTATCTATCTATCTATCTAGTTCTGTTCCTATCTATCTATCTATCTATCTATCTATCTATCTATCTATCTATCTATCTAGGTCTGTTCCTATCTATGTATCTATCTATCTAGTTCTGTTCATATCTATCTATCTATCTAGTTCTGTTCCTATCTATCTATCTATCTATCTATCTATCTATCTATCTCAGTCTGTTCATTATCTATCTTGATCTGTTCATTATCTATCTATCTATCTATCTATCTATCTATCTATCTATCTAGTTCTGTTCCTATCTATCCATCTATCTATCTATCTATCTATCTATCTATCTATCTATCTATCTATCTATCTATCTATCTAGTTCTGTTCCTATCTATCTATCTATCTATCTATCTATCTATCTATCTATCTATCTAGTTCTGTTCCTATCTATCTATCTATCTATCTATCTATCTATCTATCTCAGTCTGTTCATTATCTATCTTGATCTGTTCATTATCTATCTATCTATCTATCTATCTATCTATCTAGTTCTGTTCCTATCTATCTATCTATCTATCTATCTATCTATCACTGTATTTAATTGTATGGTTTTTAAAATTAGATTTTACTAACATCAATGTAGTTCTTAATATCTGTTGTATCCCATATTGACATAATCAATTTTTTTATTTAATAGCCTTAGAATCTGCAACCTTGAATATCTGACTGGCGAAGAAACATACATAGACATATACATATACATTAGCTTAGTGTGAATAGACATATACATATATACACTGGCTTAGTGTTAATGGGTTGCCTAAGCGCCCATCCACGCATTTTATCTACTTAACGAACTTACAAATATATTAATATTTACATAAAGATTAAACTAATATAGCAGAAATTCTAAAATATGAATGACGGATAATTGGTCTTTATTGTCCTATCTTTAAACATATCTTACATATCGCTCACTCGCCCGAAAATGTTTACTACCATCAATACATCACAATTGCACATCTCTGTTCTCTGCCCCGGTTGTTTCAGATAAAATGCTAAACGAAAAGCATACGAAAACAACAAAACCAAAAAAAAAAAAAAAATAGAATGTATAAAAACAAAAGTAAAAAAAAAATACCTACAAACTCCATAGGTAATAAAGTTTGGATAAATTTCGCTAATTTCAATATAAAACGTGTCGCAAACAATTCTAAAATAATTAAAAATCGAATCAAAGGGAAACAATGAATTAACTTTACGTGCTGACCGAATAGAATGTAAACACAGGCACCGGGAAGATATTGTCGAAACATCAAGAAATCTAATGAAAACAATTGGGTTAAAATTAAACAATGCCTCAGTTATGTAACCGAAATCATCATCCAAGTTGACTTGGAAAAGGCCGTTTTATTTAGAAGTGATTTTCTAAGGAAGCAATGGATCGTAGCTTAGTCGGTTTAGGGCCCATCGGATCTAACAATAGTTCCCTCTGCCCGGGAGGGACGCAGGTTAGAATTCTGCCGATGAGCGTATATTTTTCTTTGATAAGATTTTACGAATAGTCAGGCCGATAGACGAAATTAAATAAATGTACTGTTTCATAAATAAACGGAGCGTCTACTCAAATACGAGTATCCACTACAAATAACATTTAATGTGATAGAGACCTGTTGAATTAAAATAAAAAAAATACATTACTTGCTCTCTTTCTCTCTCTCCCCATATATATATATATATATATATATATATATATATATATATATATATATATGGAGAGAGGGAGAGAGAAAATGAAACACGTGAGCCTCGATTGTTGCGTACATTTTCGTACTAATTACCTTGGAGAAGATATGAATCTGTTTATTCCCTCCACAGTTCTGATTTCGGTTGCAGAATAGGCGGAAATTTTTAGTCTTCTGTGACATCCAGTTCATGAGAATAATTGCAGTGAATTTGAAAACTTGAAGATTTTAACCGGAAACCATTCCAGCAGCTTTCCTACTCACGACAATTCAAAGATATTAAGAAATGTATCTCCGAAGAGATATAAATCACCTGCATGCTGAAGAGATCTTGAACCATTAAGAAAACGTTCACAATTATATAATAGATTTAGAGTGTTGTTTTGGAATTTAAATCTCAAAGACAATTCCTATTGTCCAGTTCCCTCATAATTAAGTGGCGCACTATTGCGATTTGGTGCCATATCGAATCTATCTATCTATCTATCTATCTATCTATCTATCTATCTATCTATCTATCTATCTATCTATCTCAGTCTGTTTACGAATATCTATCTATCTATCTATCTATCTACTTTAACCTGTTAATATATCTCTCTTCAAATTTATCTCTATCTATTTCACCATGTTAATATCTCTATCGTCTATCTATCTATCTATCTATCTATCTATCTATGTCGTAAAACATAATGTAGCAAACCATCTATTGCTATCAACTCGTATACGCACTTATATAACCTGTTTTATCGTTCAGCGGGTACATCACACCCTTCTCGTAATCTTGTAGTTTTGTCTACATTGGTTTCCCATTGTGGAATTACTGTGACAATTACAATGAATTGCATTCCCTTTCAAATATGTGCCTTCCGATGAAACTGAAAATAAAGCAGCCATTTATACGAAAGCCATCTTGCAGTGAGTAACACGTCTTATCGCAGTATAGAGCAGTTATATTTTTACATGAGACATATTGTACATTTTGCCGCCATTTTCAATGCTCGAAAAAGGAAATGGAGCCACGTTGAAAGTGGAATCTTTAACGGCATAATACAATACCAATTCTGCGAGTAAGGGCATCCAATAAATATGGCTTATTTCAATGTATCGCATATTAATTGTTCGGTACAAAAAAAAATAAATAAAAATAACTTTCTCGTACAAAAGCTTACCAACCTTTTGGGCTTACCTGTTCGACAAACCTAATATTAATGATTATCTGTGCATAATATAAAAAATTACAATGTCTTTTATGTAATTATATCTTTAACTCATTTTTACTTTGCAACCTCATTCACACAGATGCAAGCCGAGCTAAATGTTCAGATGGTTTCCATTTTTTTACTTCTACAAAATAAGACACACCATGCCACTGCCGCCGTGTGGGATTACTCTCATTTCCCTGTGTTCAATATGTAAGAGGAACATTCTATTCAGATAGCATTTTCGTGAAAACTAACATTTTTATGCATCATTGAATATTGCAATATTAAACTCATCAAAACAAAGGTTAATAGTTGTTTCTCCTTCCCATGCTCTTAATCTTCAATATCTACCACCTTCTCTTTCATTCATAGCAATCCGTTTATTTATCATTCTGATTTCGACTGTAACCATTTGCCATGAGTTGCTCTTATGACTTGTATTAAGTGAATTTTAGTGTATATAAAAATATCTTACTGGCGTCAGTTTCGCATTGTTTATTTATATTTTGTGGCCAGTTTGCCAACACTTCGTATTTTCTTGATTTCGGAGGAAAATGTTGATAATTTTCTGTATATTTCGGTGAAATTTTTCCTGTCGAAAATTACAATATCTAGATATATTTAGATATATTGAAAGAAAAGGTCTCAGTTTAAATTGACTCCAGGTGGATACTGGTTTAGAGTTCCAGACTTCTGATATTCACAAGGGTTTTATTGATGAATGTCATGGAAATGTTACGGTAGAAAATCGTCATGGATACTCGGCGGAGAAGAGCTTTGAAATTCCTGCAAATATGACATTTACCAAAAAAAAAAAAAAAAAAATATAATAAAATTAAATAACATGCGCCTTGTCCGGGTTTGCGTCATGAATACAGTTATATTTAAGACTGTGGATGAGAGACGTGTTGAGTTCCGAGTGTGCTTTTGTTAAACAGAAATAAAAAAAAGAGGAGGAAGTTAATAGCCAGTAATATACTGAAGCGTTTTCAATGACATTTCGCTTCACGACTTCAGCGACAATAGCTCCGCACTTATTCTTCTGCTCCTCCTCCTCCTTCTCTATCCTCCTCCTCCTTCCCCTAGCCTCCTCTTCGTTCCTCTATCCTCCTCCTCCTCCTGCATCTTTTTCTAATATGTTGTTTTCAGGATATTGGCGATCATTGCTCTCCACAATTTCCTGTCCAATGTAGCTCTTAGTAAATTTTGTTTTTTGCTATCTCTCCTAAACCCCGTTCTGAGTATGACGATAAACTACATCCGGCAGCAAGGCCTCTGCTCAGGAGGTTATCAGGAGCGTGCAACCACCTCTTTATTGCTCCCAAGTTTACTCTGACTCAGGGTGGTAGCACCTGCTGGGGTCCCAGCTCTGGGCAAAATAGTTAACCCACCAAAGGGGGGTCAAAACCCTATGAAAATATAAAAATAGATT
>OZ010578.1:92289792-92322292 GCA_963932145.1 Acanthosepion lycidas
TAACGAGGAAGATTTTAAGAAAATGGAAACAAAAAAATGACGTTTGTAAGTCAGTTGATATTTCTAGGGCACATAATTCGGAAAGAAAGCTTGATTAATGTGACAGTTAGAGGTCATATTGAAGACAAGAAGAACGGATGGAAATAGCTAGTAACCGATTTAACGAGCCTGTATAAATGGATGATAGAGAAGAGGAGGGAGCGATGTTCTTCAAAGGATAGGAAGTTGGATGAAGATATTATTATTCACGTCAGGTACATAAAAGAAGAGTTTACATAATTTATTTATTTTATTTTATTCTAAGCATATTTTCCATTTTTAGCTATAAATGGTCTATCTATAAACTTTTGGCGCTGTTTGGAAGCCACTCTTCAAAGCGAATAACATAACCAAATCGGAAAAAATAAATTTAAATTTGAGATGTTTTGAGCATGTTGCCTATATTCAAGTTGTTTATCCTCGATAATACGCTCCATCATGTACTGCATATATATATATATATATATATACATATATATATATATATAAGAAGAAGAAATATAGTCTTAAGATGTGGTATATTTATGAGATAAAGTGCTCAATATCAGAGATAGAGCGTGTGTAAATATAAAAGTGAACATAGAAGTAAACACTTAGAGGCGACAGTCTGTTTCATGCTATATACAATCGTCAGGCCACGATTGCATATAGCATGAAACAGACTGTCGCCTCTTCTGCTGACTTCTATGTTCACTTTTGTATATATATATATATATATATATATATATATATATATATATATATATATAATTACTTCAAACGTTATTTTAGTGGATACTCGTGTTTGAAATAAACACGCTTTATTTCAAATAGTGTGTATTGCATGTATATATATATATATATATATATATATATATATGATAAAATGTAGTTATATGGTATGCTATATTTATGGGTTAAAGTGCTCAACATCAGGGATAGAGCCTACGTAAATATAAAAGGGATCTTGAAGTCAAAATCCAAAGACGACACATTCTTGCTAAAAGCAATCATCAGGCCTGAAGATTGCGGTTAGCATGAAACAGATTGTCAACTTTGGATGTTGACTTCAATGTCCACTTGTGTGTGTGTGTATATATATATATATATATATATATATATATATATATATATATATATATACTTTCCTGTGCCTGAAATATCAGGGTATAATATGCAATATTGAGGATTACAAATTTCTTGCCAAATCTTAGTTTATTTCGAATGAAATTATTCTGTTATCGTCTCCAACGTTAGCGGATAAGTCGAGTGGTTTGCCATGAGATATAAAAAAAATAAACCCAGATGAACTCTAATAAGGAGAGAAATTTATGAAAAAAGCTGATAAATTGGGAGTTAATCACCATACTGACTAATTAGGGATATATTTAATGATATATTAACTAAAACTAGCGCAAATAATTATAACCTATTTATTGGGGAAATGATTTTAGAGTGCTTTATATAAAATTGAGGATTGTCTAGAAGGATTCTAATCTTGTGCCCATTCACTTGATGGTTGTCAACGTTCGAACTCAAGACATACACACAAACAAACACGTAGCTGAGTTTTGTGTTGATACTCTATCATTTTCTAGTTTCGCTTTCACTTCTTATCCCTTCACGGCCGTCATTTTAACATTTGCTTATTGTTGAAACTTGACTAATGCATGGAATAATAATGCAACACAAAATGTACTTTGAACAAAATGTATTGAAACAAGAAAGTGTACACAATATTTACATATAGTCTTTTGTATATTCCTGGGAAGACCGTTCCTGGAGAATGTGTTGACTGAGTCGCAGTCGGGCAGAGTCTCTGGTTGAATCTCTTGATTCCTGTATTTATCAATCCACCCACGAGGATCGAATGTGGCACAAGGCCGTTTTAATGTGTGTATCCCCGAGCCCGTAGACTCGGCCAAAAATATGGCCTTTCTGAACCCGCCTAGACGGGTTCAGGCCGTGTCACCCCCCCCCCCGGACGAAACCTTGCCCTTCGGCAAAGCCTCGTCCGGGTTCCCCTCTGCTAATGCAGAGAGTTCAACATTCGCCGAGAGACTGTCTCTCGGTCTCTTGAATCCTTCACTCTCTTTCCGGTACCAACCATATTTATATGGTCGGTACTCCACTATGCAAATTAGGTGGATCCTACCACAATACTTATATATATATATATATATATATATATATATATATATATATATATATTCTTTTTTGATGATCTCCAGGGCAAAGGTAATTCAGGTTAGTCCAGCAGTTCACCATATGCACCAAGTTGAACGTGACACAAAGAAAATAAATAAATACTATGATGGTGAGGAAAAATGAAATGTATAACTCATTCCTCACCCATCGATTTTTAGTTTGTTTCATTCTGCCGAGCTTCAAAGTTTCATCTTTATTCTCGCCAAGACAAAATAACAAAGGAAAGACCGACATTTTCTTTCACGTTTCATCTCTCTCTATTTTGTTTATATTTCGTCATTTCAACCGTACCGTAGTAATAGAGCTAATAGTTTATATATGCCATCGACTTATCCATCTGTTGGACTTACTACCCTTTATATTCTGTTAATGTCTCTCTCTCTCTCTCTCTCTCTCTCTCTCGTTTCAATTCAGTTCAATTGTATCGCTCTCTCTCTCTCTCTCTATCTCCTCCCCCTCTCTCTCTCTCTCTCTATATATATATATATATATATATATATATATATATTATGCGCATATACATATATGTTTTATTTTGTTAATATATCCCTACTTCCATCTATTTTAATATTTAATTTTTTAATAAGTAACATTAATCCCAGTTTATTTTAAATATAAAAAAATGAATCCCAATTTATTTTAAGTGTAAAATATAAATCCCATCTATTTTAAATGCAATATGTATAATTAAAATAAAATGCCCTTAATCCCCGTATAATATATGGACTGCACCAGCATTGCTGTAACCAGATACTTTTTATTAAAATTTAAATTGTATTATGAGTGGTGCTCCCTGTGAGGGAAAATATCTATATTTATTAATATGATAATAGCTCTGTTGCATTACATCGAGCACAATTTTATTAACACCAACACAAAATATAAAATTTCAATTTTTGATAAGTCCTTATTGTTATTCGAATGTTTCCATATGCAAAGTTTTAAATCAAAAGGATAGCAGTCAGCAAAAACTAAAGGATTATTCGGCTTCCAGCAACTTCTGTTTCGGATCAAGGCTAAAATCTCCGTTGAAAAGGAACTTTCAAACTCTGGAGGAGATTAAAGAACACGTGATGTAGTAGCGGATAACGATCCCTATAAAATGTACTTTACAAATATAATGATAATATTAGCCGTTTTCTTACAAGGAAACATTTGCCTTTCATTGATCGGGTAGCCAGTATTCTTTTTAGTCGAAATGTATAAAATCTTTATCTTAAAACAACTTTTCCGGAATATATTTTTTTCAAGTTTAGAAGTTGTTACCGCTCTTTCCTGTGTTGATCTAGGTTTCCTTCCTAACCATTTATCTGAAGTGGTGTGAAATGTCAACATCTTGATTAGGCTATTATTTTCTCTCTTAGTTACATGTGGTTTCCATTTTAGTTGGTGCCTCTCTTTTTAGATCTCAAGTGATGTGCTGTCTGTTATTTGGCACAGTTCTTTGTGATTCGGTAGCACCATTCTACAATGTTCAACGAAGTGTTACATTTGCCAAGACTCGCAGACTTCAATCGCTCAAGGCTTATTTTAACCGTTGAACTCAGAAAGCAGTGAAAACAGTTTTGAAAGTAGAAGTGACCCTAGAATAAATGCAGGAATTCTTATAAGGAAGATACTATTTACCTGTTTTCATCAATTTTAACAGGCTGGATTCTTTCCGAAAAGCAAAAAAGTACACTATTTACATTATTCGGACTATTGTCCTCATCTTTGTCGTCATATTTATTACAACGTTTCAGTCGTTGTACGCTCCGGTCTTTTTCAGATGGTTGGAATGTCGAACTGATCCATTTATTTCGCAAATAAAGGGTTCAGTTCGACATTCCACTGTAAATAGTATACATAATACCTCATCTCAGAAATATAGACAGATACTGAAGGAAAATATATTTATGATTTGGCTTGGTTTGGTTTGGTTTGGTTTGTTTTACGGCATATCAACCTCAATGAGTTATTTAATAACGACAATTTTTTTTTTGCTGGTAATATTTTTTTTTCAAGAATATATTGCTAGTAATATTTACTTTTTAAAAACATTGTTGGTAGCAGTTTTTTTTTCTTCAAAAATTTATTGCTGGGAATATGTTTTTTTCTTTTTTTACAAAATATTTCTGGTATTAAAACCTTTTTTTACACTTTCATAGTGTTTTTACCCCAGTTTCGGGGTTAACTATTTGCCGATAGCTGGGACCCTAACAGATGCTACCACCCCGGGTCAGGGTGGACCTGGGAACACCAGCAATTTAGAGGTGGTTCCACGTTCCTCAAAACCTCCTGATCAGGGGCCTTGCTGCTAGACGTAGTTTTTCGTCTTATCCAGGACACGGGTGTAGTTTATCGTCATAACCAGGACGGATATTTATGATTTTACCCTAAAGGAAACTCTTTTCTTTACAATACTTTATACTCTTCTCCATCTCAGAGGTTTCTCTTTCCTTCTGGAAGTCAATTCTGAAGGTTTTTGCAATTGAGTTATACGTTATTCAGATTTCAATTTCGCAAGAACAGTGCTATTAATTAAATCGTCATTGTGCTTATCGCCAGAAATTATATGTCTCTTTTTCGGATAAAGTTTCTTCGAATTTTTTCGCAACAGCAAGCACGAATTTAATTAACTCGGAATTAATTTCGTGAGATAAAGAAAAGGCGGTTATCGCTTCTTTTTAAAAATATAACGAGAAATCTACGAAGCATAAAGCACCTCACATTGGAGCAATGGATTGCAATTAATTTCGCGCATCATCATTGCTATCCTTAGCTAAACAATTCCCTAATATTTTCTTAAACCTCATGATCAAACGAAGAAATACAGGCTGTTCCAGAAGTCGCCTAGGGATTAAAAAATCTAGTAATTTCAACATTCTTATTATTTAAAATCTAGTGTGCCTAGCCGTCAAAATTGATGGCAAGAAGGAATGTATTATAAGTAGTATATATTATATTGTTAAGTAATTTTCGTTAAATTCAAGTAAAGTTTTGTAATTTAAAATAGTTCGTTATTAACGTTAATAATTGACCAGTGTACAATTTATAAACATCTAAGGAAAGATATCCGTATATTATGCTCATAAATGTTACATAACCAAAATTATGTTTACGGCAAAAGTTTCCAAAGCACAATATTTTTTGTGCAAACTTTGAAATGTCTGAGTAATCCTAGAGAGTCCGTAGATTCAATCTGTTATTTTAGAGGCTGCTTATTTCTCGTCCTACTAAGAGCAACGTATCATCAGATATATTTTGTGTCCCTCCTCGATTTCTTTTTAATTATAAATTTTAAAGATGAAAATGAATTTCTAAAAATGAACAAAGCGTTCTTGAAGATATATGTGGCGTATTATATATAGGAACTATCTTTGATAGCGATATCAGCACGCGTCAAGGGGACCAAGTTCGCACGGCATCGGGTGGGTAATCGTTATTTTGCACACTGCCCCTCAATTGTTGAACACAAAAATCGTAAATACATACATACATACATACATACATACATATACATACATACATACATATATATATATATATATATATATATATATATATATATATATATATATATATATATATTATAATTATTTAAAAAAAATATGATTCCATCGTGACACAGAACATTCTGTTTCAAAACGGAAAACTCTAAATCCAGATTAATTTTAAAAATTAGATCTACAATACAGACCGACGTTCCATTATCAAGCGATGTTAAGAATAAATTTCTAATAAAGGTATCAATTTCTTAGAAAATTATTCTTAAAATCGCCTTATAATGGAACATCGCTCTGTATTGTAGAATTAATATTTAAAATTAATCTAGATTTGGAGTATTCCGTTTTAAAACATAGGATGTTCTGCGTCGCGATGGAATCATATTTTAAAGAATAATTATAATATTAAGCTCTACAGATTTTATTGAGCACTTTTTTTAAAATAAAAATAAAAGCTAAGAACCCTGAATTATAAATATTACCCTTCTTTCTTATTATTTTATATATATATATATATATATATATATATATATGTGTGTGTGTGTGTGTGTGTGTGTGTGCGTGCGTGTGTGCGTGCGTGTGTGTGTCTGTGGCGTATTATATATGTATATAGATATTTTTATACAGAATGAAAATTCAATTAGTGGAAATATATTCACATTTAATTATGAAGACGTATACGGCGTAAAGATCCGCCATTTTCAACTTTGCACAGACGCGCTCTTTCGATAGCATTCTCCATAATAGAGCTTAATATCTCTGGCCGTAGTCAACTAATTTCTAAGCAGATATTATCCTTGAGCTGCTGAATTGTCTGCGGATTATTGAAGAATATACGCTTCTTAATGTATCGCTAAATAAAATAGTCGGGAGGTGTCATACCAAGAGAACGTCTGGGCCATAAAATTTCGAAAACCTTTGACTAAAAGTTTGGTTAAATTGAAAAAAGAATTCACGATTTTGGTTCTTGGTTTAGGTGTGAATTTTACCAAAGCAAAATTTCCCTAACTTCTGAAAAATAAGGAAACAAATAAAACGAAAAAAAAAAACTGGCATTTTATGGCATTTTTAAATACCTAGGTGACTATTCCTCCCAAAAGTTAAGCAAAGTGTTAAGAAACAGAAAAAAAAATCTTACTCCTTTTTTTGTGTGACGTGCCCCCTCAGAATGTAGGCGGTCATGGCTCTCCACAACTCCATGTCATTTGCAGCTCTCAATAAATTTTGTCTTTTTGTTATTTCTCCTCAACCTTGTTCCACCATTAATTTTCTCAAGATCCCTAAGTATATTATGCGTTGTTTTTCTCTGTCCTTATTACCTTCAATCTGTCCTGTGGTTATCAGATTTTCTAAGCCCTCTTTTCTCATTATGTGCCGCAGAGATTTCAGACGTCTCTTCATGATGTTAAGTATAAGTGTCCATTTTGTTTCCATTTTCTTTCAAACTTTGTCACATAATCAATCCATGGTATCTTCAGCATCCTTCTATAGAATCACACTTCAGTTTCTTCAAGTCTCTTCTTTATCTTTGATAAGATTGTCAAGCATTCACCGCTATACAGGACAGATATCACGTAACAGTTTAGTACTTTTTAGAAGCAAAGAAAATATTATTGAACTGTTATTTAATGTCAGTCCTTCTACAAGACAGTGAATACTGGACAATCTCCTCGCAAAAGCGACTTGAAGCAACAGGAAATGAGTTTCTACATAATTATTCTGAGAATACCATGGAAGCACCAAACATCTCAGCAACGACGAAATTTTAGAGAGTATGGGAACAGATGGACACTTATACTTAACATCAGGAATAAACAGTTGAAATGTTTAGGGCAAGTAATGAAGAAGAAGGGCTTGGAAAATTTGATACTCACAGGACATACTGAAGGAAAGAGAAACAGAGGATAAGAACGCATAACTTACCATCCGAGCTCGAGTAAGTAGATGGCGGAGCAAGTTTTAGGAAAAATAAAAAAAGAACAGAATTTATTAAAAGCTTCAAAGGACAGGAAATAGTGGAGAGCCTTGAAAGCCTACGTCCTGAAGGACACGGCACATAGAATAAGGTGACTTTTGGCACACCCTGTGTTTATAGTTTACCTGATAACCTTTTTAAAGGTTAACATAAATCCAAATAAAATACGACGAATTGATTGTCTGATGAAACAGATGCTTATTTCAAATTGAAGAGAATGATAAGGTTATCGCTCAAGATTTCAAAGGACCCATTTTATTCAAGCAGACGGGGACTATCTGCTTGTAAGAATGTCGTAAAATATTTTGAATATTTAAAAATCTATATCCCTTCAAAACGTAGGTAATCCATGTGAATCTAAGATCTATTTTAGCTACGAGGCATTAATTTTGAATTCAACAATCCCACGATACAAATTTATGTTCATTTCCATCTTCAATGTCTATCGACGTTTCTTCCTTCTTTATATAAAAATGATCAAGGAAAATTTCTTTGTTTAACTGCATATAAACTCCTCATGTGAGATTTAATGCTGAAATTTAATTTTCTTACGATCATTAGTCATTTCTTTTCCAAAAAAAATGTATTGCTGGTAATTTTTTCTCACTGTTCCTAAGAGCCATCGCATCTCTTATGTATGCAAATTCCATATGTTTTCTTAGACTTAATTTCATACCGTAGTTTAGTTGCATTCGACGACTGAGTCTTATAAATTGCGTTCTGTCTCCGTCTATTTTCTTCGGTTGTAAATTAGATATTTGTAGCTTCGTTTGCTTGCGAATTGACAGCTTCTGTATGAGGCTTATTTTGGTTTAATTTCTTTGTTTCCTTTATTGGCTTGGTTTATTTTGTCTTATCAATTTCAATGGGTTATTTAATGCCGACAAGATTTTTGGTATGAATAGAGTATGTATTTGTTGCTGGTAATTCTGTTTTTCAAAAATGTAGTCCTGTTAATATTTTTTCCAAATATATATTGCTGGAAACTTTTTATTTTTTTCAAAAATGTATTCCTGGTAATATTCTTTCTAAAAATATTTTGCTATTTTTTTTTTTTAAGTATTTTGCTGGTAATATATTTTTTCAAATCTATTGCTGGTAATGTTTATTAAAAATTGTATTGCTGCTAATATTTTTTTTTTCCAAAAATGTATTACGATTTTTTTTCTTTTGTCAAAAAATATATTGCTGGTATTTTTTCTCACTGAACCTAAGAGCCATCGCATCTCTTATGCATGCAAATTCCTTATGTTTTCCTACAGTTAATTTCATACCCTAGTTTCGTTTCACACGGCGACTGACTCTTACAAATTGCGTTCTGCCTCAGTCTATTTTCTTCTGTTCTGCATTAGGTATTTGAGCCTTCGTTTTGCCTACGAATTGACAGCTTCTATATTGATTTTTCATAGCCTACATAAGCACAAAAGTATGGGACACCCAGTGAGGATCGAACTCACTACTCAATTGCAATTGTTCTAACAAGACAAGCTTACTAACCATTATACCGCCTCGAGGTGCTCTTGACAACTTCTAAATAAGGCTTATTTTGTTTTAGTTTCTTTGTTTCGTTTATTGGCTCGGTTTATCAACATTAATTTCAATGCCATGCTTAGTTTAGGGATTAACTACTTCAATAATGAAATGTGTAAGTTTTCTTAGGGGAATATTTTATAAAATAATAGTGGTGAAGAAGAATACGTGCACAAAATACCTGACCAATTGATTTGCAATGCAAAGGTAACATTTATTAAAACAAAAGTAAGGTTTAAAACACGAGTTTCTTTTGTCAGACTTAAATTGTATACACGACGAAATGTGCTTTGATATGTTATAGTGGGAAATTACTTTGTTAGAGTGTTCTATGGGTGCAACGTTTCGAAGCCCTTGTAGCTTCAGCGTGGGAAGTTCATGTCAGCAGTTCAAAAGAGGGAAAACCCGGAAAGTTACTTTAGGGTTCACGTGATTTATTTTCGATAGCCGCTTCTGATAAGTTTTATTTAGAGCTGCTACTGCTACTATATGTACTGTCACTATATTCTTCTGCTTTTATGTGCCGTGTCTCTTCAGGAAGTAGATGATTATGGCCTTCCACCTGCCCCTTGTAGCTCTTAATAAGTTTTGACTTTTTGTTATTTCTCCCAGACCCTGTTCTTTCATCCACTTGCTCAAGCCCATTAAGTATGTCCCAATTTTCTCTGTATCCGTTTTATCAGATTTTCCAAGCCCTTCTTCCTCATTACGTGTTCCAGAAATTTCTACTCGTCTTCCTGATGTTAAGTATAAATTTCCTTCTTGTTTCAATTCTCTACAAGAGCTCGTTGTTGTTTACGTGTTCGGCGCATGTTATCCTTAGCATCCTTCTGTAGAACCAGATTTCTATTACTTCGAGTATCTTTGCTGCCATACAGGAGGACAGATATAATGGAAAAGTTCAGTACTCTTTTCTTTGTTTCCAACAAGATTTTCTTGTCTCTCAATATTCTGCTTATCTTTTGGAATTCGTCCTTGGCCATACCAATATGTCTTCGTATCTCAGTGTCGCACTTTCCGTCTCCTGTTAGAACACTTCCCAGGTAGTTAAATTTCTGTTAACAGTTTCGAAACCATTATCAACGTCATCGCGTCGATATTCTTAATTCTCTCTGTTTTCGAATTTCTCCAATCGCGATTCTTGTGTTTGTAGCATTGATCTAATAGCGACAAATATTATGAACAAAACTTTTGCTTTGTTCAGTGAAATTATTTACCGGGACTCATGTAAATATATGTATTCTGTTTACACAAGATTTATTGATATTGATAATACTCACTGAATCTGTTTCACCAATTGCAATTTTTTAATCTGTTCTAAAACAGGGGCTTCCAGTTACGTTGCTAATATTTTTGTCTGCATATTTGCTGATTGTATCAAGGGCTCCATTTATTATAGGTGTAACCGTAGTTTTAAGCTGGCATATTTTTCAGTTATAATATCCTCACATATATATATATATATATATATATATATATATATATATATATATATATATATATATATATATATATTCTTAGCAGATGTCAGCAAGGGTTGACATTTGAAACAATTTAAGCGGAGATGTATTACTTTGTAACGGCTGCATTTGAATATTTTTAAATGAGATCAGTACATTGTCGATTTCTTTTATCTATATTTATGTAAAGAAAAACAAAGAAGAGAAAGATAAATATTTTTGTTTATACACATAGAAATCGTTAAATGACTGGTAAGTGCAGGACTAAAAGCTGAAACGTAGGCATTTATTCTGGCTGCATATAATTAATACCTTATTTTTAACTTTTAGAAATCTTTTCGTATATACAACATAGACAAAAATAGGAAAGAAAACATAGGATTTAACGGTGGTGGTAGTAGTAGTAGTAGCTGTAGTGGTAGTAGCAGTAGCGTGTGTGTGTGTGTGTGTGTGTGTGTGTGCATGTATGTGTTCGTTGGTGCGCGCGTTATGTGCAGCGTGGTTGGGTTAAAATCAAGCAGTCGGCCTGTCCAAGGCATGTCTTCGCAGTTACTACATCCTGGAATTAAAAAAAAGACAGAATTTTCTTCTTGTTTTTTTATAGTCATGGGTAGAACTTCACTAAGCAGTGTTAACTGAAGTCTGTTGGCAGAGAAGATGGGTTCATTCCAAACAATCACCCACTCAACCAACCAACCAACCAATCAATCATTTAACATATGCTTTTATCTTATGTCACTGCTGTATCTATAAAAAACGCCTTTTTTTATTTTTAGTCTTGAATCGCTATGTCTTATATTTTAGATTTGTTATGTCAATATGAATGGTAAAATTCCAAAGAAAAATGATTTCATGCCTTTTATGATTTGTTTAAGTTGATGATTAGGTTATTTTTCAGCATGTGATGCACAATAATATCGACATATCTTCCAATGAATGTAATTTTCAATCTTAATCAGACAATCAATCTAATCATGTTAATATCGAACAACCAAAGAGTATGTGATCAATAGTCACATGTTCACCAAATCTACATATTGGTATTTTACTGTTTCATATAATCTTTGCCTGGTAATTCATCGTCACTAAAACAATCTAATAGTGCAGACTTAGACTAAAAGGTAACAAGACGATCAATGACTGAATAGTACTAAAGAACTCGATGAGATGTCCTTAAAATTGTTCGGCGGAACGAGAACAATGTTCCCCGTACATTAATTAGTGTTGTGACCGAAATTCCATAAAAGTTACCCGGATCTAGAAGCACTGAATGAGGGCTGGATGGCACAATAGCCAAAATATTGTTATAATAACAATAAATAGAAGGACAGTCGTCCGGTTATAAATAAGTTAATAATCATATGCAGCCAGTATAAATAACCCCGCCTCCGCTTTTAGCCCTGCGCTCATTCCTGCTGATGTGTTTTGCGTTATTTGGGGGTGAAAATTGAAAATGTGAGATTATATTGCCTATATATTTTTTATATAAAAAAAATAGATTAACCCTTGTGTTTTAACATTTTTCTGTGAATTGAATTTTATTGATTGGTTGGGTATTTTATATATTTTCTTCCCTATAAAGTTGAGTTCCTCTGACAATTTATTTGTTTTCTTCATAAATGGAACAACATTCTTTTATATTTCTCATGACTGTTAATAAGTGGGATCCAATCAGATATGGTCTCTAAAAATTTTTTAATCGAATATTTGCTGTTTTGTGGGACAATTTGGATTCATACTACCGGGAATTCTAGCAATAAAAAAGCGGCCAACATCTGCCTTCGAATGGTACAGCGCACGGCAAGTCATTAATTCTCTTGGAATATTTTTGTTCTTTATTCCGGCTACAGTCAAGTTGTAATAATGATTCATGTAAAAACTGGTATTAGCAGCGAATCTTTAGCCACAATACGATTCCTCCTAGTTAGTTCAGTACGTAATGTTGCATTATTATTATTATTATTATTATTATTCCCTTGGGTTTCTGTTGTATACACATTTCCTTCCGGGTCCCAACCAGAGACCTAAGGTCAGAAATGGCTTCATGACATCTTCCACTAGTCAGTTTTTTGTAAAAGAAATAAGATCCCACAAATGTTACTTTTTGCTCTTCGTAATATGTGAGCTGTATATGTGAGTACATTTTACTGTATTTAAGTCGTGGCCAACCAGGAATCCCTTCAAATCTATCAGAACCTTTTCCAATCAATCCGAAGACTCCAACTACAACTGGAATTTTTGATATGTTATTTTTTCTTTTTAGATTTTCAGTTCAAGATTCTTGTATTTATAAGTTTTTTTTTTTTAAGATCTTCAAAGATACATTTCAATCTGCAGGTACTGCCATGTCAATAAGAAAACATTCTGTTTTTTTTTTAAGCTTTGATCATGATCTCTGGGCAATTAGCTTTGATTGTTCTGTTTGTGTATAATGTAAAGTCCCAATAAATTTGTTACAGGTCCTATCGCTGGAACCTGGTCTGACTGATGTTCATACCAGTTTCTTATAGTTTCCTTCCTGTAAAAATTGCATATTTTCCAATGAAGTTATTAGCCAACTCTTTCATGACGAACACTGTGTAACCTTATACAAGATGGTCGTAGATATTTATCACGAAATTTGCATTTTGGGTAAACACAATCTTTCAGTATGTGTGCTTGGTAATTTCTAGTTAGCAAGCATTGGTCTTGTGCAGCAAGAATAAATAATTATTATTATATCATCATGATTATATTTCGATTTCTGCTATGGTCATACAACATAGCAAATCTGTGGGAAGACCTAAGGCAGGTAGTGGTGTGTTTTTATGCCTTCATTTCATGATTTGTTTTTTAAACTTCCATAACATCACAAGAGTTACATAAACAAAGTTCTTTTTAGTATGTGGGCTGTACTTATCAAGGCAATTTTTTGTATTTCTATTAAGCTGGCATTTACAGTTACATTTCGGTTTTGACAACTATGTTCAGCATATTTGCTTAAATCTTTCTGTAAAGATGGTGTAATCCTGTAGAATTGTGATGTCTTCTATTAGGCTGGTGCAAAAATAATGACGTAATAATGTCGTTTTTTGACGTATTTTTAACGTCAAAAAACGACATTATTACGTCATTATTTTTGCACTAACCTACTATTTCTATAACCGATGCTGGTTGATGTTCATACCAATGTTTATTAACATGTTTTCCAAAGTGTTTGTATATTGTCCAGTGTTAGTATTGCCCCACTCTATCGTGACGATTTTTATATTCATTTAGTGCAAGGACAGAACATCCTGAGATTCGATGGTGTATGGTTCTCTGATATTTGTCACATAACCTGCATTTTGGATTCACACTATTATGTATGATATTTTCC
Organism: Acanthosepion lycidas; assembly: GCA_963932145.1. Taxonomy (NCBI): domain Eukaryota; kingdom Metazoa; phylum Mollusca; class Cephalopoda; order Sepiida; family Sepiidae; genus Acanthosepion; species Acanthosepion lycidas. The sequence continues at coordinate 92,303,827 of OZ010578.1, forward strand.
TAAAAGCTTCCCATTTATTATTATTATTATTATTATTATTATTATTATTATTATAAGAAAAGAAGAAAACAGTTGCATTAGTAAGGTGGAAGCAGTCCGCGATTGTGCGAGCGTTGGAAATTCAGGTTCGCCTATTCAAATATATGGGAACTTTTTTTCTAAAACTTTATATCCCTGGCATCTGGTCGAGGAGTTGTTATAATGCCAAGTCATAATTACTTGTCATGGGAACAACTGTTTAAAGAGACGCACCATGTCGGCTCGGATAAAAGATTGAAAGAGATTTTTTTAAGTTGCAAGACTTATAGTATGTCTGCCGTCCTGTCGGGATGGGAATTTGCTATTAGCGAGAGGCATTAATCTTACCTTCTTTTCGGTTCTACGCCTTTCAAAAAGAGTAATACCAACGGAGTGTTTAGACAAAAAAAAAAATGGCAGTAGATTTACAGGATTCATGATAAGTAGTCGAGCAGATGATTTCTTTAAAACGTCTTCTTCATCTTTCCTTTTTCAAATCTTTCAGACAATGACTCCATCTAAAAATATATAGTCGTGTTTAATAACTGTAGGCGCCTACTTAAATTATACGTGTTGTTCCAACCACAAAAAAAATGGTGAATGAATTTAGCCATTTAAGAACAATTGTTAAGTCGATCATAAAGATTTCCACCATCTACTAGTTTAAACTCGTCTGTTAAAAATCAAAAATTAGTACAACACGAAAATGATAACGGCAGAATCCGTATTGGAATTGTTTTGAGCCGGCAGTCTGAATCCATGAACTTTTACCGTTTCCTGGTTTGGTTTGGTTTGGTTTGGTTTCTCTTACGGTATACCGACACCTCAATGGTTCATTTAATGCCGACAAGATATTTTAGGATAGGTTCTTATGAATAGAATATGTATTCTTTGTAAGGGATCAGTTTCTAGATCAACGTATATTAACGTATTTTTGTAAAGAGGTTTTTTTTTGTCGAGAGTCAAATGTATTGCTGATAATATTTTTTTCCCAAAATATATTGCTGGTAATATTTTCTTTTCCTTTTTTCAAAAATGTATTGCTGGTAATAATTTTTTCAAAAATGTATTGTCGGTATTTTTACTATAAAGAACCACGTCTAATATCACCAAGCCGTTCGATCCAGAGCATTTAAAGCCGGTTCAAGCAATGATATACAAGTGATAGAAATTATTAGGAGGATTTGATAATTATAATTAAGTAATTCATCCAGTCTGATTTCCTACCTCTTCGTCACCGAGGCCCATTGGAACAGTTGGTATGACGTTTGCATGATAACGTAACTGTCAGGGTTTCAATTCTAGGTAGTGGATGCGCACTGCTGATGTGTCCCAAATATCGGACGAAACGGCCGTGCAATGCTTTCTGCATTCTGTTGAGGTTTCTTCTAGACTCGATGGATTACTTAATTATCAAATCCTCCTGATCATTTCTATTATAGATAGATAGATATGTACAGCCGTGCAGATAGTGAAATCAACGTGACGCGTTCAAATTCCGAGTCTGTTTAGTTCGTTTGCACAAATACCCTTTGAAAATGCAGGAAGCCATATATATATATATATATATATATATATATATATATATATATATATATATATACAAGTATAGGATTGGTGCATATAGAATAAATTCCAATAACCAAAAAAAAAAATATTCTTAAAAGAGTGCTCAATACAGAGTAGAGCAAATATAATTATTTATTCGAAAATTGTAACATAAATATGTTACAAAATCACTACAAAAATAGCCATTTTGTTTCAACACTTCTGGTGTCTTATCAAGTGATGGTGTTGAATATAGAACAAAGAGTTATAAAAGGTTCAAATTCATCCAAACACCTCTCGCTTGGGGAAAACCTGGAATGACCAATCAAAATACAAGTATATGAGAAATCAAGATACTTGACAACGAACCTTGTTTATAATAATTAATTAATGCTTTAATATTAGGATAGGACTAAAATAGAATTCATTCCTATTAAAATTAAATTTTACTATAAAATTAAAAATTACAATTTTGAATTTAATCTCTATTAAGTTTAAAAGACAATACATACATTATCAGATTATAATACACAAACACGTAGACATATTTAGATATATAAACACGCAAAAAAACGACGAAACAGGAAATAACTGTTCATTCCCCTTAAAAAAATAAATAAAAAATAAAAAACCGATAACATATACATACAATTAAAAGGCACATATAAATACACACATACATTGGCCAATACACGAACATATTCACACCAGGAAATATTCAAATTTGAAAGTGTTAGTAAACGAATTCAAACATACTATTAAAATATAAGTTATATGGGCAAATATATACATAAAAATGGTTGAATAGATAAAATTTTATATAGGTAGAATAGAAAAACAAATATTCGTCAATGAACAACATAAGGAAAAAGGAAACTAAAATATATTGAAATAGATAGAAAAATATATACGCATACACAAATAAGAAAAAATCAAATTCAAATGTCCAGGTAACATGTAACACTTAAAAATAACACTATCTAATATAGAAAAAAAGAAAACTCCTAAGCACACTAATATATATAAATAAATATCTCATATATACTTATATACGTATTAGTATACAAGTACAAAATATATGTGAAAAAAATACATACATACGTATATGTACACACATTCTTCACTACAGATACAAACATACAAAAGTATACCTACGAACATGGATATATATATATACACATATAGCCATATACATATATATACACTTACATATAAACATATACATACATACATACACATATACGCATATATATACAGATAGAAATAAATATAAGTATATCAACCTACACAGCAATATAAAAAGTGAATAAAATAAAATAATATATATATATATATATATATATATATATATACATATATATATACACACATACACAAATATATACATATGCATACATGCATATATACACATACACAAGCATATACATATATATATACATAAACACATACAAACATATACATAAACACACACACACACACACATATATATATATATATATATATATATATATATATATATATATATATTAGGTTGGTGCAAATGTCGTTTTTTGACGTGTTTTCACCAACCTAATATATACTTACACGTATACATACACAAACCTACACATATACTAACAATATTATCCAAGAGACAATAAAGGAGTGTAAAGTCCATGCAAGTTTAGAATGTAACAAAACACAGTTGTTGATAATTAATTCTACAACCAATTATAAAACCTTTATCAAACCAAAGTAGATTATAGTTAGCATTGATGATACGTCCCAAAACACGCATATATACGCATAAACAAATATATATGCAATATAATATATACATATACCTACACACACATACACATAAACATATACATATATACACAAGTATACGCAAATACATATATATACATACACACACCCATATATATATTTATAAAAATTCACATACATATATACACATCTATCAATAAAAATATACACACATGTGCAGACACAAACAACACAATATACGTATACCAACATATATTTACATCGATAGGAGGATTATCAGATAATAAAAGTTATAACATACTAAACTTACAGTAACATCACCTTATCGTCGAAAATATTACTACCCTATATTAAGTTAAAAATAATATTGTTTGACTAATTCTCTAGTTTATTTTAGTACAATTTCTACACTAGAAAACTCTAATATTAAAAACAAATTACATTGGAATTACTATGAATACATTCAAAGAACGTTGGCGGGGACATGTGCAATCTTTCAATAGTAGTAATTATAAGTACAAGACATCGTGATCCAAGTATCTTGGAGTTAAAAGGAAAAGAAAAAAACACCTACTGTTAAATGGCAATTAATCAAGAGAGCCCGAATATGTAATTACCTACATGCCCCTTTTTATTTATGTTTTAACGAAAAATTTGAAATAATTAGATTTAAAGACAAGACCCATCTCTTAAATCAAAGAAATGATCTCACTGTTAACTGTAAACATAGCTATAAATTTAACTTAATATAGGGGTAGTAATATTTTCGAAGATAAGGTTATGTTACTCTAGATAACGGTTGACTTTAGACTTGAAACAGATAAGAATGTAGTAAGCATCCTCTCAGGAGCCTGTTCTGGAAAGTAGTGGTTCTCGAAAAGAAGTTGTTTGAGTGGAACATTCTTTTTTCTGATGTGATACGAAGAGAATGAGGATGGTTTGATCCTGTGTACAATGGCATGGTGAATGTTACATTCATATGCAAATCTCTACCATATAAATAGCAGTTCATACAGCTGGAGGCTAAACTTGGTATTTACTCTGTCTGCCCACGCAGACGAATTTTGATTCAAGGTCAGTTTTTAAGGTGGGGACCAGAGAGCGTATACCCGGGCTGTTACAAAAATTTGCCGCAGCTCCCCACCCCCAACCATGGCTTACGCCGGTCTCGGTGCGTGCACCGATCCCTTTCTCTGGTACAATGAGTTGGCGCAGCCTCGGGCAGCTGTTACCCAGGGCTGAATACCCCTCAGTATGATTTTCATCAGTTGCGAATCTGTCCTTTGACGGAGCCGCCTCTGAGCTCACTCTGCTCAAAGACAAAAACGCCACAGAGAGATGATAAATATGGAGTTACAAACTACTCAGGAGAGGGATTTACTTGAGGCTAAACTAATCCAAACCTCTGGTTGGTATAGGTATTTTTTGAATATCAGCCTAAGTTTTAGAGAACTTTCCCCCCAGGCAGTCCATCTCACTCGGGTGTGGTCTGGGTTTATTGCCCAGAACCGAAGTTTTCTCCAAAAGGCGAAGTAACAAAGTGGCTTGGTAATTTTTGCATGTTGTGGCTGTTAGACCCATTTTAAACCTCAACATTCTGTCACATCCGGTTGAAACGTGGGCGCACTGGTAGATACCACTAATCCTGACTTTGATGAGGAAACTACTAGAGAAATAGTAGTGAATACTTCTAAATAATTATAGTTTACAACAGTGAGTCTTAGATGTGAAGGTCTGAACTGGCGCAACGATGGGATGTAGTTCATCTGAACATTTAGCATGGAAATAGCGATAGGCTAGTGACAAGCTTATGACGTTGCGTTTGTGGGAGAGAGACTGTACCGTTGAAATAACTCATCGCCCAGAAGGTTTCGTAAACGCTTTTGAAACCTGATTGCCTGTCACTGGATCTCTGTTAGAAACTTCTTCTGTAAACATTCAATAAAAAAATGAGTAAAAATGAACACACTCTCTATATCGCTGAGATGAGGTATTATGATTATTTACATTATTTACATTATTCGGACTGTTATCCTCATCTTCATTGCCATATTCACAACGTTTCGGCCTTTGTACGCCCCGGGCTTCTTCCGGTGATTGTAATTTCGAACCGAACCATTTCGTCCACCAGGATAGATTCTTCTAGTTCCACGTACCATGTCTCTTTCGAGTGTCTTAGTTATTTCCATTTAACTCAACTCTTCAAGTTTTTTGGTTCACCATTGGTGCATCCTTGTGGACAAATGGATCGGTGGATGAAGACGTTGGTTAGAACCAGTGACTAGACCCAAAGAGTTGGGAGTTCAATACCAGGCTACAGCAATAGTTAAGCAAAAAACTTGGAGAGTTGAATTAAAGGGAAACAACAGAGACTATCCAAAGTGACATGGCATGTGGAAGTAGAACACTTTACTCCGGTAAACGATATTAAAGGTTGGATACGAAATTCCAGTCACATGAAAAATGCCGAGACGTTGTGAATATTGCAATGCAGATGAGGATAACAGTTCGAATAATGTAAATAAATGAATACTCATGGATTAATTAGTAAGACTTGTGCCAGTTCATTACTATTATGGACCAAAATTTTCTTACAATCTAAAGATGTTTTCTGCTAAATCGAATTAACATATTTATATATATATATATATATATGTGTGTGTGTGTGTGTGTGTGTGTGCATGTATGTGTGTGTGTGTGTGTGTCTGTGTATGTCTGTGTGTGTGTGAAAATATATAGAAAATAGGAGAGAACTCGTTAGGTAAATAATCCTTTTTAAGTTCTTTAGTATTTTTATTATTTTGAAAAAAATAGTGTTCGATACAAAAGTAGAGACTAAATATAATTACTTATTTAAAAATATGATTCCATCGCTACATAAGAGTTCTCATGTTTGAAACATGAGAACACTTATGTAGCTATGGAATCATATTTTTAAATAAATAATTATATATATATATATATATATATATATATATATATATATATATATATATATATATATATATATAATTTTATTAAAGGTTGAACTCAAGCCTTAGAAAAATCAATTTAATACTGAATATTTATTTTTGAAACAAACTTTGTACAACTTGAGCCAAGTCCGGAAATGTTAAGTTATTTCAATGCATTAAGACTGACTCACTCTTGCTAGCAGCTTTAAATTATTCATTAACTTTACGTTGTCTTATCTCTAATTAACACCAATGTGGTTTCTGCCCCAGTAAGATTTAGGGAATAATGGTTAACTTCCAGGTTTTATTCAGCATTTCCATTGCTGAATGCTTGTCTTGAAAACAACTTCGAACTTTGCCTTCCTTGTCTACTTTATCAGTTGACAAACTCATATAAGTCGAGTGTCACGTATTTTGCACACGGCTAATAATATCCGGTTTATCTTTGAGGCATTTGTAATACAACTGACATCGATCTCCAGATAACGTCTTGCCGATAATAATCTTACTGCACGGCTATTTTGTATTTTGCAAGATTGAAACCGAGATAAAACAAATGCAAATATAGAGTATGACAATCCGAAGCCGATTCAATTTGCAATCTGTTCCTCCATTGATCAAGATTGAAAATAAGACAAAAGAAATGCTAATATACAGTATGACTATCCGGAGCTATTCACTTTGCAATCTCTTTCTCCCTTGATCAAGATTGAAACTGAGATAAAAGAAATGCTAATATACAGTATGACTATCCGGAGCTATTCACTTTGCAATCTCTTTCTCCCTTGATCAAGATTGAAACTGAGATAAAAGAAATGCTAATATACAGTATGACGATCCGGAGCCTCTTCACTTTGCAATCTGTTCCTCCGTTGATCCACATTGAAACTTAGATAAAAGAAATGCTAATATACAGTATGACTATCCGGAGCCTATTGACTTTGCAATCTGTTCCTCCATTGATCAAGATTGAAACTGAGATAAAAGAAATTCTAATATACAGTATGACGATACGTAGCCTCTTCACTTCGCAATCTGTTCCTCCATTGATCAAGATTGAAAATGAGACAAAAGAAATGCTAATATACTGTATAGCTATCCGGAGCATATTCACTTTGCAATCTGTTCCTCCATTGATCAAGACTGAAACTGAGACAAAAGAAATGCTTATATACAGTATGACGATCCGTAGCCTCTTCACTTTGCATTCTGTTCCTCCATTGATCAAAATTGAAAATGAGACAAAAGACATGCTATTATACAGTATGACTATCCGGAGCCTCTTCACTTTGCAATCTGTTCCTCCATTGATCAAGACTGAAACTGAGACAAAAGAAATGCTAATATACAGTATGACGATCCGGAGCTTATTCACTTTGCAATCTGTTTCTCCCTTGATCAAGATTGAAACTTACATAAATAGAAATGCTAATATACAGTATAACGATCAGGACCCTATTCACTTTGCAATCTGTTCCTCCATTGATCAAGATAGAAACTGGGATTTACTCAAGTTCGCACACTGTCTGTTCTACAAGATTTTGTTGGGCAGTTTCGGTAGCCGATTCAAATCCCATCTAGTTTCCCGGAAGTTATGAGATTAATTTTCGGATCATCTGAAAGCTACGAGTTTTAATTTTTGGTTTGGCAGCGCAGAAGTATACTCTGAAATCAAAGAAGGAAATAAAGCTGAATAAAAAAGAAGAATGACTTCTACAGTTCACTAGGAAAGACACTGGATTTGATACTAGCGAAGAAAAACAAAAACATTTATTTTTGTCTTTAGTTGAAGGCTTCCCTTTTTAGAATGATCAGTGGTAAATCAGTCATAACTTTTGTATTATCCTCTCAAATTACACAAAAATCTCAGACAATAATAATTAATACCCTATTTATTGTCTGTGAAAATTATAGACTATAAAACAACTTTGATAAAAACTTATACCTACTTTTCTGACGAAAACAATGCCGTCACAAACATTTTTGCGGCAACTGTATCAACAGTGGAATAAGAAAAATCTACCTCCATTGATGAAATAAAGAATTCGGATCCAAATTTCCTGAAGGTTATCCGAATTGACAAACAGCTGAAGGAGACACAACGAATGAAACATTACGATAATCAACAACAAAGATGTGGACACTGTAAATAATGATAAGACCTCATCCCAGAAATTCGGAAAATATTATTAGTAAGTGTGAGCCTTACCGTGTACTCTAAATTTGTGACCTTATACCTGACTTAAATATATTTTCTGAAAACAACCACATTTCTTATTCGACCCCAAAATAGATAATTGGTTCTGTTTTAAATCGCTGGAACCTACTTCTTATCCAGCGCACTGTGTTTAATAATCAACGCAAACTCCAAAAAACAAGATATCTGATTCAGCGTAAATAATCGCACGTGGGCACGTATTTGAATTAAGCTTGCCGACTAACTTGTCATTCTGAGAGATTGTGTCATTCGATACCAGCACCTGGAAAGAGCTTATGATGAAGATAAACTGGCAATGATAATTGGAGAGACAACTGTATTGGAGAGAAATAAAGGGTTGTTTGTTCAGATACAACGATTTTGAAATGAGGAGTGAAAGCTGATTCATTTTCGCCTATATATTTTGTTATTCTTCGTAGCTCCTTGCTAATGGAAATAACGAGAAAACGAAATAGTCATAAGAGTTTGTTCCGAGAAATATTGTCTTTTTAGATTGAGCTGAGATCGCAGCCGTTCTCAGAGAACATAAATAGGATGCCCTGAATGAATACTCGAACGAGAAACGTCTTGGATTCTTCAATGATTGTCCGAATGTTGAGTATTAAGCACAGTAGTTGATAACAATTCAGTCTAGAAAACTAACTATATACGAAAACAGTTTCCTCAATATATTGTCATCCACAGACAGACTGTATCGCTGCCCATCAGTGTGGGAGACATCCGATTGGCTCAAGCCAGGATGATTTGGTATCAGCCGGAGATTTTTCTTCTAAGCCATCAGCTCCCGGCACAAAGGAAGAATTTTTTACGTATTTATTTTGAAATATATATATATATATATATATATATATATATATATATATATATATTTCAAAACAAATACGTAAAAAATTCTCATATATATACACACAAACACACATATATATATATTCAAAATAAAGACGTAGAAAATTCTCCTTCCTTTCTGCCAGGAGCTTATATATATATATATATATATATATATATATATATATATATATATATATATATATATACCGCATCGTCCTTTTCGAGATTCATTTACCGAGAATCGAAACCGGATAGTCATAATACAACGCTAGCGTCATACCACTGGGCCAGTGGCTCTCGGCGACTGGAAGGAAACTAACTAGACTCAATATAGCGTACCTACACCTAATACCGGTGGTGATACTCATCCAAGCATACATAACCCCAGAGTAACTTCTTCTTTCAACAAACCGCTCCCTCCAGAGCATTAAACTTGAATCAGGCATAGGCTTAGACAAAGATTGGAGATTGAATTAATTTCAAATAATTCATTGAGTCGAAGAAACCTCAACAGAATGAAGAAAGCACTGGACTATCGTTTCGTCCTTTTTGGGGACTCATCAGCATTGCGAATCCACCGTTAATATACACCGCAAGTTTTATACCCACTGAACCAGCGAACGAAGAGGAAACCAAGTAGACTCAATATAGCGCACCTACATCTAATTCCAGTGGTGATACTCATCCAAGTATGCATAACCCACTGGAACTGACTCCAAAAGCAACGTCTTCTTTCTCCAAGACGCTCCCTCCAAAGCATTAAACCTGTATCATTATAAGTAATAGAAATTTTATCTTAAATAATTTCACATAATAATTGAGTCAAAATTTGTCGAATGTTGGCGTTTTGTCCCCAAATGAATACTTTGAGGATGAAAAGTTATACTTTCACATGTTATGCTCTATGGATTTTGGAAACGAGTAATCGTTGGAACACTGACAAAATGTCTAGACTTCACACATTGAGTGTACCCCGCTGGAGTTTGTTTTTTTAAAATTCTGATGTTATATAGCTCTCCCAGTCCTAGATCTGCGCTGACTATTGGCTAATATTTGCCCAGTATCGTTCATATGCAAATAGTTAGCGCCACCTACTGTAAATAAAATGTCTTCTCTCAACATCCTATTGTAGAAGAGGACGTAACTCCTGATGCTTAGAGCACCACATGAAATCAACTCGGAGTCTCTTATCGGGTTGACACGATTCTCTGTTACATGTTTTTAACCTAAACCATCGTCCACCTCCCGGACAAACTTTCGACATTGAAGGAGACGCTCTGTTTGTCATCGTGTAGAATAAACCGAAGATTTCGACGAAAGAGACTCCTAAAATTTTGAAAATCAATAACTGCCTTTCGCCATTTCAAGAGAGACACGAGAGTGCCACATTCTCTGATGGAACAGAACTAGTTCGATCATATTTCTGTGGCGATTTCTTTGCTGTTACGCCACGTAAAGGAGTCGTTCTTGGACAGAATTCCCGCAGGCGATGAAAAATGTGACGTTTATGATAACGTAAACGCAAACAGGACTAAAAAGAAACTTGTGAATGTGTAGAACTCGTGGCTAAAGCGGGCTTGAAACCGATGAAATTGTTGTTAATTATAATAATAATAAATAAAATGAATTGTTCATATATCTTGCCTCGCTTCTGAATGTTGTGAAATTGTATCCACTTCAGGAGAATTGATTGTAAAATTTTACTACGAAGTCGCTTGAAAAGTTGAACTAATTCCGCAAAACTAGAATAAGAAAAAGTTAAGTTAATATTTAAAGTTCTTACATAAAAGATTTTCGTTTTCTCATTTCTTATATATACGTATGTGTGCGTGTCTCTCTCCCTCCCTGTGTGCGTGTCTGTATGTGTGTGTGCATGTGTGTGTGTGTGTTTGTATGTATGTGTGTGTGGCCTGATGATTGTTTAATTATAAAACTGACAGTTCCATTGTAGTTTTATTTTTTTCATCTCCACGCAGCTTATACCCCGTCCTGCGTATGACGATAAATTACATCCGCATCCTGGGTGAGACGATAAACTACGTCCAACAGCAAGGCCTCTGATCAGGAAGTTTTGAGGAGCGTGGAAGCACCTCTTAATTGCTGGCGTTCCTAGGTCCACATGGAGTGCTTACACCTGTTAGGGTCCAAGAAATGGTTAAATAGTTAGCCCCCAAACTAGGGTCAAAACACTCAAAAGGGTAAAATTAGTTTTTATTACCAGAAATACTTTGAAAAAAAATTATTACCAGCAATAATTTTTGTAAATTATTATCAGGAATACATTACTACCAGCAATACATTTCTGAAAAAAATTGCTAGCTATACGTTTTTGAAAAAACAAAATTACCAGCAATAAAAATCTTATCGGCATTAAATAACCCATTAGCGTTGATATGCCGTAAACCAAACCAAATCAAAGAGTTTATAACTACAACCCCTATATCACCGATATTGAGTTCTCTCCCTTCATAAATAAAGCAAATTTTCTTACACACACACACACACACACACATATATATATATATATATATATATATATATATATATATATGACTGTTTTACGGATGACGCAGCTAAGGCATTATAGTTGGGAACACACTTAATCAGAGATTATTCAGATTGAGTTACCCGATCTGGATTTAGTTCTAATTGAACCCAACCTGCAAGATTATGCACTGATTTGATCAAAATCTCGCCATATGCTCCAAATTTGGCTTACGTGCATGTGCCTGGTATACTCTTGTCAGACTGGGTGCCATGATGTGCATATTAGGCTCCGTATATTTATGCGCTGACGTCACTTTCTTGGCGTGCCATTATCTCAGTCAACAAGAACAAAAATAACAGATGCTCGAGAAGACAAATGAAAATGAAGTATTCGACAGGATCTGATATACTCTGAAGCTGAATTATTCTGCTATCCAGTCCGATCCTTGAACGGCAAACACTGATGCCCTTTCTGCCTCTGAAAGCCGCGTCTAGCTCTATAGATGTTGCCATCTGCCATGTGCTCTCTCTCATCTCTTCCTACATCACATTGATTTTCTCATTTGTTGGAATGTCAGTTTTTGACAGCAGGCCGTCGCCTACTGCGATCTAGTTTCCCGGGTTGTTGCGCTGTTGCTGTCTGCTTTCATATTGTGTTTGCAAATATCTTAGTAACGAAGGACTAATCGTCCCTCAGACCTGGAGTTTGTGGTAAGTTTGTGATTGATATAGTTTGGAAGCAAGCCTAACATGATTGTCATTCTTGCCTGTCTTTAGGATGTACGAGTTTGGAGAACGGACTTAGCAAGTGATGTCCAGAATCATTCTAAAACTGTGCAGAAGGAATCTAAGTTTGTGTTCTTGGCAGGAGTCTAGTGTCCATCACACATTGCCATAAAGCAATATGCTTATCGCATAGGCTTCATACATTGTCATTTTCTGTTGATTGGGATGAAAATTGCATGACTTTTTGTTTGTAAATTATGTTAATGAATAATCTATCGTTTATACTATGTCTATTTTACTGTACCTTTTTGTTTTCATTGACAAAACAGTGTTATTTTCGCTTGAAGCTTACAAAATCTTTGTTTTAATAGAGTTTCTCAGGGAATTAAACTTCATATCTGTTATAATGCTTTCGAATATCGGTTGGTGTTTCCTCGAAACCTTTTTGCTTTGGATTCTGTGGATAGTTATATGATTTTCTCTTAGAGTTCCCGGTGCTAACATATGGTTTAACATCAGAAACTGCCAGTTGAAATTTCTAGGGCATATAATGAGGAAAGAGGTCTTGGAAAATTTGATGCTCACAGGACAGATTGAAGACAAGAGGGATAGAGGAAAGCAACGCATGAGCGACCTAGCGTGCTTGAGTAAATGGGTGGGTGAACAGTGTCTAGGCAAGATAAAATGACAAAATTTATTAAGAGCTACAAAAAACTGCAAATTGTGGCGAGACATGATCGCCAACCCTCCTGGAGGCATATTGCATAAGGAAGAAGAAGAAATAAACGTAGATTCTTATTCAGTGTAATAAACAAATGACAATGTAAAACACAATTATTGTGTCGCTCTAAATAATCATTTTTTAATTGTTCTTACCTTTCTTTTGAACAGTTCCCACTTCTAGTAAGTAATGACTGGAAAGCCTAAAATGAACTCGGAACTAGAATTGTAAAAGAAGCCAAAATATCTACTTTGAAGAATGAGTTGAAGGCCACGCATGGCATCCATATAAAAGTCGAGCTCTGATAAGAACATGAATCGTATTTCCAGTTCAATGCTTTGTTTAAATATTCTTAATAATTATGATATCATTTGTCTGTTTTAATCATTTTACTCTAAGTAAGGCAATAAATGCACTAAGACGCAAGGGATTACTGAATGTTAGAGATTAAAAGAAAATATACACTAATAAGGAGAATGAATAACAAAAGAACAAGAATTAATGAGACAGGAGATAGCGATTGACTGGAAAGCAAGAAACCGGAAGTGATTTTTGTAAACGAGAAGTGCGATAGAAGAAACTGTCAGCATAGGACTTACGGTTATATCTATCCATTTCAACAGTAAAATGATGATGTCTTAAGGTCAATCTAGTACTGCGTTTAAATTCATAGCGTCTAGGTACCATAGACGAAAGTTCATCAGAATACTTACGATGGAAATATTTATAGAAAAGACAGTGAAGCTACATTACGGCTCTGGAAAACGTACTGAAGCTGAGATGTCAGGTAAGGACCAATAACATAAGCGATTCTTCTTTGGATTTTATAAAGGTTCTCAGCAAACAAAAGGCAGGAGAATCAGACTATATGTGGCAACAGTACTAAAAATCAAGACGAATTGTAGACTTGCAAATATGTAAGACAGACTCTGGATAGAAAAATTGTCCAACGTAATATAATGAACTAAGTTTCCTAGCAGCAGACCTCGCAACTGATTCAATATGACCTTTCCAAACCTTTGTCCGAAAAAAAAAATCAAACAAAATAAAAAAACGAAAAGTGATCTCACCTATAGCGATCTCTCTTTTGTTATCAACATCTATCATTTTACTATATATTAACATTACTGGATAGTGCTACTGTATGTCCCCAGAGCATAGCAGTTATGGACGCCGGAAGTGGGATTGGTGTGTCGAATTGAATTTACATCCTATACCTTAGGATTCGGTTTTGCAAAAATACACCAGGAAATTTACGAATACTTTTTTCTCCATTCACCATCGAAAGGTTAATTAATTAACTAATTTAACTAGTGTTGGCAACCAGTCAAGGAGAATGCCATCTCTGAATTAAAAAGAGGTTGGACCAGCAACTCCGCATAGTAGGAACCTATACGCTACGCAAACCACAGCAGTAGCAACTAGCTTGGGGAAACTGTAGCTCTATACTCCCCGCACGGAGTCTACAGTGTTAGCATATATGAGCGTATAACTATTAACATTTTTCCTGCTATGTAGGCGTCTGCCATATTCGCCATTATTCAGAGATAAACGCCTGTTGTTATGTAGTCGTGAGAAAGCTCGTCTTGCAATAATCTTTTTGTGATTTTATTTTATTTGGTTCACCATTGTTATCGTTTGTGCAAGAAAGTCCGTGAATTTTTATTGAACGATAAAACCAAACACAAAATATTGAAAATATACAGAAAAAATAATGAGAAAAAAATGTTTACTCTTCTCTACTTTTCTTTTTCGTTGATTCACACTGACAGTTGATTGGCAAGTGTATCGTGTACATGCTAAATTCCACAAAGCTGTTTTTTTTATGCCTATTTGCCTATTGTACCGGGTAGCGGAATTATGTGGATATAAATGTATACAAATGTATTGATGTGTTTGTCTATTTCTATGTATATTTATTTAGCAGGATATCTATCTATCTATCTATCTATCTATGAAGAAAAAGAAATATACTAGGTACTACATATAAGAATTGTGGCAGGGGGGTTTCTACGCCCACACCGTCTGCATATCTCTCTCCCCGCTTCTATAACTATCTCTAAGTGTGTTTGTATGCGTGTATGCATGTATATATATATATATATATATATATATATATATATATATATATATATATATATATATATATATATATAATGTTTACATATATATAATGTTTTTGGACAGTATCAAAAGATTGTTGCATTGAAATTGACTTCATTAAAATAACTCTCTGGAAAAATGTCGAATTAATGTCCTTCAATATGCCAACCAATTTTTGTAATATTTTTCGATTCTGTTAGGTTGGTGCAAAAATAATGACGTAATAATGTCGTTTTTTGACGTTAAAAAATACGTCAAAAAACGACATTATTACGTCATTATTTTTGCACCAACCTAATATATATAGCTTTGTGTGAGAAAGGTATGCCTGTGGGTTGTATGTATCTGTGTGTGTGTCTAGATATACGTATATAGAAATATGCCCAGTTTATCTCCCACTCAATTTCTGTCTTTCTCTCTTTATAAATATATATATATATATATATATATATATATATATATATACAGTCCCCCATGTAAATAATGCAAGTATTAGGTTGGTGCAAAAATAATGACGTAGTAATGTCGTTTTTGACGTTAAAAAATACGTTAAAAAACGACATTATTACGTCATTATTTTTGCACAAACCTAATAACTAAATCGAAAACTGCAGTAAAAATATTAAAAGACATTCAATAATACATGTAATAGACATACAATAAACACACACACACACACACACACACACACACATATATATATATATATATATATATATATATATATATATAAATATATATATATATATATATATATATATATATATATGTCTTAATATTTTTACTACATTTTTTTTGCAGTTTTCGATTAAGTTATTTCCATTATTTACTGGGGACTGTTGTCCTCGTCTTCGATTTACTTCCTGCATATTCGGATTAAAATTGCTAACAAACTGTACAATGTTCCTGTTTAGCTCTATTTTTGTTTGATTAATTTCCACTTCCTATAACTAAAAAAAACTCTTGTCTGCGATACTGACAACATTTAGTTCTTGATAATAACCGATACAGTCGAGAGTACTCGAACAATAAAATTTTTGAACATCGGAAAATAACAACAGATTAAATCAATGGTTCCCATACGGTGCGGCGCATTTCATATGTGCGACGGGAAAGGATAGCAGGTGAGGTGGAGGGGAATAGCAGGTGAGGCAGAGGGGGATAGCAGGTGAGGCGCAAAAGGATAGCAGGTGAGGCACAAAAGGATAGCAGGTGAGGCAGAATGATTAAAAGACAAAGATGTAGAAATAGTTTTTTAAAATTTCATATGCCAAAAATAAATATTATATTAAAATTTTAAATATTATTATGGATTTCTTGTAATTGCATGCCTGAGGCCCAGTATAAATAGTTATAAATGATTATTGGCCGATTTTATCACTCTGATATTTTGTATTATATCAGGTATTAACAATATAGTAACTAGGGTACGCAATTTGGAGGAGAGAGTTATCAATGATAATATTCTGACTTCGAATCCGCAGTTATCTCGTTTTAACCCGCTATCTGGAACTTCTTTGCCTTCTCCTGGACTTCCCTTTGGTGAGGCGCTAGTAAATTTTCGTTTCTGTAACCACTACATTAAACCGACATCTCTTAACAGTTGAATGTAATAAAATTCATATACACACATTTTTTAATCATTTCACCCCAACTAAGTTTATAAAGCCATTGAGACGGAAGGGTTTACTCAGTGTGAAAGAATGAGAACAAGAAAAACATTATTAAGAAGCGGAAACGATAAAAGAACATGAATTAAGAAAACAGACGATAACGATTGACATTGCATTTAAATTTTTAAAGTTCAAAATTGACTGGATCATTATTATTATTATTATTATTATTATTATTATTATTATTATTATTATTATTATTATTATTGTGGTTGTGATTGTTGATTTTATTAAATATATGATAAAACCCTTCAGAAAGAGAAAGTCTTTCTGGTCCGAAGAGAGTAAATTAGTTTTAAAAATGCCACGCAACATTTAATTTTGAGATGACACTTCAAAATCTATAATGTAGGCCCAGACATTTAATCTTCAGAGTATATCCCCTGATAAATACTAAGTAAATGTAAGCAATATAAGAATATTTGATAAATATTTTGCAGGTGTGGAAATCCTTCTCTGTCTGTACACATCGAATGTAAACTGTTACAATCCAGCAAAACATTAAGCAAATGATGACAAAGATGAGAAAAATGGCTTCGGGGCCTAAGAACTGGTTACCACTAACCCAAGGTTTCCAAGCGGTACATAAGGATATCATTAGCTTTGTTTTTCGTAATGTTGAAGCGACAGATCCGTGCAGTTGTAGCGCAGGTGCGGTCACAAAACCTCTTTATATCTTTGCACTTTTCTGTTGTTGACATTCAAAATGGAGAAAACGTGACGGCCCACTTTGAATATTGTGTATATGGCAGTAATCTTTTGCTTGTACACTTTTCATTGAATGTGATGGAAATTAAAAAAAATATGAGATTTTATTCAGTTTTTCTAATGTTCTTACAGCTTACTTTTCTTTTATGAAGACTAAAAGAGTGTCTAAATCTGTCCGTAGTGATTATTGAGTCAAGAACTTCCTGCTAATTCATTAGCCATTTTCAAGGCCTTAGTTGTTAGTATATATTCCTATTTCTTATATTCAAATTTGTACCTTACATTTATATTCAAAGTTACTACAACCTCTACATGTAGTAGTAACTCTAAGCCGTGTTGGATATTCTAGTATTATTATATTGGTGGTGTCTTCAAAAGATCGCCAATATGTTCTTTCTGCTCTCACATAGGATAAGGTTAAAATTTCAACAGTTTTATATAAAGTACTTTAATTATTAAGGACTTTTAAAAAGAGATGTTCTTAAAATGATAGTGTTATCTACAAAAAATATTCTTATGGGACCATGTAGTTGTGCATGACCCCCCTCTCGCTCTTTATATATATATATATATATATATATATATATGAAGAAATATAGTTTTATGGTTTGCTATACTTATGGGATAAAGAGCTCAATATCAGAAATAGAGCGTATGTAAATATAAATATAAAAATGAACATTGAAGTCAACACTCAGAGGTGACAGGCTGTTTCAAGCTGGACGCAATCGTC
>OZ010578.1:92327292-92387292 GCA_963932145.1 Acanthosepion lycidas
GTTAGGACGAATGGTCGTTTCTTTGTATCGCTCCAGTAGGTACCTGACTCCTCGTGCTTTCCTCTATCCATAGAACTAGATCAGTCCTAACATGGACTACAACAGTCATATTTGGGTAGGAGCTGCCCTGTCCTTACTTTCTAGTCTCGATAGAGTCCAAAAGCGTTTCCGCGTCCTTGTGGTGACAAATAATTTTCTACCCTGCAAACCTCTCTCAAAGTCGGAATGTGGCAAGCCTCTCAATGTATCGCTACTTCCATGGAAAGTGCTCGAACGAACTGCATACCTTGGTTCCGCCAGGTCTAACCCTACACGGCTAGGACATACGCCATGCCACTCACATTGTAGCAAAATACCCTTATCCCCACCCCCGTATTCTAATGGTGAGATGTTCCATTCGAACAGCTTCTTTAAGCAAACCGCTTCTCTATGGAACCAATTCCCAAGAGGATATTTCCTTGACGACTACAATATTAACCAGTTCATGTTTAAGGTTAATCGTTACCTTACCTATCCGCATAAACTGCCTCTTACTCTCTGAAATAATGGAATGTGCGTACACCTGTGTTCGCCGTCACTGGAATATGATTGGCTGGTGTCCGTCATAAATACCAACGGACGCGTAGGAGAGTCAAAGAAGTCAAATAGCCTTAGTCTGAGAGCTAAGTCTATAACGACGACTATTGGACTACGCCATTGATCTACACTTCTTACCTGCGACTACAACGCGTACCAGTCGATTATTGCTACCATATTCTACTTGGTTATAGTAGCCAAAACCACTTAGCTACTTCGTTCAAATATATCCCTTTCCGGGACATATCACTCTCTAACCCTCTACCTTGAGTACCCCCGGCCTTGTACAGGGTAAACCACACCGCAAGAAAAAAAAAATAATCATCCGAACAGATTTTTTTTAAGCATTTCACCTCAAGCAAGGCGGGAGTGCCACTATCACGCAACAGGTTACAGAGAATGAAAGTAAGAGTAAAAAGAGGTGCTTGAGGAAAGGATAAAGGGAAGGACGGAAATCAAGATCAAGTTATCAGAAGATGTCGATTGACATTACATTTAAATTTTTGAACATTATAGTTATCGGGGAAGCAAGTAAGAGGAAGGAATTTCCACTGGCGTGAAGTGCGAGAGAAGAAGCTGTTGGAGTAGAAGAGACGGTTACATTTAACTGTTTCGATAGTGAAAGGGTGGGACCTAGATGCCAACCTAGTAACACGCTTAAATTCATGCAGTTGGGGCACCAGTGAAAATAGCTCATCAGAGAAGTTGCCATGAAAATATTTGAAGAAAAGACAGAGGGAAGCCACATCACGTCTGTGAGAAAGTGACTGTAGTCGAGATGCCAGATCAGGACTCACTACTTTTGTTCAAATCACTTTGGGAAGTTCTGAGACTATCTCTTTAAACTAAGTGTAATAGCAGAACTTGATTTCAAAATCAGTAGTGTGCGCGGCTATACAACAGCGACCCATAAAAAACCTACCTGCTTAAGAAATCGACACAGCAGCAACTAGCGTAGTGGGTCTGTGACCCTATAGAACCTTAAATTCTAAGGTGTTAACATGCAAACATGGCATACAGTTATCTGGCGAATGTTTACTTGAAATTTTCAAAGCATATAATTCTAGCTATGTGATTATTATTCCCGCGTGAATTAAGTGCATTCACTACAGTATAAATGCTCAGAAAAACTAGATTGCTGACGACAACGTCATAGCGATAATCCTTAGAGACTACCTATGTATGCATGTATACAGATATTTATAAGTTTGTCTTTGTGGCTATATGAGTGTATGCCTTTGCGAGTATTTGATTAGCGTGGCAGTTAGGCATTACAGCGACATCAGATACCAGGTAAGAAACATAAATTGATACGCTAAATGTCAAGTAATCATTTTCAAATAGTTCCGTACCTTATCTTTACACCGTGTATATATATATACATTAAGAAATGGACAAAGTCCGACAATTTATTTATTAAAGACATTTTTATGTTTAACGTTCTTTTTATAGATACAAGTATTTAAGTAAATGCTCTGTTTATAATAAACGGTATTAAATAACATTTACTGGCCTGAATGTCCGAGAAATTTTCATAGAAAATATTCGTCCTTTGAGAGGATTCGAACCTGCATCCTATACGGAACCGTCATTTACGCTGACGTGCCTTGACCGCTCGGTCACCAAGGATCGTTCGGTTGGCAAGGTCGAATTTACTGCTTATAAACTTCAATCTTCCATGAATCTCGTACATTCATAACTGCTCCTGGCGTATCGAATGTAAATGCATGACGTCATTTGTTTACATTCGATACGCCATGAGCAGTTATGAATGTACGAGGTAAATGACGGTTCCGTGTAGGATGCAGGTTCGAATGCTGTCAAAGGACGAATATTTTCTATGAAAATTTCTCGGACATTCAGGCCAGTAAATGTTATTTAATACCGTTTATTATAAACAGAGCATTTACTTAAATACTTGTATCTATAAAAAGAACGTTAAACATAAAAATGTCTTTAATATCTATATATATATATAGTGAGAGGCGGGGAGTGCGAAGTGTTGCCTTTTTTATATTTTTAATTTCACGCATGCGCGTTTTTTGTTTTTGATTTTGTCGACTGCACAATATAATACGTTCCATTGGGCACCTGCTGGGTAAGAAACAGCAACATGATGCAATTCACTCCACCAGAAGTTTGGAAACGGTATGCATGCTGTACTGCTTGGCATTCGCACCGGAAGCTCCATTACGAGTATTTCAAAGCGTTTGGGTGTTAATCTGAAGACAATGCAGAGGATTAGGAAAGAGTTGGATAAATCTAATGGTGATTACGAATGTGTTTAGAGTGATCACAAGTGATTGCCTCCATTCATCTTCCCACAGAACCTCAGACTCAACACGTAGGCCTACAAAAGTGCCTTGCGGAGGTAATGCTACCCCGGGTGAACTGGGTAGCTGCTGGAAGACCCTCTGTCTGGTAACAGAACACTGTACCATGCCACACATTCTGGAGAACCCTGTCATAGCTGCCAGACAATTTCTGCAACCCCATCACACCTTATATCTAGCCACTTAACTCCCCAGACGGCACCCCTTTCGTTATGTGTAGGTCACAGTTGAGCGAAAGACCAAGAAAATTCCTTGTACAACCAAAAATGAACTGAAGGCAAAGATTATGGCAGCATTCACCAACCTCAAGAAAAAGACAGTTCAGAAGGCTTGCAGGAAATTTTGGAGTAGTCTGAAGCCAATGGTGATTTTATTGAATAAATTGTGTTATTTTCATTTTTGTGTTATTTAGATGGTTTATTTTATAATTTTAAGTTTTTAGCATATTTTACTATATATATATATATATATATATATATATATATATATATATATATATATATATATATATTAATAAAGAGAGACAGAGATAGAGAAAGTTTTGATAGATTGATTTATTGAGTGATTTTTACGGCTTACCAACACTTTATGGTTAGAAAAGGAATATATATATATATATATATATATATATATATATATATATATATATATATAATGGACTCTCCCGTCGGTTTCGACGTATGAGGATCTGACAGTTTATTGATTCAGTTATGAAATTTTGTGCGATAATCTTAAGTGGCATTTAAGACCCGCTATTGATTTACAAAGGAGTCCACATATGGAGCAAGTGCGAGGATTGTGAGATGAGATCACTGTTAGATTGACTGACCTTTTACGTCTTGCTCTCGCTTCTTGAAGATGATTCAGACAAGCAGATTTAAAATTGCCGAGTCAACTAAAATACGTTGATCTCCAGTCTATCCGCTCCAAGGCTTACCGCTCAAGGGTGTTATGTGGTATATTGACTGCTGACAAGTTGCTTTTCAGCTTGTCTCTGTATCTAAGCCATGGGCGTACTACATTCCTGTAGCCCTGATCTAAATGGCTGTACATTAGGATCTTGGGTATTCTGTCATCAGACATTCTCAAGACATATAAATATATATATATATATATATATATATATATATATATATATATATATATATATATATCAGTTTCGTCATATCTCTCTAAGAAAGATTATTTTTTCTCTACTTATTTTTCATTACTGCATCTATAGGTATTTGCGAGTTCAGTCGTATTTATAAATGAATATATATATATATATATATATATATATATACGATTGTATCCATCAGCAAAGCTATCTATTGGCATACATCTCTCTCTCTCTCTCTCTCTTCCTCAATATCTCTCTCAATTCTCCTGAAACTGTACCTAATTAAAAATCAAATTACCTCATGATTTTGCAGATCATCAGAACACCATACTGAGTCGTTAATAGTATTTCCCGGGGCCATTCCCATTGCATGATCGTCCTCATATGGCCAAGTAACGATGTCACGGATTGAAGCTGGGTTTCAGGCACATACCTATTTACTTAGATACTCACCAACTGCTTTAAGTATAGCTTATTTACCAAAGAATATTTATTGTACATATCTATCCACACACGCCCGCACGTGTGCACGCGCACACACACGTACACCTATATATATATATATATATATATATATATATATATATATATATATATATATATATATATAGTGTTTGTGGATACAAAATACCATGAAGTATCCCATATCAGCAAAATTCCGTTCTAAATTTTACTTATGAACTTAGTGAAAAAATAAACTTCCTTTCTTAGATGTTCTCGTCGATTTTAGTAATAATACTTTTAAAACTTCTGTTTATAAAAATAACAACTAGTAAAGACTCTTGCCATCTTAATTTCTCTAGTGAATGTCCTCTTAGATATAAAATAGGTGTTATTAAAAATGTCCTCACGAGAGCGCACTCGCACGCTTTTCTGTAAAGAATTAAAAAATGTAAAGCAAACGTTGATTAATAACGGATTTCCCAATGAATTGTTTGATTTCCACATTAGACGGAATATTAATATTTTTCTATAAAAATCAGATGAATGAAAATTATAAATAGGATGAATGCAGAATTAAGAACATTATAATAAAATGCATAACAGCAGTTGACAATAGCAAAAAAAAAAAAAAAAATAATAGATTAATTATTTATTACAAAAAATTTTAAACCTCTAACCTTATAGTTAAAAATAATAAGTCACTTCCTAGAACAAAATTAAATAGGGAAAATATTATTTACGAATTTAAATGTCCATTAAGGAATTGTATTCCTGATCAATCAAAATTCGTAAATAATTATATAGGCCACACTACAACATGTTTGACACGCAGACTAACTCTACGCCTTTCTGATCATAGCTCAATTGCATCTCATTTAAACATTCATGGGGACCTACCGGATACTATTCGGAACATACTTGTCGACAACACTAATATCATCCACATGAAAAAAAAATGGCTAAAAATAATGGAAGTCTTATTAATAAAACCCCAAAAAACAACACTTAATAATATTAACTATGGTCATCGACACAATATCTTGAACGGGTTTTGAAAAATGAATACATTTTATAAAATATACATGCAACAAACTATTTCTTATTTTAACAGTTAAAATATAATCCTTGAAAATGGCTAAATGTATAGCCGAAAGGGCTCGGATAAAAAAAACATTCGGACAGTTTTTATATAATTTATCATCCGAAAAGCCAAACAAAAATTATTAGATCGTATGAGAAATAGTATAAAAAACTAAATCAAAGCACCTTGTCGGTCGTTTTAAATGAAATGTGCATGAAAGAAGGATTGCTGCCTACATACACAAATATATATATATATATATATATATGTGTGTGTGTGTGTGTGTGTGTGTGTGTGTGTGTGTGTTTTGCTGGTGTAACTATTGTAACAGTATTTGTTCAGTTAAGCATATTTTATTAAAGACCGTAGACAAGATTTATTTTGATACTTTTCTCTGTTTTTTTTTTCTATTGTTTGCCTTCCCCAGAAAATAATGTATGTCTAGTTCCTTGGTCTGTAAGTAATTGCCCGTAGGTATATAGTCGAGTACTTTCAAATCTATTTTGCTCATATTCAAGAACGGATTATAGTATGGTTTCAAAATGTAACCATTATTGATTATTTTCAAGAATAGTGTATGTTAAACATTTTGAAATTCCAGAAAAATATATTCTTTTCTCGACTATCGCGGTGTTTATTGTTTGCAAAGTTATAAATTTAAATCGTGTTTTGACGTGTTGACGTCATTCGCGGTCATTTGCAGGCCGCTTACAACCGGTTCATGGCAGCTTCTGGCATTTTAGATTTAGATATTGTGTTTATTAATTATTGAATTTATTTAATGCATTAATTTTTAGGCTTTAAAATATTTTAATTGTCATATTTTCCTTATCATTGTAGCTTCAGTTATTAGTAGTATTTTGAGAAAAAATTATATGGTATGAAATTTATGACTTTTCTCCGAGTATCTGTCTCATATTGTTAGGAATGTAATGAACTTGTATGTTATACTGACTCATATTAGACGGATAAAAATACAAATGATAATGAACACCATAAACTGTAAAAGAAAAGTCCGCAATTACTTGAGATGATCGCTATAAAAAAGACATATCGATATATCAAAGTAGTGTATCTCTCTGCCTCGTTACTAAAGAAATGTATTAACAATTAATAGATACATATTTAGTTTCTATTTATATGCTCATCATTCCTTCTGGAACTGTTCCTGTCTATTTAAATATTAAACAGACAGACCTTCTGTAAGAGGTCTGATTTTTTTTCTGTAAGCAAACTAAAAATGTTGCTATAATGTAAATATTATTGATAATATAAACCGTTTATATTGATTTTCTAAGCGTAGCCTAGATGTGGCACAAGGCCGAAGGTAGTGGGGCACCCAATGATTATCGAACTTACTCAATTGTAACTGTTCTAGCGAGACAAGCTTGCTAACCATTACGCCATGCCGAGGTGGCCAACTATAAGCTGTTTACATTGAAACATTCGGCATTCATTGACCGTGCAATCAGTTGTATTTGCTTTACTCTTTTCTTAGCCATTCAGCTTGGATCAAAGTGTAGTATCTGTTCTCCTCATCTCTAATGACAACATTAGCTGTTTCTTTATAAGGAAACATTTGACATTCGTTCACTGTGCAACTAGTGCTAACGTCGGTTGAAATTTTTTTGTTTTTCACTTAAAACAATTTTTCAAGAAAATACGATCAGCGAAGTTAAGCAAAGTCGATCCAAGTCACTATCTAGATGTGTAACCTCTTAGGAATACCAAGGGCACTGAGCCTGGATGTGTAGGTGGTGTATAATGGCTCGGAATTGGAAATTGAAGAAGCGAGATCTAGTTCCAGTTGGGTTCGTTATATTCACCTACGCGCAATCACCATTTGGAAAGGTATGAATCTACCTCTTGTTGTCACAGCTATGGGTTAATTAGAAGAATATGTATCAGTAAATCATTATCTCAAAAAAATCTTACAATATAAAAATATTTTCTGCCTTTAAATAACCTGCTAAAGGTTAATAACCCTTTATAAACAAATCGATTAATCAATCCAGTAATTATAGGGGTTTCCTTCCTTAACTTTTGTTTGATGCAGCGTGAAATGTCAATATTTTGATTATATAATTTTTCGAGTTACATGTGATATCAGAAAATAAAATAAAGAGAGAAAAAAACGATGAGAAGAAAGAAAATGACAATGAAGAGAGAAGACCCAAATCTACAAGAAACCGAAAATGGAGACAAGCAGACTATAGGTAAAGTTATTTTCAAGAAGCAAATTTTGGTCAATGGAAGCAAACAAAAACTAGCTGTTAAAATGGTTGAATGCAGGCGATAAAACTGAACTTGAAAAAAAAAAAAAAAGAAAAAGAAATTTAGGCTATTGCGAAAGAATGATAATAAATTCAAACTCAAAAAATGTTATTAGGAAAATCAACATTGAAGAAAAAAAAAAGAAGAAAATTAAATCATTAAAACCAGACGACATTTATTCAAGAATCTTGAAGCTTACAAGGCAAATGAAGAGACAAATGTTTACCGAGAAATAGACTTAATAGACTTGGAATTTTTTTTTTCTGTACAGCGGATTCATGTAAAAAAAAATAACAGAAGCAAAAGGTATGCATGTGTCACGAAGAGGTGACAAAAAATAGATAGATAAAGTTATTAAATCACGAAGTGAGGGAAAAGTTTACTTACGACTTCTGAGAGGAGACATGCACTAATTTCGAGGTAACACACACATCTATATATATGCTTCCTGAAAACTCACATGTAAGTAAAACAATGTCAATAACTCTCTGTAAACATACATCTATTATAAATATTATATATAAATAAAGAAAAATATTAGGTGCTTTTGCAAATCTCATTATTTTCTCTATAGAGCAAAGTTTTTGTACAAACCTTTTTAACATTTTCACTTTTTACACACACATATATATATCTGTATATATATATATATATATATATATATATATATATATATATATATATATATATATATATATATATATCGAAACTGTGCCTATTTCGTAGTAGTGATGCAAATAGCGCTTTAAAATAGCCAATCTTTCCCAGACTTTCGAATGTTCATTTTCTCAATTTCGTAATGTAAAAAAGCTAATTCTAAAGATGTAATGGATATTTTTTTAAACATCGGACGGATTTTATCACTTTGAATGTTATTTTTAGTGGAAACCCATATTTGTTGAGATGTTTGGTTTATTTATTATGCATTATATTTACTTCATTTCGTCTACCGGCCTGAATTTTCGAAAAATCTTCTTACCCCGCCCTAAAAAAAAAAAAAAATTATATATCCTTTGTCAGGATTCGAACCCTCTTCCCCGTTTATTCAGTCAAATCAATTATCTATACTTAAGGGATATCTTGTGTTAGTTAATGCTCTTTGTCCGTTTATCCCACTGAACTCGAGCTTATGATTTCTTCTCCGCAGTACATGTGTCTCTTAAACAATGTACTCATGTAATTTGGCTCCTTTAAGCCTAATATATTTTATTCTTGTAGAGTTTTTGTTTTACGTTGCCGTTTTTTACTTAATCAAATAATCACTGGTGGTACTTATTTTTATACAAGGTCTAATGTATATAATGTCAGAAAAAATACCGGCAATAATTTAAGAAGTACATTGGTATAATGAACATCGAGGAACAGATTGGAGCTAATAATAAAGTCAATTATAACCACATGCTGTACCCTTATCAGTCATAGATAAAGAGAACACACTCATAGGCGACTTTGTAAGAAGAGCTTGTATCCCTTCGGTGACATGTTTCCTAATCAAAGGATGCAAGTTTTAGAGAAGATGCCAAGTTAGAAAAATAAAACTCATCTACTATTCCCAGACCCTAAATTGTTGTTGGATAAGAGATTGGAAATAGTATTTGAAATTGATGCACAATTAAACTCAGGAGATACGAATAATTCATAATTATAAAAATATAACCTAGCCTGCTGATCGCTGACCAGAAGTTACTAAGGTATACATATTTTTACACTTTTATGCTTTTATATTTATATATATATATATATATATATATATATATATATATATATATATATATATATATCGAGTGAGAAGGAGAGGGAGAGAGAGAGAGAAATAGAGTTAGACAGAGATTTGATATGTAATGGAATGTCCCGCACTCACTATCGCCTGTGTGAACTGACTATATCAGTAACTATATATAGTGATTTACCTGGGGCTCGGCTTTAACCCGCATTAAAAAAGGCATTGTGCCACATCCTGACACACGGGGTAGTAAGTTATATAACCTTTCTTCGGCAATTAGTTGGAGATTCGTCTCTTGCTAAGCTAGTCGAACTCTCTGCCTTCGGGCAGAGAGTAACCTAGGCGAAGCTATGCCGAAGGGCAGAGTCTCGTCTGGGGTGGTAGACAGCTACCCTATCCAGTTTTTTACGGGGTCTACGGGGAATTTTTGCCCGAGCCTACGGGATCGGATACCCCACGTTAAATTCGGCCTTGTGCCACATCTGACTGCGTGGGACGGTTGGCAAATATCCTTGCTTCGACAATTATTTTGAGATTCGTCTCCAGCTGTGCTGGTCGAACTAGCTGCCTTCGGGTGGAGAGGAACCCAGACGAGGCTGTGTATACGGTGTCTGACGGGAGAATTTTACCTGGAATTAAAAACGACCTGGTGCCACATCCTGCTTCGCGAGGAGGTGAGGTCAACAACCTTGCTTCGGCATTTTGTTGGAGATTTATCTCCAGCTGTGCTAGTCGAACTCTCCGCCTTCGGGCTGAGAGGAACCCAGACGAGGCTATGCGGATGGGCAGAGCCTCGTCTTGTGTGGCAGACAGCTACCCGACCCCGTTTTTTACGGTGTCTACGAGGAATTTTTGCTTGAGCATAAGGGCTCGTATAAACCATATTAACTTCGGCCTTGTGCAACATCTGACCGCGTGGGAATTTTTGCCCGATCCTACGAGTTTGGTTTAACCCCGCATTAAAAAACGGCATTGTGCCACATACTGCCTCACGCGGAAGTGAGCTAAATAACCTTGCTTCGGCAATTAGTTGGAGATCCGTCTCCAGCTGTGCTGGTGGAACTCTCTGACTTCGGGCAGAGAGGGACCCAGACGAGGTTCTGCCGAAGGGGTGGTAGACATCTATCCGACACCGTGTATATTGGGTCTACGGGGAATTTGTACTCGAGCTTACGGGCTATGTTTTGATCCCGCATTAAAAATGGCCTAATGTCACATCCTGCCAGACGAGAAGTTAAGGTAAATATTCTTACTTCAGGATTTACTAACCCGACACTCGATTCACTATCTTTCAGTTTTGCATTCTCTTTTACTACATACAATAATACAATAAACATCTCTTCTTTCATCTACGCACGCGTTGCTGTTCCTTCACTCGAGTACCACTTTTGTCAGTTTGGATACAACTTATATATATATATATATATATATATATATATATATATACATTTTGGATACAACTTATATATATATATATATATATATAGAGAGAGAGAGAGATAGAGAGAGAGAGAGAGAGAGATTTTAGGGGCCTGAAAATATTCAGCAAAAATTCATTTTTCTGAGGCTTTATTTGGCTTCTAGTTTTTTGTATTTGCTTTTTTCAAATGGCGCCCTCGTATCTATGAGAGCCTTTAATCAGTTATCGGCACGACACACTTTCCAGAATTTGAGCATAGACCAAACAACCTTACGCTTTGATTTCGAGGACGTTTCAGCACACCAAATTCATTTGAAACTGTATTTTTTTGGCATATACAAGTAGGTACACAAATGTTTTCTGTTCGATCAGGAACCCTTTTTTAAGATAGATAATTTGTTAGATTTGGGTCCGAATAACTTATCTGCACGACCTAAGTGATCCGCTCATTTTCTTTTTATCTTTCTTTATCCTCCTCCTCTCTTTATTTCTCTCTCTCTCTCTCTCCCTATATATATATATATATATATAATTTGTTATGAAAACACCCCAATATATATATATATATATATATATATATATATATATATATATATATATATATATATATATAATGTGAAATAATTTAATATAATTCTGCCTGTGCATAATTTGCCACACTTACGAAATTGAATTCATGCTTTACTTTAGTCAATTCTCCAGATGACCCTTTTCATAAAGAGGGCACCCTTGAAGACCGAAGTGTCTTCAAACCTTGGATAAAATCCGAGGCAAGATTATAGTTCGTGAAAGGCATAAATTTCGTCTATTGAAGACAAGGAATAGGATTCACAGGAAAATTGTCGGAAATGGAACGAAAATGAAAAAGAATATCATATCCAGTCAATTCATATGTCAGTTGAAAATTATGGCCGAGTATTTTATTCTTTTATTTCTGTTTTTACTGCTACTAAACGTGAATATTATATATATATATATATATATATATATATATATATGTGTGTGTGTGTGTGTGTGTGTGTGTGTGTGTGTGTGTGTGTGTATGTATATATAATGTGATGCATAAATCGTAGTCTAAATTACGCAAAAATGAAAATGATTTTAACAGATATATTTACCAAAACTACGCAAAAATGTCTTGAAATATTCAAGAGTACAGCTTCCATACGACTTCGGAGTCTCCTGAAACCCTTCTGGACGGCCTCCTTGTTTAAGTTGTTGAATGCTGCTATAATCATTGCCTTCAGTTCATCTTTGATGTTACAATGAGTTTTATTGGTTTCTCGCCCAGCTGTACACCGCACATAATAATCAGGAGGGTTGTAGTTTGGAGAGTTAGGTGGACTGGTGTAAGGGGTGATTATCTGGCAACCATGACTGGGTTTCCCTGCTAGTGTGGGAGGGTGCAGAGTTCTGTTATCAGACATAGGGTCTTCCGGTAGCCATCCACTTGACCCAGGGCAGCACTGCCTTCTCAAGGCACTTGATGTAGTCTTCTGTGTTGAATCTGAGGCTCTGTGGGAAGTTGAATGGGGGCATCACGTCGCCTTCCTAATCCCCATTACACTCATCCAACTGTTTCCCAATCCTTTGCACTGCCCTCACATTGACACCCGAACACCAAGCAGTAAAGCATGTCGTTGCCAAATTTCTGACGGAGATAACTGCGCCATGGTGCTCTTTCTAACACAAACGCTGCCTAACTGACCCTACTATACTGTGCAGGCGACAAAATCAAAAACAAACAACGCGCATGCGCAAAATTAAATATAGATTATGGCGTCAATTTACCCATCGCACCCTGGATATATATATATATATATATATATATATATATATATATATATATATATATATATATTCTGTTCATGTTTAATTAAGTAAATGTTCCTTTTTTTATTATTATACAGTATTAATTGCATTTACCGGCCAGAATGTTCGAGAAATTTCGTCGCAAATATGCGTTCTCTAACAGGAATGAAACCTGTGTCCTATACGGAACCGTCAATTGATCTGACGTGCTAAACTACTTAGCTATAGAGAATCGACTGGTTAGTGAATCCAAATTAATGTTTCTAACAATAAATCTTTGACGATCTTTCCAGAACGATCACATCTGCCCAAGAGACGTACCTTAACGTAAAGAATGACAACATATTATGAAATAGATTAAGTCCGACAATTATTTAATACATTTTCTGTTTATACGTTATTTTAATAGATAAAATTTATTTAAGGAAATGCTCTCTTTTTTTTTTTTTTTTTTTTTTTTTTAATTAAACAGCATTAACTACATTTCCCAGACTGAACATTCAGTCGGGATAATAATAATAATCAAATATGGATAAATTTATTTAAAGTAAGTAATTTTTTAAACAAAAGTGTGTGTGTGTGTGTGTGTGTGTGATGGATTAATTTTTAATCCAAAATTTTATATCACAGGGCTTTCACTAAAGAGGGGAAAAAAAGAGTTTTCTTCCCTTTGAATTCCTTCTTGGGCGAGCCGTAAATCATGCCGGACAAACGATAGTTTCCCTACTACAAAAGTAGACGCATGTTCGATTCCTGCTGGGGATTTCTTGAATATGCAAGCCCATAGGCGTAATAATATACACTGTTTAATAATTAAAAATGTTGCGTCTATTTCAAATAAGTTTAAACTAGTGTGCGTATTTTTTCTTAGAAATTCATTGCGCATATTCCATTTTGAATATTGTTCTGACAATATGGGTGGTTGTTTTTGAGTACAATCATTTGTATCTCGTAATTTAAAAAAAATCTTTTACCAATATATCTTTTAGCAATGAATCTATAATGTCTAAACTGATACGTGGTTAAGATGTATGGGCTTCGATTTCTTAAATATTTTCGGGCTATTCATGCTTTACTCATTTTTAACTTGCTTCTTTTCCACAAGTATTATGTTCATAGCTTAACATTTGTCTATATAGTTTCCAAGTATCTTTATAAATAATTTTACATGGGAACTTATAAAAAAACATACGGTAAGGTCATATTACAGGAATGCCCTGTTTCCTACTGACCTCTGGACAAATGCCACTGTGACCGGAATTACCTTAATTTTCTAGGATTGCACAACCGGATATCCCTACAAAAGACATGCATCTATTCTCGTAAGTCCGGAGTCTTAGTAGAAATCATTATATATTAAATATATAGATATTTCATTCGGTTTCATTCGCCATGTCGTGGTATGCTTGAAAGGTTGTGCATTCCATTTCAGCGGTCTCAAAATTGATGCAGTTGCAATTATGATCGAATTATATCACTGACCAACCTCTTTACTGTGTGCCCATCAGATTGCACAGTAGACAGGAGGGAAACTGAATCGAAATTTTAAGCAACCCTTTATCATAAAATTTAACAAGCAAATTTCATTTTTATGAAAAAGGGATGTCATCGATATTTATCGAGTCTCTCATCACAAGTTTTATAAATTGCGCATTCTTGGTTTTATGTTTCCTATTGGAATGAAGTGGAGTGATTATATTGAAAGTTGGTTTACTTTATTGTGCCGGACAATTCTTCTCATCAGAATCCTTGTCTTGGGCATGACGATAAACTACAGGCCTCTGATTGAGAGGTTTTCAAGAGTGTGGAATTACCTCTTAATTGCTGTTGTTCTCCAGATCAACCCTGACTCAGGGTGGTAGCATATGTTAGGTTGATAGCAACTATGGGCAAATAGTGAAGCCCCAAACTGTGGTCTAAATACTATGGAAGTATAAAAACAGATTTTATAGTAAAAATGCCAGTAATAATTAAAACAAAATATTACCAGCATTACATTTTTGAAAAAATTTCCAAGCAATATATTTAAATACATATTAATACATACGAAGCTATCGAAATATCTTGTCGGCATTAAATAACCCATTAAGTTGGATATGCCGTAAAAGAAAATAAAGCAAAAACATCAGAAACTATTTAACCCATTTATAAATCTACCATTCGTCCGTGCATTAAATACTGGTGTCATATCTTGTCTGGTGCCCCATAGCAGTTGTCTTATAAAGTTGAAAATTAACAAAATTACTGACAAAGAAAAGTAGATTTTGTTTATACATGACTATTGAGAACAACTGCCATATATATATATATATATATATATATATATATATATATATATATATATATATATATATATATATATATATATATATATATGACAGAGGGAAGCCACGCCACGGAAAGTACCTAAAGTCGAAGTGCCAGGTCATGGTAGATAACATTACAAGCTCTTTTGGGGATTTTATCAAACAATTATTTTTTTTTCATGAGTGACTTTCGCTGGATTTCGCAATTTGCTGTAATGAAAACTTGAGAATCTAAAATTTCATGGTTGCGGGTCCGAATCTGGATCGGAATGTTTTTTAACTTGTTCACGGAGTCAGCCTGGTTTCAAACTAGTATGATGTGTTGGGCTACGGCCTCTCGGAGCAAAGTTGAAAAAACGGACTATTTTATTTTAAAACATTGTAATTTGAGAACAGTATTTTTTTTTTCATTTGAAATGAGCTATTAACAGTTAGAGAGTTGTGTGCCTTTAAGATGAAAAAGTGTGACACATTGACATTCGCATTTATTATATAGATTTACTAAATGTGTATTAAACTATTCAAAATTCTATAAATAGGTGACTCTTATTGATGAACACGCTTATTTTTTAACGAGTAAGACAATAATCCGTTTTAAAGTCTAATAAAGGATTCGGTATATGTTTTTGTTTTAGTTGTCTGTTTCTAAATGACACTTGAAAAGTAGAAAAATACATGAATATATATTTTTTAAAATAAGGTGATACGATAAAATATCTCATGATGGGATCTTGATAAACCTGTGTAATTCATTTTTCTATGTCTATTTAATGGGAGTGATTTTAACAGTAACTATAAGACACAATATAGAGTCGTCAGCAAGAACAACCGGAGATTCAAGTTACAAATCGGAAATATCAGAATCAATCAAGTGCAGAAGTTTAACTATCTAGGAATTGTTATTACAAACGATGGCAAATGTGATATTGTAATACAAAGGCGCATTGGAATAGCGACCGATGACTCAAAAAGCTAAAACGAGTATTAAGAAACATAAAACTTCCGTTAGAAACAAAGAAAAGACTGCGGAACTGCTATGTAATATCAGTCCACATATGTGATAGAGAATGCTGGACAATTTCCTCACATATGAAATGGAGATTTGAGGAAACAGATATGCAATTCCACGGGAGGAGGATAACAAAACCACGAAAGGAAAATATGAGCAACATGGAAGTTTTAGGGAAAATGAGAACGAAAGGAAACTTATACTTAAAATCAGAAAGAGACATTGAAATTTGAAAAACCCACAATGAGAAAGAAGGCTTGGCGAATTTAACAATCACAATATATATTGAAAGCAAGATGTGTAGGGATAAATAGCAAGTGACCAACCTTAAGAATTTGTGTAAATAGATGGAAGAGCGGGAGCTAAGAAGGACGCAAAACGAGAAACGTTGCTTAGAGCTATAAATGACAGGGAATTGTAGAGAGCGACAGTTGCCCGTGTCCTGAAGTGACACGGCACAAAAACAATGACAATCGAAGGAAAGTCGGACAGATTCACAAAGGATAAAAGAAAGTCACTCAGATTGATGAAGGTATGTCATTGATTTGGCTGTTGTTCCGATAGTCAAGAACTCACCGAGCTTTAATATTCAAACCATAAGTTTTCTAATTCGAACAAAACGCAGTACTGGGTATGACGACAAACTACATCGATAGCATGTCCTCTGATCGGTAGATTGGAGGTGTTGAAGAGGGTCGATCTACCACAAGTGCTGTTTCTAGATACACTTTGATCCGAGGTGGTAGCACTTGTTAAGCTCCTAGCTATGGGCAAATAGTGAAACCCCAAACAAAAGCAAAACGCTATGAAAGTATAAAAACACATTTTTATAGTAAAAAAAATAGTATCAGTGCATTTTTATATTAAAAAATGACCAACAATACAAAATTATATAAAATGACCAGCGATACATTTTATAATAGAATTATCAACAATACAATTTCTAGCAAAATGAGGAACAGTATATTTTATGTCTAGATGAAGGCATACAATTGCGTTCAAAATATATTTAGTTCAAGCTATAAAACTGTGTTCAAAATATTTACTATTAAATAACACATAGAGGTTAATATGCCGCTAGACAAAATCAACTAATCGAAAGAAATGTAAATAGATGCCCTGAAGACAGTGTTTATTTTTTAAAGGAAATTGTTGCTCGTTGGGTTTATAGATGCCATGCTTGGTGGCAAACTCTGTATACAACTGTTTTCTCAGATCAATGATATTATCAATGTCTTGCAGCGAATGAAGCATCTAGATCATAGCGATGGCCATCCTTTTTCGAACCAAGTGAACTAGAGTTATGGAATCGGAAAGAACAGTATTAAATAACAGAAACCACATCGCTTGAGGACTTTTAATTGCAGCTACGATTAAACTGAATGGCACAAGTAACTTACAGAGGAAATAATACCATAATTATGAGGTTGATATTCCACACAACTTCAAACGAATTTTTAGAAAGGAATCCTCAGTCAATAATACAAAGAGTCGTAATTGGACTTGAGAAACCCATTTTTCTGCAAAATTGTTTATGAAAGATTTTATAAATTTCCATCGATTTTATTATATTTAATTTCACTATTTGAAAGTGTTTTAATAGAGGACGGAAGGCGTGACATTGGGATCGCGGAAGATGCCTTCAAAAAGTTAAGCAAAGTATTAGGAAACTGGAAATTATCGTTAGATACACAAAAAAAGAGAATTTTTTGCATAATATAGTCCTGCTATATCGCAGCGTATGCTGAACAGTTTCTTTACAGATGAAGAAGAGACTTGAAACAACAGAACTGTAAATCCAGCAGAAGGATACTGAGAATACCATGGATCGAACACGTAAGCAATGATGAAATTGTAGTAAAAAATGAAAAAAAAATGAATACATATATAACAATAGAAAGTGAAAACTGAAATTTCTATGGCACATAATGAGGAAAGAGGGCTTGGAAAATTTTAAACTCACATGATATATTACACGCAACATGAACGGAGACAACAACGCATAATTTACCTAGAGAGCTTGAGTAAATAGATGGACGAACAAGGTTTAGGAGTGATAAGAAAAGACAAAATTTATTAAGATCTACAAAGGCCAGGAAATTGTGGAGAGACAAGATCGGCAACGTCCTATATAAATAAAGGCATATAGAAGATAGAAGAAAAAGAATGGGCCGTGAAACTGACTGACTGGTCATTAGGTGCCGAAGTTTTCTATACAAGCAAACGGCTAATATGACGATTAACGTTACATTATCAAAGTATTAGTTTTCGTCGACTAAACTAAATAAATCAATAAATGCGCTCATTAGCTAAAATATTTAAGAATCATTAGCCTGATTTGATGTTTTCGATTGAAGTTTATTCTTTATTGTATCCACCCTAGTTAATAATCTTTAACAAGTTAATAACCATTAATTACACCTTGATGATTAATTGTCTTGCTTATCATTTTCAAACAATCATAACATTTTACGATTCCTTTTAAGCCGTTCCCCGGCTTAGACGTGTATCTGTGTGTATGTGTATGTAATAAAAAGAGATAATCACACACACACACACACACACACAAACATTATATATATATATATATATATATATATATATATATATATATATATATATATATATATAAAAGTGAACATTGACATCAACACTCAGAGGCGACAGGCTGTTTCATGCTGGACGCAATCGTCAGGCCTAACTATATTTCTTCACACAAACACAAACACACACACACACACACACATATATATATATATATATATATATATATATATATATAGGGAGAGAGAGAGAGAGATGAGTGTGTATATTTATGTAATAATAAACTTTTCTTTCATACCATCTTTGTAATCCTAAGGCTGCAAGAAGGAACCATAAATTAAAAAGAGTCTCTTTTTTGCCACTTTTTGATTGGAAAAATTGTATGAAATTGCCAGTAGAAGAGGGGTATGGGGTACCTGTGCAGAAAATATAGATTTTATAGCACATTTTAGGCTCTGCATTTTGTTTTACATTTCACATCGAACAATTTCTTTTTATTACGTTGTAGCTTTCTTACGGAATTATTATATTATATAATTTTATCTATGTCGAATATATAGATTTATGTGTGTCTATAAATTTTTTCGTGATTCTCTTTACAGCTTGCCTGATCAGTCACCACATAACGGCTATTTGTCTGATGATAACAACCAAAATGCTCAGGAGAATAACTTATTACCTCTTTGTGGTGCTGATAGCGAAGATGACTCGTTTGACGTTCTCCCATCTCCACGAGTGTCCCCAGACATGACGCATATACCAAACGTCGTTGTCATATCCGATTCGGAGACAACACAAGGTAAGTAAGAACGTGTCAATTTATAATTGATATACAAACCTATTCTTACAATCTCCTACTACGCCAATCGAAATTAGCTTCTTGTATTCTACTCAATTAGTGTTGTTTTTTTACTGTATCAAAGATGCTCCCAAATTTTGTCGTTGAATGCATAAATGCAACTGGTCTTTTATTAATCGAAGATATTTCTGGTATCAAAGACATAACAAATTCTGGTGACGTTGTATTATTGACACTGTGAGAAGTAATATTAATATTTTCATTTATTTCATATTACTATACATAATATTGGGGGCAAGAAAGATTGGGGACTGCAGCCGTCCACATACCGGACGAACGTGCCGGTGGAATAGGAGGCTTGGCAAAAGGAGAAACGCCGTGTGGGGTAAAGGGTTGTGGAGATACATGATCACCCACGTCCTGAAATGGTACGATACGAGAAGAAGAAGAAGAAGAAGAAGAAGAAGAAGAAGAAGAACTGCAAATGCACACATAACTATATATTTTTTAAAAATTGTAAAATTTTATAAATGTTAATAGGAGGTCCAGTTCGCTATGTAAATTCATTGTAAATTGATCCTTCTACAGAAGCCAAAAGAAACTAAGCCCATACGAGGCGATTTCTTAAAATGTACAATTAAAAATAAAACGGAAATTCATGATCTGGAGTGCTTCATATATTGTAAAATATGTACAAGATTTACAATTTTTCAATTTATTTTTAATTTTTCATATTTTAAAAAACACGTGGTATGATCATATTTTGTTTTGGCTTCTGTAGTGGGATCAATTTAAGTTGAATATCCTTAGCAGTTGAACACGTTTTTCTTCATTTATAACATTTTCCAGATTCTTCTTTTTCTTTCTATGACGAACAAGGATATTCTTTCTTTTATATGCCATTTTACATGATCATTGCTCTCCATTTTCCCTCCATCCCTTGTAGCTCTCAAGGTTCTTTCCCTCTGCTTCCTCCCCAAGACCACGTTCTGTCATCCACTTGCTTAAGCCCGCTAGGTATGTCACGCGTTGTTT
The DNA here is from genome assembly GCA_963932145.1 of Acanthosepion lycidas. Classification (NCBI taxonomy): domain Eukaryota; kingdom Metazoa; phylum Mollusca; class Cephalopoda; order Sepiida; family Sepiidae; genus Acanthosepion; species Acanthosepion lycidas. The sequence continues at coordinate 92,347,751 of OZ010578.1, forward strand.
TCCTTTGTCTATCTTTCTCTCTACTCAACACGTGGGTATCAGAATTTCCCGGCCCTCCTTCCTCATTATGTGTCCCAGAAACTTCAGCTGCCTCTTCCTGATGTTAAGTATAAGCCTCCTCCTTGTTTGCAAGTTAGCATACTAAGGACACGAAATTCGACATGCAAAGAGAAAAGTTAATATTAGACAGCGACAAAATCCGACACATCGCACAACGTCTTCAAAGATTGGAAACCTACAGTAAAAAATTAAACAAAAAGATCTTGTAATAAATCTTTTAACAGATCTAATTTAACAAAACATTGTTTTTCAGGATTAATTCTGGCTGCCTAAATATAATTTATTTAAATATAAAGATGATAATATTCAGAAATAAATCTATATACATCCTTATATATTCTTCTGTATTACATATACTTTCAGAGAGGCGGTTAAGGGTTTCCTCAACTCCCTAATCTTCATTACTCTGAGAAACGTTTGTCATTTTACTATCTTCGTCGCTCTCTCTCTCTCTCTCTCTCTCTCTCTCTCTCTCTCTCTCTGCCATCTATTAGGTTGGTGCAAAAATAATGTCGTTTTCTCCCATATGTTACTATGTGAGAAAACGACATTATTTCTGCACCAACCTAATATTTACACAAGCTTGTTAGGTAGGTTACACGCTACTTCCATCTAACCCTATTCTTTTCAATATATCATGTGAGTGTCAAATTTTCTAAATCGCCTTTCCTCATTATGTGTCCGAGAAATTTCGACTATCTCGTCCTGATTCTAAGCATAGATAAGCTTTTCGTTCCTATTTTTCTTCAAATTTCCCCTTACTTATACGCTTTGATCATGGTATTGCCAGTCTTTTGCTGTCTCACATCTTCTCTTTATCTCTGGGGAAACTGTCCAACATTTATTGCCGTAAAGGAGGATTAACATTACATAGCATTTTCGCAAATGATTCTTTGTTTCTAGGGAAATTCTCCTGTTTCTTAATACTTTGTTTTGTTTTTGGAAGACATATTTTGCAATATGCCTTATGATTTCTGTTTCGCATTGACCGTCATCTTTTAAAACACTTCATACGGCACATAGGAACATATTAATCAATATTCAGACAATTCGTTTTAGCAATACTGATGTTTACAAAAATTATTTTAAAACTCATAAACTGTTTGGAAGAATAACTCCCGCGACTGTGGAACTTGCTAATTTAAAACATTTTCAGCATCACACAGGTGAATTTTTTTTACAGGTGAGAATTTTAATTATTCTTGATTGTGTCTTATCCAGTGGCCAACCTTTTGGGCTGTCACCACTTTTTATTAACCTGTCTCGATTATTCGGATTTGCAGAGAAAAAAAAAACTAAAATAATAAAGGAGGAATGAGAGATTGAAGGACATGAACAAATGTTCAGGGAAAAACATTCTGAAAACAAAACGGATAGAAAATTGATGAACGTTATAGGAGAATGGCGAAAGTTGGGCAGATAACTATGAATGATAAAATGAAAGAGAAGCAGAAAGGCAAGAAAGATAGAAAAGGTGAAAAAGAAAAACTCAAGAATGAAAGAATGAGAGACATAGAAAGAGCAAGGAATGAATGATAGAATGAAAGAGAAGCAGAAAGGCAAGAAAGATATAAAAGGTGAAAGAGAAAAAAGAAAACCTCAAGAATGAAAGAATGAGAGACATAGAAAGAGCACGGAATGAATAATAGAGAGAAAGAATAAAAGATAAAAAAAATAGAAACAGACACAAAAAGTAGAAAGAAAAATAATAAAAAAGAAATATAAAAGAAATAAAATATAAGAAAGAAAGAAAGAAATGGTCAGGAAAAAGAAAGAATTATAAGAAAGTGAACCAGGATTACATACACTTTTTTAAATGGAAAAAATTAAATATTAATTTATTTGTCTACTCAGAGTTTTGCGGAGATTACATCCATTCATCAGAAACCTTGATTGTACAATCTGACAATTAAGCTTCTTGAAAAGTGAATGCAATCTCTACGAATAAAGACAAGATACGTGATATTTTTTATTTAATATTATTATAAATTTAATATTATTATTATTATTATTATTATTATTAGTTTTGTTTAGCGGTATATCAGCTTCTATGGGCTATTTAATGCTGAAATCCAAATATTTTGTACGCTATTTTATGCTTTCAACTCCAGATATATTTACATAATATTACACTTTCAGAGTAAACATAAGTTTGTTTTTTTTAGATATATAATTTGTAGACCATAACATGTATAGTCGGTAGTTTTACTATAAAAAAATTATTCTTATGATTTTTTAATTTCACATTGATTGTCAGTTGGGTATAAAAATGAAGGTAATTTTAAAAATGTTGTTCATTTTATTATAAAAATTTATTGTTGATTTTTGTTTGGTGTTTCATTATTTGTCCATAGCTTCGACACTAACAGGAGCTACTACCCCTGTTGAGGGAGGACCTGGGAACAACAGCAATTACGAGGTGGTTGCACACGCATATATATATATATATATATATATATATATATATGAGAAGAAGTAGAACTTGGTAATCAGTATTGAATTTCCAAGAGGATATAGATCCAGTGAGAGCTCTATGTCAAAGACAGAGCAATAATTATTATACACTGAAAAACACTTAAAATACCATCTATATATATATATATATATATATATATATATATATATATATATATATATATATGGTATTTTTCCGGCCTCTTAACAGATTTGTTTACATACATACACACATATACATATATATATATATATATATATATATATATATATATATATATATATATATATACATATATATATATATAAAATGGAATATATAATATATATATATATATATATATATATATATATATATTCCATTACAACGTTACACTGACACACACATGCACCCCCCATATATATATATATATATATATATATATATATATATATATATATACACTACCACAAAGCTATCTGTAAAAAAGTTCATAAAATATATAAGAAAGCCACAGCTGAATGGGATAATGATATTAACAACGAGGCACGAATTACAGCCACTAAACTTAAGATTGAAGACATGGCGCATAGCTTCCATAAGCAACAGGCTTTTATTACCGTTAAGGACCATAAAGATAATTTCCCTAACAACCCGTAGTTCCGATTGTTTAACCCTTCCAAGAATTATATAGGAAAAATCAGCAAGGCTATACTAGAGCGAGCCTACAAATATACTAGGAATGCCACATGCGTCAACAAACGGAATAATATTAAAGATGCTATCATTTACTTCTCTAATATAAAAAGTAAAAACAAATGAACCTTCATGCAATTCGACATCGCAAACTTCTACTCGTCGATCACAGAAGACCTGTTAATGTTTGCTATAAACCTGGCCAAGAATTATTGCGCCATCACCGACCAGGAAATCAACATGATTAATCAAGCCGAGAAAACTTTCTATATCACAATGGTTCTATGGGAACCAAAAATGACAATCCAAACTTCTCTAGAGCGATGGGGGCGTTTGTTTCTGCAGAAGCTTGTGAACTGGTTGGCATTCTGCTACTTTGGAGACTTGGGTATACTTTCGACAGAAAGAAAACTGGTCTGTACAGAGACGACGGAGTTATCCTTCTACTTAACACCAATCCACAACAAACTGACCGGTTTAAGAAACAACTTATCAAATTCGACAAGGAGCATGGACTGAATACCAACCTTAGCACCAACGCCAATGTAACCAGCATTCTGGACACTACTCTCAACCTATTCAGAGGAGTACACATGCCTTATACTAAAGAGCTTTATAACCATAAATACATTGACAAAAATCCAACCGACCACCTGGAATTCTAAATAACTTACACAAAACTGTACAACACAGACTCTCAATTAAATCCAGCAACAAAATTATGTTTGATAAATATAAAACTAAATATACAGATGCACTAAATAGAAGTAAAGACAAAGTTAAACTAGAATATATGCCAAACATTAGTAAGAATGCCAATAAAAAACAAAACGCAACATAATTTGGTTCAACCCACCTTTTAACAGTAAAGTCAAAACCAACATTGGTAGTATTTTACTAAATTTAATCCACAAACATTTCAACTATAACCCATTGCGCAACAAAATCTTCAATAAGAACAATATTAAGATTAGCAGCAGCTGAACCAAAAACCTTGAGATACATATAGCACAGCATAATAATGTAACATTAAACAAATATTTAAACGATCTCAATAACAATATTAACACAAAAAGTGTGATTATCGAAAGAACATTATCTGTCCAATAAATCATATATGTATGTATAAAGAGGTCATCTATAAAGCTTGCATTAAGTATAATGGTGAGACAAAATTGTATTTTGGTTCCGCAACCAACCACTGGAAAATCCGATGTTATCATCATAAAAATTCTCTTACGTATTAGCAACATGCAACTGCCACAACACTTAAAATTTTACTGGGGTATTAAAACAGATGACTATACATCGGTTGTAAATTGGAATTTCGTTGCCAAATCTACACAATTTTCCGGCCAAGGCGACCGATACAACCTGTGTTACTGGAAAAAAGATTTATCCTCAAAAATACTAATAGTCGATTCGAACTCGTCTCGCCGATTAATAAGTCGAAGCCATTATCTATTACACTATCCGCATATCAAAGCTTAGTATATCCAAGCGGTCACCCATCTAGGCATTGACCAACCTCAATTTTGCTTAACTTCGGCGATGGTACGGGAACTACTGTTTCAACGTGATATGGCTATAAACCCTGGAAAGGGGTGAAGGGCGCGAGGAAATATAAAAGTGTGGAAAAAACACGAGAGAATAATATCTAATGTAATGAATAAAGAAAAATGAAAAAAGCAGACACAGCAAATAAAGGAAAACGACTGAAGAAATGAAAAGAAGAAGTAAGATAGAAATGACGTAATAAATTAACAGCGGATTAGTTACAAGGACAACACTGAGGGATACAGTAACGTCAGGTGAGGGTAGAAAAGTTTTTAAAAAAGTTGCAATTCAAAATGTTGTTAAAAATGTGCAAAGAATGAAAACGTAATATCAGGTGGAGGAAGGAAAAGGCAAAAGAAGGAGGGAAAAGAAAATAATATTTAAAGTACAGGGTGTTTCAAAAAGAATACGCCAAAATCATCACGTGATGTGTCAATAACGAAAAAATTTATAAACCTCTAGCATGAACACATGTGTTGTATATACATTCAAGTTTCATTTCATGTTTTATAAGTGCTCAATGTGGCCACCACCGGCAGCGCGGACAGCATCAAGCCGATATGAGAATTCCTCCCAAACGCGCCTCAGCATGTCACAGTCCACCGTGTAAATTGCAGCTGTTATTCGATGTTTCAAGTCATCGATACTTGCTGGAAGTGCTGGAACATAAACTTGGTCTTTAACATAATCCCACAAGAAAAAGTCACACACAGTGAGGTCCGGGGATCTGGCAGGCCAAGCACAGAGAGAAAGGTCTTTAGCACCTCTCCTCTCAATCCATCGCTGAGGCATGTTTTCATTCAGATGAGCACCAACTCCGAGATGCCAATGGGGTGGTGCTCCATGTTGCTGAAAAATGAAGTCATTCGAATCTGCCTGCACCGTGACAATGGCGTTTGTTTTCGCGAACTCAATCACGCAAAACGCCTTCTGCTGAGGAGTTGCGATTTTGATTGATCTTCCCACAATTCAGCTGCACCGGAAGTTATACTAATGGCAACGGTGAAACTGACACCTAATCAAACTTTGATAACTACTCTATCAAATAACCACTAATTGAGTCCACTATAATGCTATAGATCTGAAAAAACAGCGTAATGATTTTGCCGTATTCTTTTTGAAACACCCTGTATTAACAGGAAAGGAACTGATGAATGTAGTAATATTAGATGGAGGAATGAGAAATAAAGAGGGTTTGGTTATGAAAATAATTTAAAAAAAAGTCACAAAGAAGGAAAAATAATATGAGGTGGAGTAAAGAGAAGGAAAGAAGGATAGAAAAGAAAATAATGTTAAAAACATTTATTAGGAATTGCATAGAATGAAGAAGTAATTTCCTGTAAGAAATCAGTGGAAATGAAGAAGAAAGGAAGAAAGAATATTTGCAAAAAGGATGTCATCTTCAAGTAAAGGATGGAAGGAAGGTAAAGAAGACAGACAAAGCGAGAGCAAGGAATAAAATAACTGGATGAAAATGGACAAGCAAAAACGATCGATGAATGAACTTTATTGCGATTCATAAAACCGCCGGGAACATTTCCGTCCGAATGTCAAATGAAGCTTGTTCGTCCTAAGGGAGAGTACGATACACGGTTATTGGATCGATAAACAAAAAATCTCGTCACGTCGAAGATAGCCGTTGTCCTGACTGCAAAGCTTTGCCGATGACTGGCTTTTGCTACTAACATTGGCTTTTGTGAGATTTTAATCCAAGACAATCAAGTTTCATGGCGGGCGATAAATATGCCAGGCGCTAGGGAAAATATGAGACGGCAAAAGAGAAGCGGGAAATGGGCGTTATTAGTATTGACATCCAAGCGAACCTTGAGTTCAATTTGCATGATGGGGTTGGGGCTGAGGCTCAACAGGTTTTGTGACTGCTTAAATGGATCTGCAATCCGAGGTTCGTCCCTCAGTATTCTTAAACAAATTATCGGAATCATTTTTTTTTTTTTTTTTTTTGTACTCTGTAGATATTTCAGGAAATATAATGACAGGTGTAGAAATGAGTTGAAGCCAAAAGAGATGTGTTTCAACCGAGAAATAATGCGGATACTGCAGAACGTCTGAGAAATTAGGAATTTCTAAGGACAATATCATCTACAAAGAAATTGGTTGTAACAATCAAAAAGATGATGTTGAAATTTCTGGGTGGCATAAAAAGGAAAAAAAGGCCTAGATAATTTAACACGCAATGTACATATTGAAAATGCGTATTACTTTTTGTCCTGTTTATTTACATTATTTGCATTATTCGAACTGTTATCCTCAACTTTATTGTCATATTCACAACGTTTCGGCTGATGTACGTTCCGGCCTACTTCAGGTGATTGGAATTTCGAATCAAACCCTATCATTTCGTCCACTGGGGTATATTGTTAAAGGGAAAAACTGCGACACCCAGAAGAGGTACGGCACATGGAACTAGAACAATCTATCCCGGTGGACGAAATAAAGGGTTCGGTTCGAAATTCCAATCACCTGAAGAAGGCCTGTTTAATTTTACATTGTTTGAATCAAAACCCCATGGGAATTAAGTGATAGTAAAGAAAAACAGTATCTGTGGAAGGCCAGGGTTGTTGACATCTTGAATGGATATGGCATAAAAAGACAACAACAACAACAAAACCAGAAATAAGCACAAGAAGAACAACATTAATGAGACCAGTGAAAATTTCACGGTTTTCCTGTTTTAATATTCCGATGAATCTTAATTCTTAAGTTAATGATTGAATAAGCTCATGGCAAGTTCTACAACAATAAAATATCCGTAGAAATTCTCCGATCACATCGTTAACTATTTTAACTGAACAACATTAATGTTATGGTCCTGTTCCTTGTACCACGGTGATAGTCCAAGGTAGAACCAATAAAAAAGAACGCGAACACAGGTATGGAATAACACAGATAATATCTACAAACAGGAATATATACAGAGAAGTAGAAAGTGTTAGTATGAACAATCAGGTTTAGTAGTAATTGTCTGAACGCGACTCTGTTTCGGACTGCCTCTGACTCGACTGACTGACTCGACTGACTGACTCGCTCGCTCTGACTGAATGACAGACTCCTGACGGACCTCACTCCAGACTTCAGACTGAAAAGTATTTAGTCACCCCCCCACAAGGGCATCATGTGGCACAAATCCGGTTTAACGTGGGATCTCCGAACCCGTGCGCTCGGATAAAAATATGCCCTTTGAACCCGTATAAACGGGGTCAGAGTCGGTTTACCTCCCTGAAAGAGACTCCGCCCTTCGGCGTAGCCTCCTTCGGGTTCCTACCCCGCCCGTAGGCAGAGAGTTCAGCCGATCAGCCGGTCAGCCGGTCGCCCGACTTCGGACTGAACTCTCTGCTTCCTCTTGAGGCGCAGTATTTATTACGTATGTTATAGTCCCATTATGTTATTATGGGTAAGGTCCCATAACAATTAACAAAAGATTGCAATAACAATCATAAATATTAATGTTGGTCGTTATGCTAAGAAATAAGGGGCTACAAATGAAAAGATTTTAAATTGACAACTTTTTTTTCATTTTACTGAAACAGACGTTAAACACTTCTATCTTCCCTTCTTTATTTACATTATTCGGACTGTTGTCTTCATCTTAATAATCATGTTCACGACGTTTTGGCCGTTGTACGCTAACCGGCATATCGGCCCAAACATCGTGAATATGACAATAAAGATGAGGACAACAGTCCCAACAAAATGTAAATAATTACAATGCCTCATCTCCGAAATATAGACAGACTCACCACCATTCTTTCTTTTTTGTCTTTCATTTTCTCACTGAAACCAAGTAGCGTCTCTGATATCTCATTTCCGTGTTTTTCCACAGGCAAGACGGAATAGTTCATTATTTATGCAGTATTGGCAAGGCGTAACGGTCATGCGAACTAAGGAACTAACTAAGGAAGGGAAGGACTTGCAGAATTATAATATGGATGATAGTTCCTTTGTCGGAAAAATATTTACATGATTAGCAATCATACGTTTCAAAATTATGCATGCCTTTTATAAGAAATTCTAATGTCTACTACGACACAGATAAGATTAAGTATCAGAGAAAAACATTTAAAAACTGCTAATGCTTCATGTGGGAAACCCGGACAACATCGGACTAGTAAGACTAGTATTGCTAACTATAATACTAGTATTAGTACGACGACGATGGCAAGAAGGTAGGAAACAAAGAAAAGAAATGATGAAAGACTAGCGAAAAACAAACAATAATGGCAATGTATCTTCTAAGAAATTCGTAGACTATTAAATCAATAAATAATGACAATAAGTCCATTATCTCCTTGAAGTTAGGTTTCTTGTAATACTTAAAAGCAGAGTAGAAACTGTTTTAATGTAGGTAGGTAAACTTAATCTTGACTGTCTGTTGAATCTTTCGCATTCACCTTTATCATTTTCTTTCTTTCTTTCTTTCTCTTTCTCTCTCTCTCTCTCACTTTCTATCTATCTATCTATCTATCTATCTATCTATCTATATATGTATGTATGTATACACATTTCACTGAATATGACAGACAAGGTGCTTTGATTTAGTTTTTTTATAAAATTTCTCATGTGATCTTATAATTTTTCTTTTCTTTTCTTTTCGGATGATAAATTATATAAAATCTATCCAATTCTTGTTACTTTCCGAACGCTTTCGGCAATACATTTAGCCATTTTCAAGATTGAAATATATTAACAAGAAATAGATTGTTTTAAGTATGTATTTATATAATGTTTATGTAAATGGACGTTAGAACAAGGAAGGGAAGAGATTGTAAATGACAAACAATTCTAAGAGCTACAAGCGATAGGAAATTGTGGAGAGTCACATTTACCGAGGTCCTGAATGGATATGGTACATGAAAGAAGATAAGCATTTTTAAAGCGAGGAGTTGATGGCTGTGAAAAGAGCGTGTTAGGTCAGACGGCCGCGAAAAGAGACATGAATATGTTTATCTGAAGTCATCTATGTTTGTATCTAAAACAGAGAGCATAGTACTAATGAAACGTTGGCAAACTTGGACCTGTGCTACGCAAAAAACAACCCCCCCCCAAAAAAAAGCAGGAGTGACAAAAGGACGGCTTTTCCATTGACGCCGCTATTATTTTAACTACCTTCACTCCTCGGAGATGTATATTGTGATCTTATAATTTTTCTTTTCTTTTCGGATGATAAATTATATAAAAACTATTCAATACTTGTTACTTTCCGAACGCTTTCGGCAATACATTTAGCCATTTTCAAGATTGAAATATATTAACAAGAAATAGATTGTTTTAAGTATGTATTTATATAATGTTTTCATTTTCAAAACACGGTCAAGATATTGTGACAATATTCATAGTTCATATTATTAAGTAATTTTTTTGTTTTTATTATTAAGACTTCCATGATTTTTGCGGAAGATGTGTCAGTGATAATGGCAATGTGCTGTTGAAATGGCAACCTGACTTAACACCTTGTGATTTTTTTCTATCGGTCTATGTGAAAGAACAGGTGTATATCCCTGATATCAGGGATGTATATGTATATATATATGTGTGTGTGTGTGTGCGTATATATATATATATATATATATATATATATATATATATATATATATATATATATATATATATACATACATATACATATATATATATATATGTATATGTATATATATGTGTATGTGTGTGTGTGCGTATATATATATATATGCATATATATATATATATGTATATGTGTGTGTGTGTATTTACACAGCAATCATTTTTTCATGCACATTTCATTGAATACGACAGACAATGTGCTTTGACGTAGTTTTTATACAATTTCTCATGTTTTCTAATAATTTTTTTTCTTTTCGGATGATAAATTATATAAAAACTGTTCGAATGTTCTTTTTTCCGAGCGCTTTCGGCTGTACATTTAGCTATTTTCAAGGATGAAATATTTTAACTGTGAAATAAGAAATAGTTTTTTGCATGTATGTATTTAGATAATGTTTTCCTTTTCAAAATACGGTCAAGATATTGTGTTCATTTTCATAGTTGATAGCTAAGTGTTGTTTTTTGTTTTTATTAATAAGGCTCCCATGATTTTTAGTCATTTTTTTGCATGTAAATGATGCTATTATATCTGTGTTGCCAACAAGTATGTTACGAATAGCGTCCAGTAGGTCTCCATGAATATTTAAATGAGATCAAATTGTGCTATGGCCAGAAAGGTGTAGCGTGAGACTGCGCGTCAAACATGTTGTAGTATGGCCTATATAATTATTTACGAATTTTGATTGATCAGGAATACAATTAATAAAAACAAAAAAACCAACATCCAATAATATCAACTATGAACATGAAATATATATATATATATATATACGTGTCTGTGTATATGTGTGTATGTGTGTGTGAGTGTGTATGTGTGTCTGCGCACGCACACGGGCGTTAGGAAAATTAATGACAAAGTGGCAAACATTCTTTCGTGTGGTGCGTTTCGTTATTTCGATCTTTGTTAGACTATAGTGATATTTACATTGATATATGTGCACGTGCTCGCGCGCGTGCGTGTTAGGAAAATTGTAAAAAAATAAGTTGTTTTGTGGATACCCATGCACAAGTAGTACAAAACGTTTATCGGCCTCTCGGATTCGAAATTATTAATGATACGTGTTCACCGACATGGCTCTCTTTATTCAGTCACTATAACTTAAAGAAATTGAACAACAGAATAGGCTGCTACAATTCAAAGACATTAATCTAGATCCACAAGTCAAGTTCTTCGTCTCGACAGATTGAGGCTTCCATATGGACGCCATGAATGGCGCCAAAATCGTTCAGAAAGATCTAATCTACCGTCTATCTTTGATCGATGGTTAAAAATTGCTTCGCGCGAGTGAAATGTGTGGCTCTCAGCGAGGACCAAACTTCATAGAATCTCGTGAACTGGCGCTACATAATCACAAATGAAGAACTGTGCTAGATAACAGAAAACATGTCACTTGAGGACTTTCAATAGCAACAATAACTAAAATGTGCAGAACATGTAACTCAAAGAGAAAAAAAATGTCATAATCAAATGCTGATGTTCCACACTAACTCAAACAAAAGGCAAGGAAGGAAACCTCCATTATTACTTAAAAGATCAATAACAAGCACTGGACTTGAGAAATCTATTTTTCTGAGAAATTGTTTTGATAAAAGAATTTTATAAATTTCAGCCGAAAGTAGCACTGGCTGTTCAACCGAATGAATGAATACCGAATATTTCCTTATTAGGAAACTTTATTTTATTTTTTTTTTTTTGCTTTCTGTAGACTACAATCCTTAACCAGGCCATTATCCGAGACCTAGTGGAGGGTAAGGTAGCAAATATATGCATTCTGTTTGTCCAAATTCTAATGTTAAGTGATTCTTTTTGCATTGTTAATCCTCTCCTGAGTAGAAGTGTAGTTCCACACAGCGAAGCAAAAAAGGATCTGGCTTTAACCATTCTTGACCATACAAACGACGCCAATTCTGTTGAATAATAATAATAATAATAATTATTATTATTATAATTATAATTTCTTTTGTATACACATTTTCTTCCGGTTCCTAACCAGAGACTTAAGATCAAAAATAGTTTCATGACATTTTCAATTGATCATTTTTGTAAAAAGAAAACATTTCACGCACATTTTACATTGTTCTATAATCCAACACACGTACATAATACATGTAATAACAGAAAGACTTCAATTTGAAATAAAGTATTTCATAACCAAACGTAATTAAAATTTCTTAACAAAGAAGTAAAGAGTCAATGGAAAGATTATTGATTACTTATCAGTTAATACATGACTGCGTAGAGCTGCTAAGAAAAGTACTAATTCGTCTTGAAACACGTGACACTCGACTTTAACCTCCAGGTTAACACAATAGTCAAACTCGTAATTGTAACCACCCAGTAAGTGGCATGATATTTATAGTAAATGGCGGTCTACATTTTCATTGTCTAGAGATTCACGTTCAAACCCCGGTGTCAGCAGTAACACTTTTCATTCATATAATACACATTGATAAATCCCTTTGTAATGCGTGAACTGTACTCGTGAGTGCAATTTTTGTATTTCTATAAGGCATACGCTACGAGGAATTCCTTGAATGAGTCTATTCGAATCATTTTTCAATCAATCCGAGTGCTCCAACTACAACTTGAATTATTGATGTCCTCATATGCCACATTTTTTAGATTTCAACTTCAAGATCCTTGTATTTTGTTAGATTTTTGTAGATCTTCAAAGATACATTACAATCTACAGAGACTGCCATGTCAATCAGAAAGCATATCCTCTTCTTGTGGTCTTTGATCACGAAGTCTGAACGATTAGCTTGATTGTTCTATCTGTGTGTATTGTAGTCCTATAATAATAATAATAATAATAATAATAATAATAATAATAATAATAATAATAATGAGAAGAAGAAGAAAAATTAGATGAAGAAAAAGAATCTGAAGAATTATTATTATTATTATTATTGATGTTGTTGTTGTTTTCTGACATTCTTAATAAACGAGTCGTTAGAAACTTAAAAATTATTTTAAATCCAGACAAGGTTTTGCTTTGTACACTTGATGCCAATCATGTGCATTTCGTTCACCCGTTAAGGATCAGGTAACTTGTCTAAAACTTTCACTGAAATTTCTTTTGAAATCTTTCAAGTACTTTTCGCAAAAAGAAAACAAACAAAACAAAAAACAAACAAACAAACAAAAAACACTTCTCATGCAATTCAACCTCCTGTCCATAACAAAAAAAGTTGTGTCATTTTTTTCACGACGTCGCACAGAAGTTTAAAACAACGAAAACAGATTAGAAATTCTACTGTCACTATTACTTTTATGCACCGTGTTCAGTCAGAACCTAAGCGATCTTGACTCTCCACAACATCCTATACTTTGCTACTCTAAGCAATTCATATTATTTCATTTTCTCTTCCAGGCCATCCGCCATCCATTTACATATGCTTGTTAAGTAGGTTGCTCGTTGTTTCTGGTCTAACCATCATGTCTTCAGTAGGTCCTGTGAGTGTCAAATACCACAGACCTTCTTTCGTTATTATGTGTACAAGAAATGGCAATTATCCCATTTTTATACTATGTACACGTGTCCGTTTTATTTTTTTTTCTTCCTCAAAATGTGTTGGTCGCATTCTCCATCCATGCTATTCTCAGTTTCCTTCTTTTCCGACTTCAAAACAAGCTTCTAAAACGGATGGGAACATTTTTTGTTATAATGTACCAATAATCCAAGAATTAATAACATTAGTTATGAAAACGGCCAAAATATAGTGGCCATATTTGGAAATTAAGTATATGTCTACTTTCAGCAACTTCTATACTGTGTACAAAAGGATCTACACATCAATTATTATAGTAGTATAAAAAAAAACTTATAAATAGCTAATAGTTTAGCCGAAGATGCTACGAATGAATAGGGCTTTGAACAGTTTGGATCCATTAAAGCCAGAATAGAAAATACAAGAAAAAATGTAATAAAAATGCAAGTAAAACGTAATAATAAAGTACAAGAAAAACATAAAAAAATAAATTAACTTCTCGGTCTTTTATACAGAAACACGTATTGAAGAAGGATTTCTTCTCAAACACACACACAGACATTGCTTTTTATGCAATTATTCTCACTTTATTATTTGTTAGCTATCCAGTACAATGGTCTCGAACTTTTTACTCCACCCTTTTGTTGAGAAGGAAGATGAAAATTTATCCTATGAGATAAAAAGTAATCCCCTTTGAGAAAGGCGAAAATTGCTCCTACGAAATAAAAGGAAGATAAAAAGAAGGAGAAAAAAGAGATACCCTTTGAGAAGAAAGATGAAAATTTTCCTTTGAGATAAAAAGAACTTCCCTTTGAGAAAACAGAGGTACCCTATGAAAAGAAAGATGAAAATGTATCCTATGAGATAAAAAAAGATAACTTTGAGAAAAAAGAGGTACCCTTTGAAAAGAAAGATGAACCATTTTTTGTGAGATAAAAAGAAGTTCTGTTTGAGAAAAAGAGATACCCTTTGAGAAGCATGATGAAAACATACCCTTAAAAATTTTCTGATATCCTTCAGGCAACGTAAAGGTTCCATCTTTCCAAATCAATTCATCTTGTCGCCAAAGAATTATAAAACCGCATTTAGCAGTCTTACAGAGAAGGAAATTTTTCCATGAGGAGATTTCTATAAAAACAAGAATATGATCGAAAAAATATCAGCTATGCACAACTTTCTGCTGGTCACCAAGGAAACACGTAGACGTTTAACCTAACTCAGGTCGATTATTACTCGCTAAATGTTCGGTAATTTCAGTCGACTTTTGGACGCTGTTGCTTTATTTGGTTTAAAAAGGAAAGATATTTGCTTGAATTCATCATCTGGCTGCTTTTGCGACAGATAATCGTTGTTTGTTTCTATTTCCCTATGGTCAAGTGCATTTTCCGTTGTTGTAAAGGATTCACTTTTCATCGACCATCTCAAGTTTTGTTGTTTTTTTCTAATAAAAAAAGTAATTCCGATTTGACAGGTTCTTCGAGTCGAATTTATGTGAAAGTCATCCATCAAAACAACATAATCAATCTCTTCAAATGATTTTTCAACGTTTAATATTGATATCTTATTATTATTTGATATTACAACGCTCTTATAAGGTAACGTCTCCATTTAATCGCTATCAATGTTGTCTATCCGACCGTGGAGCAAAATTGTGTAAGAAATATCTACTTTTGAAACTTTCG
The DNA here is from genome assembly GCA_963932145.1 of Acanthosepion lycidas. Classification (NCBI taxonomy): domain Eukaryota; kingdom Metazoa; phylum Mollusca; class Cephalopoda; order Sepiida; family Sepiidae; genus Acanthosepion; species Acanthosepion lycidas. The sequence continues at coordinate 92,363,270 of OZ010578.1, forward strand.
ATCATTGACAATATCTTCTTCATATACTAAAGAATTATTTCTATTTTTGTTTGAATTGAATTTTAACCTGAAGCGGATGTGTATAGGGCGTAATGGTTATTGGCGCATAATGTGAAATCAGAGTGACGAGTTCATATTTTAATCGATCTTTTCCGTTTGTTTCGTACTAAGGCACTGGTAGAAAGCATGAATCCATCTTCACCTAACTATAATTAAAATTAGGTGTCTCCACTTGCACGCTAAAAAAAACCCAGCATAGCAAGATGAAAAGGGCCTGAAACTTAATAAAAACAAAGTTTTATTGTCAACATGTTTGCTATTATTTAAGAGGAAAGACAAAAGTATTTTTTATTATTTTATTAAATTTTTCAATAGTTTCTAGTACGTTCTAATGTTTGGTTAAAAATCTTATTTTTTATGTCAGCGGTCGACACAATTTTTACGATTAGTGTTTTTGCGACTTTTTTTCTGGGGAAAACACTGATTTGGAAATACTTGAAAAAAAAATCAAATAATTGCCAGATTTTGATGACACTTTCAGGACATATTCACAAATGAATTAAATTATTTTTGAAAACTGTTTTTTAGAAAATCTTGGTAACATTTTTTTTTTTTTTACATATGTTACCCCCACCACTTACTTCATTTCATGAAATTTCGAGAAATTAAATTGCAATCTCAAATTTTATTTTATTAGTTAAAATCAGGACTCCTTGGGGAATGTAAATCGTCGATTTTTCTTCAAACTATTACTCATTTCTCGAAAAGTTGCTCCGAATCTTAAAATAAAAAACGCGATAAAACTATGACATTATTTCATTTTAACTGCTTTTATAAATAAAATGTATTAAGGACGACAGTATTGCTTAAGATTTTTGTCCATGAATAATGAATTTTTACAAGAATTGTTTTCATTTTTTAAATTTTTATTATAATAATTTATAATATTATAAATCTTTTCAAATTCTGCATTACTTCAATCCTATTAGGCAGTATAGTTATTAAGTGAAAACTATCAAAAATTGAAAAGCTCAATAAAAGTCGTTTACTTCCAATATTTAAACAAACAAAAATGTTTATTTTTTTATGTATTAGGTTGGAGCAAAAATAACGACGTAATAATGTCGTTTTTTGACGTTAAAAATACGTCGAAAAACGACATTATTACGTCGTTATTTTTGCACCAACCTAATATATAAAATATTACATAACTTTTCCCTGCTTGAAAGTATGGTTGAGCATGCACGACATGTGATGTAAAATCCTAAAATTAGATTACGGAGAATATTGTTCAACATTTTGGAGATTACTGAGTACTTCAAATTATATAAAAAAGGAGCTCACACGTCATTTTCTTTAATTATGTTTTAACAGATAAAGTCTCCGTAGATCAACAGTAAAGGTGTTGGCAGATTTTATCATCGCTTGTCAAGTGATCTACGAGTGACAAACGACGATGATAAACGCCTAATGACCGCTGCCATTTGTTTTAAAAATCCATTTTTCCGCTATTTTAAAGTAAATAATATTTTTTCAAATCAGATTAATTATAATTTAAATCAGCTAATATTTCACAAATAAAGTTTAAGAAATGTTTATTTTATTTTCGGAAGATTTTTAAACACAAGAACTAACTTTTGATTACAAATGTATCAAAATGTGTCAAAAATGGCCGATTTTGTGAAAACGACCAAAAGTTGAGATTCCAATCAATATAATTTATATTTGAAATACATCAGAATATTTTTCTAATTGGAAATAGTAAATTTAATCTTCAAGAATGATTTTTCATTTAAAAAAAAATTATTTTAAACCTTAGGTATCGAAAATTTAGTGGAGTAGCCTAGTTAAATTAAGCCTTTGTAGAGTAAACTGTCTTGGAGAACAACAACTCTGAATTCAAAACCAGTCTGAAGAGGAATGGTTTTCTTAGCCTCGACACATTCACTGCAGCTACGACTGCAAAATAAATGGTGCCACAGCGAACCTTTATTTTAAAAATCAAGAAATAGTAAATCAGAAAGAAATTTACTGTCATTTTTCAGAAATGTAAACAAGCGTTGCTAGTTTATTTGCTTTAATTTAGTATAATCTCAAAGCGCTTGATCATTCATTTATTGCAGAAAAGGCATTGTAGATAAAGTTATGAAAAAGCATTAAAAACAGGAGGAAAATGAAGACAATTGTTACTGAGGCAACGGGACTGAAAAATCTCTAAAATTTCGTCGTTGTTCACGTGTTGAGTCCATCGTATTCACAACACCCTTCAGTAGAACCATATTTCTGTTTCCACGTTATCATGATCGAAAATCAAAAATGCATATCATGTCCAAAATGTTGCATTTTTAAAAATGTCAGTTTAATAGCAATAAATAAACATAGAAATATCTAAACATTTAAAAAATGATTTCACGAGAATATGACAACTATGATAATATAGGGAAATAACAATTATCTAATATGAAATCAGCTAAAACTAAACGTTCCCAATGTCATGTAATGACCACATCAGAAGGAACTTTTGACCACATAATAGTGATTTACAAAGCCCGGATTAGATGTGGCACAAGGCCGAAAGTATGGGGCATCCAGTGAGGATCGAACTCACTCGTAATTGATCTAGCAAGACAAGCTTTCTAACTATTATACCACGTCGAGCTGCCCCTTTTGACCACATAATATATGAAACTGGAATGACACTTGAGCTGTTCTTCTTAATTGCAGTTACATCGTTTATTCTAATTCAAATACAACTTAGAATAGTAGGACAAATCAGATATATCGTAGTCTGAACGTTTTTAGCTCACACCCATTCGCGTTGGTTGTCTTGGTAACATATTATGGACGCTAATTGAACGCAAACAGCTGGGGAAAAAGCGGTTTCCCGCTTCTTTTTGTCGTCATTATTAGCTGTTCATCTAAAACAAATTCATCCAAAAGTATGTGGTTTTAGCATTGACGACGTAAAAGGCTAATGCATTGTAATTTATTTATACATTTCTTTATAGTTTCTTGTTTAATTTGCTGCTTTGATTAATAAAAAGTCACTTTTTCTCATTTGTTTCAAGCTTCCCTTCCTATAAAAAGTTAAAAAAATACAAAATGTATCAGAAAGATATTTACTGTCAGTGTTCAAAAAAGTAAACAGGCGTTACTAATTTATTGGCTTTGATTTAGTATAATGTCAAAGCGTTTGATCATTCATTTACTACACAACATGCATTGTAGATAAGGTTAGTTTGAAAATGAATTAAAAACAGGAGGAAATGATTATCATTGGTTAAGAATTAAGGCAACTGTTACTGAGGCAACAGGACTGTTAGATAAATAATGTCTGGGAGAATATTATCTGCTTCTCTGTGTCATAACCCCGTAAGAACGTTGGCTATCATGGCTCTCAGCAACTTTTTGTTTTCCCTAAAATTTCGTCGTTGCTAACGTGTTCAGTCCATGGTAATTCTCAACACCCTTCAGTAGAACAAAATTTCTGTTGTCTTAAGTCTCTCCTTCATCTGTGATGAGATTGACATTACGCAACTGTTCAGTCCTCTTTTCTCTGTTTCTAACGAACTTTTCCTGTTTCTTAATACTTTGCTTAGCTTTGGAAGGCATCTTCCGCTATCCCAATCCGTCTTCACATTTCGATGCCGCAATTTCCGTCTTCTGTTAAAACACATCCCATATATTTAAATTGTTTTACTTGCTTTGTTTTGGCATCAATCATTTGTATTTGAGAATATGATACAACATTGATATATCAAAATAATTGTGGGTAATTTAAATGCAAAATGGAACATATTCTGTTATGCGTTTCGTCCAGAGAAAGGACCTATTGATGGAGTGTGGAGAAACATTCTACCAGTTTTGCAGAACAATTTTTCGCCTTTTTTTCTCGGGAAATAGTGCAGAACTATTTTCCCTTCTACATATTTTTTTTACTTCTTTTTCGATGACTGTTTAACAAGAATAAATGAAATCTCTCATAATAATTACTATTGCGCATTAATTATACATGACTATTTGTTGCTGAATATGATTGTGAATTTTTAATAACAAAGATATTGTGAAATAGACCTTTCCAAATTATCCATTTTATGCCTTTCCCCTTGATATTAGAACTTACATGGGACGATATATATATCCAACAGTTTCGCATATCGTGAGATTTTTCTGCACACTCTTGCTGCTCTAATTAATCGTTCGACTGCCATATAACCGGCAGTAATCTTATCTTATTATATTTTACTTGTTGGTTTGATTTCTTTTTCTACGTGTTATTAAGCTTTTACAGGTTATTTAAAACCAGAAAATATTTTGAGACCGTAAGGAGATTTTGAGATAATATTGATTTACTGATGCAAGTTTTATTATTTAAGTCATAACTCGTGATTGGAAAAGAGGTGGCTTCATTCTCTTCCCAGGGTTTATTAGCACGACTGGAATTGGAACTAGACTCTCCGATTTCCAATTCCGAGCCTTTAACCATTACATCGCCTGTAAGCTTACACCACCTGGTATAACGAATCAGTTACCCATCTAGATACTGTCCAAATTCGATGTTGCTTAACTAATTGTGTGTAGTCGAATGGTTTTATATATATATATATATATATATATATATATATATATATATATATATATATATATATATATATATATATATATATATATATATATATATATATATATTTTTATTTTTTCTGTTTATTCGTTATAGATACAAATGATTAAGTAAATGTTCTGTTTATATTAAACAGTATTAATAACATTTATCGGCCTGAAAAAAATAGTGTCCATCGATAAGAATAGAACCTGCATCCTATGCGGTACCGCCATAGAGCCTGACGTGCTATAGCATTTGGCTACAGAAGAATCTCTGGTCAGTATCATTAAATTACAGTCTTTAAACTACAAATTCCCCATGATTTCTCTTGAATGCTCATATCTGCTCGAAGCATATCTTAACGTAAACAAATGACATCCTATATTATGAAATTGACTAAGACCGACAATTATTTTAATATATTTTCTGTTTATATGTTATTTTTATAGATACAAATAATATAAGTAAATGCTCTGTTTAGAATAAACAGTATTAGCAACATTTACCAGACGTTCCCTCTGTGGCTAAATATTATTTATCCAAAATCCATATGCCTTTTTGGTTTAAAAGAATTTGGGCCATTCTTTTCGGTAGTTATATACGCGTGTCAGATAGATAGTATAATGCAAAAAAAAAATGCTTAGAACCCTAAATATGAAACATTCTTTGTCTAGAAGTATTTGGTTTACTCTTTTCTCTAGGAATATACACGTTTTGGACAGATAGTATAAATGTAGACAAAACGCCTAGCTTAATTTCTCAGGATCCAAATTTCGGAAAATACATTAAACATGTTTTCTTCATACGGGCGAGAGGTGGCTAGGGTGGGGTAGCCTGTCTTCGGTCAGTTTCACTGAATATTGGCTAGATTCTCTTAGAAACCGTTCTTAAATTCGTTTTATTCTTTAAAACATAATTTTCAATCCGTTTCTTTTTTTCTCAACCACTCAATCTATTCTCCTGAGATTTTTAATTCTTATTATCTAATTAGTAATCGCACCAAATCACCGTCCTCTAATTTCATGCAATTATACGTTTGAACAGAGTCAGAGCCGTAGCGTAGCAATTATCAACCAAATTTTGCAAAACAATTCGCTCCTACAGCCCGTTCAGTAACGATGAGGGGTTCATTTCATTGGATTTTACTAGACTAAGATTAGTGCTTTTTACCGGAGTTATTATTTTCTATGTGCCGTATCCCTCCAGGACGTGGGAGATAATGACTCTCCACAACTGCCTGACCTTTGTGTCGCCTAGCAATATTTCTGTCATTCACAAGCTTGTTAGGTAGTTTACTCGCTGTTCCCTTATGCTTCTCTTGCAATCAATATGCTCTGCGAATGTCAAATTTTATGAGCCTTCTTTCCTAATTAAGTTTCATACAGATTTCAACTGTCTCTTTTTGTTACCATTTTACTTAAAGATTCCACGTTCCTTACACGTTCCGTCCGTCTTATTTTCAGCATCCTTCTGCAGAAACGTTTTTCACTCCATCTGCAAAAAAAAAAAAAAAATAAAATAAAATCCAGTATTTATTTACTATCATATAAGAGGATTGATATTCCATAGAAATATGGAATTCTAGTCGATAGTTGCTGGTCGTAGCCTGTCCCAAAGAAAGGAGGAAAGTTAAAGGAATAGTTTATGTAGCAAAAGAACTCTGAAGACTTTTCGAAGAGAGAATTGTAGGGATTAGTAGCCATACATCTTGTCTTGCAGAACTATTGCATCTGCGGATCTAGAGGGAAAACAAGCACTTGTATCACACTTAGTTCAAATAAAACAAAACAAATTTTATATTCTCCTATTCAGATAAATAACTGTGAAATAGTCGGAAATAAAATTGAAAGCATTTTATTTTAAATTTACGAATTTAAAATAATTTAGAATTTAAAATTTAAACATAAAACAATCGAGAATGAATAAAAGCTAACATGAGACTGGTGATTTAGAAAGCTAGAGTTGTCTGTATAATAATATATCTCTGTATATGCATAAAGTCTCATGCAGCTACGAACGCATAGTAGTAGTATAGCTGGCCACTCGTATTCGAGGATACCCGTCTACTAGGGCGGTTAGCCAATCCCTATTGTAGACGCCTAGTCAACATCCACAGAGCTCACCTGTGGTTTATACTGCAACCTTAGTTACAGTTTCTGGGAAAGAGCGTGTAATCTAGCGTGATCAACAATTTGAACAACGTCAGGCTTGAGTGTGCTGACCTTGTGACTGCAGGCTTGAGGGTGCTGACTTTGTGATTGGTATAAGCTAATTTCACTCACAAGGCTTTGGTCAACTCGTTGTATGGTTTTCAGACACTTTTCAAAGATTGACAACTCCAGACCGCTAACATCAGGAAGTGCATGGCGAGATTTCAACCCGGGTCTTATGGACAGAATGCGAACGTTCTAACCACTCGGCCACGTGCCCATATCACACACACGATGATGATTTACAAGATTTTCCTTTGATTAGAATGAATTGCTATTAATAAGAAGAGTGGGCGAAAACTGTGGAAGAAATTATATAAAAACTGCACGATTTTATGTTGTCACTATCTTTAACATATTCTTCCTCTTTTAATTCCAGTCGAAATAGCGAGTAAGTATGTCTTTCGATCTTTCCCCGCAATTCTATTCATTCTAAATGCCAAATGCTATCGAACACACACACACGCACAAATATATGCCTGTTTTCCTTAGAAATCCAAGACGGTAGACATAGCATGACAGCGTTTAAATTTATTAAACGGTGGTCATAAATATTTTAGCTATTATATTCAAAGCTCTCACCAGGCGGTAGGTTGGTCCAAAAGTCTTGTCACCTGTATATAGATAATTTTCCATTTTAGAAGGCTAACAAGAAAATGTTGTTCATACAGACCTTCTCGATGTGTGACAGTCTCAATGAAAGTGAATAAACTTAATCTAGTACCTGTGCTTTGCATTAGTTGCTGTTCTATTGGTCTCATTACATTTTGGTAGTGTGTGACAAGATTTTCGGACCACCCTGTATGTGTGTGTGTGTGTGTAATTTAAACACCTTATCTCTACTGAGTGTTATTCTTTTATAAATATTGCCAATTATAAAGAATGAAGAGAGATAAATATCAGTTTCTTTTCCCATACTTCTCGCCTGTGGAAATCTCTTTCGGTTCTATAATTTCCAACTAACTTTGATTTTCAAGAATTTAAATGCCATACCAATCGTTCTTCTTTATTTCTCTTCTATTGTTCTCTCTCCTTAATAATTTTTCAATTTTTTTATTATTCTTTCAAACTCATTAAACTCTTTGTGTCTTAATGGCTTTATTAACCAAACCAAACCAAACCAAACTCGGTGGAAATTATTCGATAAACTTATATTGAAATTTCCTATGTAACGTTCGAAAAATGATAGGATTAAACAAACTTTCACTATAAACTAACAATATTAACATTCCTGATATTGAGAACAAATGATTGAAAGTACTATTGTGTACCAAGTACAAGTACCGTTTGAAATAGTCATAAAATAAGTTTGAAAAATAAGTTTCCTGTACCAAATAATCACCGTGCTGTATTTTGTATGGGAAAATGTTACGTTGTTTGAAAAATAATGTTAGATTTTAGAACTAACCTTTTAATCGTGTTCTAATATATTATTATAAGAGTTGCACAAAATAAATTACTCAATCCTTGTTGTTCATTTTATATCAATCTTTATCCAGAATTTAACTTAAAATATTATATACTCTTAATTATATGAACTTCATAATATACTCTTCTTGAATATGAAAAAAGAAGAGATACATTGACCTTTTTTTATCTGTGTTCAAGTTTGATCATCATCCTTCTCAAACTGCTGCCTACATTAACACAGCATGAAATGAAGGATCTACTTGTGATCGGACAGTGCAGGGATGGTTTCTGAAGTTCAACACTGGGGAGACGCGTCTTGAAGATCAAGGTGGTAGAGGACGCCAATCTAAAATTGAAAACCAAACTTTGAAAACACTAACCGAGCAAAACCCCTTCAAAGTGTCAGAGAAATGTCTCAGATAATGGATTTCAGAATTTCAACAATATCGGACCACCTCAAGAAGACTAGCAAGGTGAAGAAAACTCAATAAATAGGTTCCACGGGAACCCAGTGTAAGTCAAAGAGTTCGACATTGTGAAGTCTATTCGATGCTGTAACAGAAATTCCAATGATCCATGCCTTGATCGAATAGTGATTATAATGAGAAATGAATCCTTATAACAATCGTAAATGAATCCTTATAACAATCGTAAATGAATCCTTATAACAATCGTAAATGAATCCTTATGACAATCGTAAATGAATCCTTTATGACAAGCGTAAACGATCCGCTCGAATGGCATGAACATGACGAAGCACCAAAATAATTTCTAAAGCAGAAACTGCAACAAAAGATTATTATGTTTACTGTCTGATAGTTCGCCATTGACGTTATGCATTACAGCTATCTGGAATCTAACCAGAGCCTCACTTCCGATGCACATTCACTTATACAAAATGGCGACTGACACTGGTTAATCGACAAGGTTCAATTCTGCTCATGACAATGTCGACAGGATCACACTACAGAGAATCACCGTCTTGGGACACGAAGCTTTACCACATACATTCTATTCCCCTGATCCTTCACCCACTGACTACCACTTTTTCAAGCATATTGGGCATTTTTAAAGAATATTCCCTTGCAAAGAAGATGCACAGACTGCATTCAAATTTATTTGGAGTTCAAACTTTTAGAGTTTTATCGTAAAGGCATAAATAACCTTGTAACTCGATGGCAGAAACGTATAGAGTTTCACGGTTCCAATTTTGATTGATTTATGCATTGTTTAAATACATCATTTCAGGAACTGTCATTCTAAACACGGCCATTATTTTACGAACAACTTGATAATTTAATCGTGGCGAAACTTACATTTGGTACACAGGAGTACACCATATACCTTGTATAGTTTCTCAAATTAGAAGTAGAAAAATATAATAGAAAATTAAACAAACAGACCTAGTCAGTTTATCAGTAAATTTACTAAAGGATGTCTGAGTTAATTTTTTTCTGATATATATATATATATATATACTGTTTACAATGTTTTGTTTTAGATATATAACTACGTAAACTTTGTCTATGTGGTGCAATAGTCTTTTTATTTACAACATGTCGTTTTTTGGAGACTCGCCAAATTGTCTAATAATTAAAAGAAACTTGGAGAATGTTTTAAAAATAGTCTCTGGCATGCAGTGTACGTAAAATGTAAATCTTAAGTGTAAATATTTTAGCGAGTTCCTTTAGATTTTCAAAATATTGGAAGCATTAAAAGTGGCTAATAATGTAAGACATTGCTCACACAAATATATATATACATACATACATACATATATATATATATATATATATATATATATATATATATATATATATATATATATATATATATATATATATGATCTCTTAAGGCGTGTAACTGGTATCATATAATGTTGATTTCTTTGTCCACGCAGTTTTATTTTGTTCTCTCGCGCACAGACTGACATATATGTGTGGGTGCGTGTGTTTATCTCCCCCTCTCTCTTTCTCTATCTCTCTCTCTCTCTCTCTGTATATATATATATATATATATATATATATATTCTTCGATTAATGCGCTTTCGATTAATGTGCTAAAATTGTTATACACTAAAATTCGATTAGTGCATACATAATACTCCATTAGTGCGGTAAAACATTCTTCTGTTTAACCATAGTAATTGGAAATTGATTTTTTTATATTTACTCATGTACAAATTAGCCGAACTAATCGAGTGATTCCTGTATATCTACGCTTCACAAAGTTAACTCCTATCAAAGGACAGCCCAATTCGTTACTCAAGTTTTATGCCCTTCAGACCAGAACGAAAATGAAAGAAGTGCCGTGGAGGATTTAGCTTTATATCGCCATGAAATTAACACGCATACTTTAAGGCACCACAGGAAAAAAATTAAACAAAATAATTTTATTTAAAGCAAGACGTAGATACCCCTCACCCGACAGGGAAGAAATAAAAAAAAAATCGTGGGTGCTCTTAACTAGTCATAGTACGAATACTATTAAGGGAGGGGGCCAGAAGAAGGGAAAAAGCAAAACAAAAAAATCAACAAATAAACTAGTCAGTTGGATGTGATAAAATAAGCATTTTGTATTATGCCTACATCCGCTAATTAACTCTGATATTTTATTTAGCATTCTGTTATCATTTAGTAACAAACATTTTCTTCAAGTAGTTCGCAGTGTGAACCATTTTTTGCTCTGTGTCGGTAATTTAAGCGCCGAGCACTTTTATTTACTGAGTAGGTCGGTGTTTGCCTTTAGACCAATTTTCTTTTTTCTTTCTTTCTCAGTGTTTCTCTCTTAAGGTGTTATGTCTTTTGAGGAATTGTAAGTTGGTGCTGCATTCTGTATCGTCCCGCGATCCCCACGATATTAATAAAAACGCGGTATCAACGAAAATGGTCTCTTACTGTTGGTAGTCGTTATATTAGCAGCTTGCAGCTTGGATTCTAGAGCCTGTATTGACAAGAAAACATGTCGCGCCTTGGCTTAGCATCCCTCAGCCAGTGGTATTAACCGGTCGCAAACCTGGGTGTGGGAGGCGTATCCACGCTTCAGAATTATTGAGAACTTCTGTTGAATTCGCGCCGTTTTGGACATATTCAAAACCCATAGAAAGGCACTCCATCAGTGTCAGACTTCTCCGTCTACGAGTCACTCCAGCCACTCTCTAACCATTCTGGCTCTGGTCTTCTCATTTTTTGATAGTTGGGTTTTCTTTAATATATATATATATATATATATATATATATATATATATATATATGTGTGTGTGTGTGTGTGTGTGTGTGTGTGTGTGTGTGTGTCACTTAAATATATTTGTTTTTGTTTCCCTTAATACTTCCTCGTTATTTACGCGCAGAACCACATTTAATATTTAATATTACATAGTAGCTCAGTTTCTTTGTTGTTAACTAATTTTCCTGTTTCTTAATACTTTGCTTGGCTTTTGAAATATAACTTTTGCTATCTCTGTTCCCGTTGAAACGTATAAGGTTTTTATCATAGTTAATTTTTGTTTTTATTTACCTACTTTATTCTTCAAAAAATAAATCAGAATTACATTTTATTCAATTACATATTCGTCATTATCTTCAATGCCTTGTCACCACTTATCAAGCGGCACTTCGATACCTCTTGAGTAAAATTCCGTATGTCCAAAATGTTTTCGACAAACACTTGAATCTAGTTTCATTGAAGATTTTCCCCAGCAAATATTTTTGCGGCGAAAGTAAAAGGTAATAATCAGTTTCGGCCAGGTCAATTAAATATCGTGTGTAGGATAGAACAGACCCACCGAGTTCCACATTTTTAGTGTGTTATTCTTGCTGCAGCCCGCTTTGCTTTGTTCTAGAGGAGAACAACATCATTACCTATTTGCAAGCGCAAAGCACGTTTCCATCAAACATTTATGGACACGTTGCAATTGTTGTACGTATACATTTAGGTTTTTTAAGAACTCAAAATTAATAAGAAGCCCCGTCGTACACACAACATAATTCCATGGAGCTTAACTTTTAGAGTCGATTATGGAGATGTATCCTTGTTAATGCGCTGTTTTTGCGTTGAACATTGTCGTATGTAAAACCTTTTTCGTAACATAAGGCGCATTGAATATCGGGAGATACCTTCCAAAAGCTAAGTAAAGTTTTAAGAAACAGTAAAATTTCGTTAGAAACAAAGTAATGAGTACTGTACCGTTACGTAATGTCAGGCCTCCTATAATATGGGCAGTTTCCTCACAGATGAAGAACAGACTTGAATCAACAGAAATATGGTTCTATAGACGGACGCTGATATACGCTGGACTGAACATGGCCTCGACATGTGAGCAACGACGACATTTTACATAAAATGGAAACAGAAAGGACACTTATATTTAACATCAGAAAGAGACGGTTGAAATTTCTAGGGTACATAATGAGGAAAGAGGGCTTGGAAAATTTTACACTCACAGAATATATTGAAGGCAAGAAGGACAGAGAAAAACAGCGCATAACCTACCTAATAATCTTGTGTAAATGTATGACAGAAGAGAGACAGAAAAAAATACGTTTTCTAAGAGCTACAAAAGACATGAAATTGTGAAGAGCCATGACCGCCAACGTCCGTAATAGACACAGCAGAAATAAAAAGATAATACAAATAAAACCAACAAGCAAAAAATGATCCTTATTCTTGGTGTGAGTGCACATAGCTTCTATATTATTAAGTTCTAAATTAGTGTAGACATTATGTTAGATTTCAACATCTTAATGGTGTTTTCCTAAAAAGAATTCCGCTAAGATGTGCCGTTTTCGCTGTTTCAATACTTATAATACTACATATGCCCAGGTGTCGATTATTTCTGCAAAATTCTTAAGTAGTAACTTCCGTTTCTCTTTCATTAAATAACGTCGTCATAATTCCAGTTCTTGAGTGTTGAGCTTTTATCCCATAAAAACATACCTGATGTCTGCAAACACTATAGCTTCGATTAATTACGGAACACAGACTTGCCTCTTTTCTTGGTTTACGTCAAAAAACTGGTTTTGTATCCAGAACAATTATCAAAAGATAATGAAGTCTGTTTACGACCTCTTGCAATTAAGGTTACTTGTACAGTTACCCCGGTTGCCGTCAGTGAAACAATCAATTAAATGAACAATGTTTGTTAATCTTCTCGAACTAATTAGTTTGAAGGTAAATGGCAGAGTGAAGAACAGCCAGATGTCCAATCGAAGCAGTGGGGGAAAAGAGTTAGCTGTAAACTATCACAAACAACACCGCAAATAACTGGAGGTGATTTTGAAAGCGTGACAAATTGATAGAAAAATTAACAAATGTAGGAAAATATAAAGAAATGCTTAATAATTGTTGGTCATATTATGTAATTTTGAAGGTGGTGTTCAAAAAGAAAAGTTAAAAAACAAAGAGCAACCGTTTCATTTCATGAAGTTTGTTTCAACGACGCACATTTATGTTGGACGTCTATTTTTTTTTTTTCATATCTTCGGCACCTCACTACACGGTGCCCAACGATTAATATTCTATTGTCGCAGACCATTATTAATTTGATTCACACTAGGTGTCTCATGTTTGTCGCCTTGTGTCCTACTTAGTAAAAGTTTGTAAATTTCAACACATCTTGCTGTGTAGAGATTGGTTGACAAACTACTCTCGCAGGTCATTACTTTTTTTGTTTTTTCCCTTCAGCCCATAGGTGATCATGCGTTAGTTTCTATATTATCTCTGAATTGCCAAAAGTTCTTGGGAAAGATAGTGAAGTAGTTTCCTTAACTTTTCCACGGGGTTAAATTCAAAGTAGAGTGTTCGACTGCTTACCATACAAAGCTGAAGAGGTTAGTCTGCCATACTTTTTAACTCATAGGTAATTGGGTATGGGTGAAGAGATGGATGCATGATTTTTGCAAAGTATTAATAAATCGGAATTTGAATTCGTCTCGACAATTCCACTTTTTGCACCGATATAATAATACGATTTCTCACACATCCTTAGGAGAGAAGTAGATAAATTCCTTTTCCTTGTAAGTTCACTTAATTACCCGACTTTCTTCGGAATTTCGTCTCCAGTCAATCTCTGAGTCAATTTAATTGCTGGGATTTTCAAGATCCCTGTCTCCAGTCTGCCTTTGAATTGGCAAACATAAAATTTTATCAATGATTCTAGATAATTATAAAAGTAAAGTCCTTTAAAGAAGCTAAACACCCCAAAAGCCGAATGGGCTGTCTCTTGTTCCGGAATACAAAGGGACGGATAGTGGTGGCCGGACCCCAGCCAGTATCCATATAAGCAGAGAGAAGTAGGAAGTAAATAAGTATGTAGGTGACCATTGAGTAAGTAGCTGCCCATCGGCCAGTGAGGAACGGACCAGCGAGTAGTGATAAAACATCAGTCGCCTAGCGGTCAGTGAATATAAGGGCCCTCTTCCTGTGTCCAGAAGGGAGATAACAGTTCAGCCGAAGAAAAATATTGACGGCTAAATAAGAATTCGTATTGTTGCTATTTCCCAACCAGAAAGTCTTGAAAAGCAATTGTCTTTATTCTTTGTTGAATTTGATTAAGGCTAAGTGGACAAACTTGTGAAGCCGGATGTATGCACATACAACCGATTTTGGATGTCACCAAAGTTTGTGCAGTGAACGACGAGCGAAACACGTCGTCATACCGATAAACTTTCCCTGATACGCACGTCCTAGATGATTAGTATTAAATAGTTAGTGCGATCATCACTTGTGAACTCGTACGTAATCTAAGCCGAATACATAATTATATCTGGCTGCTTTGTCACTGTGCACTGGCTAACAAGTTAGCTTTACAGAGGATTATTAAGGTGTAGCGAGTTACTACGAGTTACATATTTGCAGCCTTGTATAATGATAATGGTAATGTCAGTATTAGTTGTTTCCATTGAGTGAGCAATCAGTATCACTGTCGGCTGAAATTTATAAAATCTTTCTATTAAAACAATTTTTCAGAAAAATAAATTTCTCAAATCCAGTATTGACGGGGATTTCGTTTATAAACGTAGATTTCCTTTATAACTAGTTTTTATAGTAGCGTGTTATGTCAACGTCTAGATTATGCTTTTATTTTCTCTTCAGGTTGTGTTGTGCTATTTGTTTTAGCTGCTGGCGTTATTAAAAGTCATTAAATGATCTGGTTTCTGTTATTTGGTGAAGTTCTTTTCGAAGAATGATCCTCGCTAAGACCGACAGTAATCATTTTTTTTTTAAATTATCAAGTAACAATGATGTGAATGTCATAAGAAGAAAGAATTGCTAAATCGATTTCCAAATGAATTCATTAATCTGCGATTAATTTGACTACGGGCAAAATGACTCCCAATACAATCTACTTTACGCTGTCTTTTTCTAAAAGTTTATCAGATGGCTGCTTGAACAAGGGGCTCATACAATCAAATGCCCACAAAGAATAAACAGTAACAGAGTCGCTTGAAAACGAACCTAATCACACACTGATTATTGGAAAGATCAAGGCTAAGACCAACGCGAGGAAAAGGTCAACAGGGCTCAGAGAAGAGACCAATATAAACGATTATCGTAAAAATGATTAAGCGATAAACCTGGAGGCATAAATCATTACTACATTAGGCTTTGTAAATTCCCCTTTTAAGTATAATCCTTTAATACACACAGACACACATACAATCACACACACACGCGCGCGCACACACACAGACACACACGCAGACACACACACACATATATATATGTAAATACACACACACACATAATGAGTGGGTTCGTTCTTGTCTCTCGCTCTATCTTATCTCCCACGTTTTCTCTCTTTTGGGCTTACGGCCATATAAGGTTGAAACACCGGTTCCTGTGCGATCACCGAAGTTAAGCAACGTCGAATATGGTCTGTACCTAGATGTGTGACCGCTTGAGTATACCAGGTGCTGTAAGCTCGGATGTGCGGGTGGCATAATGGATAATAGCCCGGAATTGTTACTCGGAGAGCCGATTTCCGATTCCAGTTGGGTTTGTTATATTAACTTATGCGCAGATACCCTGGGGAAAGTTATGAACCCACCGCTTCTTTCCCAGCTATGGCTTAATTAAGACTTGTATCACTAAATCATTATTATCTCAAACAAAATACTTACAATCTAAAATTATTTTCTGCTTTTAAATAACCGGCAATGGGTTAAAAAACCGTAAAAAAAGCAGTTCCATCAATCAATCAATATCTCGTTTCCCCCCCTCTCTCTCTCTCTCTCTTTACCTCTATATATATTTATATGTATAATTTTAACAAAAATATTATAGTTTCAGTTGAAGAGCTTCAGGATGCTTCGCACTTCAGGAACCAGGTAAAAAAGTAACGATAAGAAATTCCTATCTGCATCCTGAAAAGTGAAGCGTTGCGAAACTCTGAGTCAAACTTCGTTAAGTTTTGTGAACGTTGCCTATAGTCCAGACAATAGATTCCAAAGAATAATTATTACTTTATGGAAGTATCGATAAATTTATCAACAAAAAATTTGTTGGCCTAATAAGTATAATAATAATAATATAAACCGCTTCATGGCCAATACTCTGCCCGTACCAAAGAAGCTGATATAGACAAGCGCCGTACCCATCAGTGGCTGCGTAGTGCAGGGTTAAAAGCTGAAACGGGAGGTTTTATTCTTGCTGCACAAGATCAGTGCTTCTTAACCCGAAATTATCAAGCACACATACTAAAATATAGTGTTAGTCCAAAATGCAGGTTCTGTGATTAATTATCCAGAAACAATCGATCATCTTATATCAGGTTGCACGGTATTGGCACCCATTGAATATAAAACCTGGCATGACAGAATTGGCCAATATCTTCACTGAAAAATCTGTAACTTCTACGGGAAGGAAACTGAAAGGAAGTGGTATGAACACCACCCAGACCCGGTTACGGAGATATGTAACAATTTTATGGGACTATACAATGCACACAGACAGAACAATCAAAGCTAACCGCCCAGACATTGTTACTAGAGATGGCACACACAAAAAAAGGTGCCCCCTTATTGATATGGCAGTCCCTGCAGACTGTAATGTACCTTTGAAGATCTTCAATAAGCTGTCAAAATACAAGGACCTTGAAATCGAAATCTCAAAAATGTGGCACATGGGAACATCAACAATCCCCGTTGTAGTTGGAGCCCTTGGATTGGTTGGAAAAGATTCCAGAAGACTAATTGAAGGGATCCCTGGGAGCCTATGCCTTAAAGAAATACAAACAATTGTTCTCACGAGTACAGCCCACACCTTACGAAGGGCTTTGTCTATGTAGATTTTTTTTCCCAGTGGAAAACATCATGATGCCATTTCTAACCTTAGGTCCCTGGGCGGGACACGGAAAGAAATAAGTACACATCAGAAATCAAAGGAAATAATAATAATAATAATAATAATAATAATAACTGAAGCTCATGTGGAATACGACCATCTTAACTGACAAGCGCTTGGAGAAAAATCGCCCTGATATATCACTTGTGTAAAAGAACAGTTATAAATATTATTTAATAATAATAATAATAATAATAATAATAATAATAATACAAATCTATTACACCCAACAGAAACATGTAAATTACAAAAAAATATAATGCGTTTGAAGTCGGGAAGATTTTTGTAAAATAATTCTTAATATCCAAAGTAGAACAACTATAGTCAAAAAAAAAAAAAAAAGTTCAAAATCTTATCTTTGGACCGACTTCAATTATCACAGACATGTCTCTCATTAACATAAAATATATCAATGGAATTCATTAGGAGATTCCCCGCTTATATACACGGCATAAATAGTCTGCATCTAAACAAATTTCAAAATTGTTTTCGGTTTTAAAATAAACGTTATCATATGACCACAGATAAAATTTAAAACAGCGTTATAACATTTAACTTTATACCGTGTTTCATATTTTACATGAGAATGCGTTTTCGTTAAGAACATCTCTGACTTTCTTATCGATATTTCCATGGAAAATATTCTTATGAGCTACATTCCTTAGCTCCACGATTTCTAACCGTCAAAGCTAACACCCGCCATACCACTTACACTTGGGTCGAACTCTTTCATTTCGTATACCTTTAGTAAGAAAGAATCTTCCACTTCTTCCAAAGAACACATACTTTGTCGAACCGACTCCCGTGAGGATGTTTTCCCGACCACCATAATCTTAATCTTTTCAAGTCTAGATTTAACCGTTATCTTACCCACATATCCTGATAAACTACGCTTTTTACCTCTTTCAGTAGCCATCTAGTTTGAGTGGCTCTTTGGCTTTGTATAGATGAGCATTATTGATAAAACAAACAAAAAGAACAAATCATCTACTTGTTAATACCTCCAATGGCTTAAAATCAGAAGCCATGAGGACTCTGCCTGACGTATCATCACTTCTATTATTATTACTATTATTATTATTATTATTATTATTATTATTACAATATCATGAATTAACGTAATCGGAACTGCTAACCTGTGGAACAGATTCACGCAGGGATGCTTCCCCAAAGACTGCAATCTTAACCACTTCAACTAAAGAGTCTCCTTTCTAACAAAAACAGATATCATAAGCTGAAATTCAATTGATATTATATGACTATTATATGATAACTATTATATGACTATATGTACATCCTAATGATCCCCTAAAAAGGTGTTCCAGGAATTTTCCGATCAATGAAAACGACGTTGGATAAATTGTTTAGATTCAGAAGCGGACTACTTCGAAGGGGATTAAATACCGAATTGATATATGTTGTAGTTTTATTTTTATAGCACGAATCCCGATACTTTATGATCAGACCTCGTATATATATTGAGAAAATCTACGATAAAGTGAAAGAACAGATTTTGTGTGACGTGTTTTGTCCTTTAAGACTTCATCTGGCTAAAGTGATTTTTACGTTGATGTAATTAAAAAGGCTCACGGAGAGGGGGGGGGGTCGCTGAAATTTGAAATTTTAAAATTTAATTGTTTTTCTTTATATATGTGTTTGTATATATAGTCTCACCGATTACATTTCGTTTCTCTATCTTTTTACTTATATTTTCATTTATATATCTTTTCCCTATATATATATATATATATATATATATATATGTAGGGAAAAGATATATATATGTGGCCTTTAGGAGAAAAATAATTATTAAGAAAGTAATTTAACTCTAATTATTATAGATAATGAAACAATATTAATTTGACAACAAATTCTTTAAAATTCCATATTGCAATCTAATGAAGTTCCTCAATTAAGCAACAGATTTCGGATTCGTTAACCAAGCCGTAATAATTACCCACAGGCATAAAATGTATTTGTTGATATTAATTGAAAAGTGTTTGAATTTTATCGTACGTCTTTTATTTCATGTGGTTTTCATTGATATTTTAATTTCGAGCTTATTCTTCATTTCTTTCTCTCCAATTAGAAAATCTTTACTAACATTAATTTCTTTAAGTTGATATAGTGAGGCATATCTCCGGATGTGCGAACAAACGCATAGCAATATTAATAGGAATTTGGTCTGATGATGGCAAATAGGCATTTATTTTATAAGACAAATATTTATTTTGCAACGTCATAGAAAATTGTCAATTGTAAATATTCATTTCATATCAAATTTCAGATATACAGTGTAACCGGATATAAGAGAAACCTGGATATAAGAGAAACCCGTATATAAGAGAGGCCCGGATATAAGATAGATTTTCTCTGGTCCCAAATTAGAGCCTGTGTTAATGTATATAAATCAGACCATACCCGGATATAAGAGAAACCCGGATATAAGATACTTCTTCTCCGACCCCCGACAACTCTCTTATATCCCGGTTACACTGTAACTGTTGCCCACCATAACGAGGCTAACCACGACTTTAACATAAAAAATGCTACTCAGATCAAAATTACTACGACGAAAATGTTTAGAGAGTGCCTTATTAGCAACTTCATCCACAGTAAATTGGCGTATACAGCATTTCACCATTCCTGATATATTTCCAATTATCAGAGTTTAAAAAAGAGATGGAAAAAAAAAAGAAATTTAAATGAAATCGGCTAGATCAAAATAAATAAATAAATAAAAAACAATAAATTAAAATTCCCAGCATCCCCCGTTCGTGCGCATAAATTTAGCCCGATGATGTCCTAATGAACCAAATGCGTCACAGGAAAATATTTTCACTTCGTCATACGTTTTTCCATAATATATATATATATATATATATATATATATATATATATATATATATATATATATATATATATATATGCAGAAAGCATGAATAATCGAAACATTGCATTAGAAAAGTGTTTGAGACAGTGGAAGAGGCACAATTGTACACCATCTGCCAATATATTCAAAATGGGTTTTGATGGTCTTGAAAACGTACTAATTATTACTAATATTATTAATAACTAAAAAAATCACAATACTTATGAAATATAAGTTTCGTAATATATCATTGCTTACTCTCAGACAAGAATTATTAGAATAACATATTGTTTGGCTGCAAGTAGCGTTAACATTGTGAAACTTTTCGTTCGTAAAACTTAAGTAATAACAATTATTATTCAAATTGAGTAACTGAAACAATTATTAGCAAAATTCTATCAACCTGAACATATTGAAATTATGTAATTTGACGTACATCAATAGGCGTTATATATATATATATATATATATATATATATATATATATATATATATAAAAGTGAATCAGTGTGAGTAATTTAGAAAACTTCCTTTTTAATTTATGTTGTCAGAGATATACACACACGATATTCCGTCGAAATTCCATTCAAATTTACACACATATGATTGGTAACTGAATATATATATATATATATATATATATATATGGGGGGTGAAAAGTATGTGTATATAAACATAAATATATATATATATATATATATATATATATATATATATATATGGGGGGTGAAAAGTATGTGTATATAAACATAAATATATATATATATATATATATATATATATATATCTGATATATTATATATATTATTATTTATATATTGTATTTGCGGTACTTATTAGAAAGCGCTCAATATCAGAGATAGAGCTAACATATTTGGTTGGATTGATAGGAGTTTGTCACTCTGGGTTTCACGCTTTTGCGATCGTCAGACAGTCTGACGATCGCAAAATCCTATCAATCCAACCAAATATATATATATATATATATATATATATATATATATATATATATATATATATATATATATATATATATACACACATAGCCGTAAAAAAATATGGATATTAGGAAAATCTATGATAAAAGTTTTTAAGGGGTTGCGTTTTGTCATGTAGAATTTCAACGGATTAAAACTTTTTACACTTTCTTATTGATTCGCCTAAAATTGTTCTTGTTTTATAAACATTTCTATATTGTTTTCCAATCTACGTATGATATTTCTCAATATGTGTGTGTGTTAGTGTTTGCATGTGTGTGTGTTTACCTATAAATTCATTTTCATATCTTTGATACCTATTTCCCATCGGCGTCGGTAGTCGGTGCTTGATAGATGCTTGATAGATGCAAATAAAATTAATTTGCGGAAAAACATATATATATATATATATCTTTAGATACTTGGATCTTCTGATTGATTGGGAATGGAAGTTTGTATGCGAAATAACTCTAGCAATATCTTCTCTGGCTTCAAACCGATAAGCAAATCTTCCAAAATTGATGAAATTGCTGGAGAAATTCCATCTGCAACTGAAGTGTCACTGTCCGACTTGATTGTTCCAATCCAACTGGAATCCACGAGAGAGCCCACCTATAGTTTAAAATGTGTTCTCAGCTTGTTTGATTCACCCTTGCTAAATTTCATTTAGTTTCCCTCAAACGCGCCGTATGATGTCGAAGTGGATATAGCAGAGCTAGAGTTTGACCAACTTTAGCGAATTAAGGTGTTCGTAATTCTTTGGCTTGGCAAACGTTGCTGGGATATATCTTTAGGTGTGTCTGATTACCTTGATCGAAAATAAATATTTGCTACTTCCTTCATCTTATTACAGATATGTTCGAAGAGATGAAAAAACTGTTAATATTGCTAGGCTCATTAATAGGTAACTCCATAGATTTATACCCGTGTTTCTCAATATTTCTTCTTCTCCAAACGCACTTTTCAAGACATATGCGCTGACTAGAGCCCCATATGTTCAAATTACATTGGCAAATAAAGCAGAATGAATACAACAGCCTAAATGTCACGGGTTTACTTCTTTGATTAAGTTGGAGGAAAAATAATGACGTAATAATGTCGTGTTTTGACGTATTTTTTTTAACGTCAAAAAAAGACATTATTACGACATTATTATTTTTGCACCAACCTAATATTCTAAAAGCATCAATAATTGTAAATTAGCTGTGGTGGAGACAAAATAGGGATAAAATAGGGTCTTATGGTCCGAATCTACCGGAATTTAGCATACAGGCATTTGCATCATACGGAAGGTATTAAAGCCACTAAAAGACAAAGTGTTATTGACTGTGGAAGAATTAGGAACAGAAGCATTAATAAGGAGCGAGAAAAGAGTGATCAGGAAGACAGCAGGTAGCGATTAACATTGCATTTAAATTTTTGAACATTAAAATTGGCTGGAAAGCATGGATTCGGAAGGGATTTCTACAAGCGAGAAGTGCGAGAAATGAAACTGTTAGCATAGAACGTTTACAGCTAGCCAGCTAAACCGTAAATTGGCGAGATCTCGTCATCAGTCTAGTACTACGCTTAAATTCAAAAAGTCTAGTTAACCATAGCGAAGAGCTCATCTGAACAGTTGCCATGAATGTATTTATGGAAAAGTCACAGAGAGGTAAACTTACGGAGGTGGAAAAGTGGCTGAAGCCGAGCCGCCAGATCAGGACCGTTAATATTGCTGATTCTTCTTTGAATGTTATCAATTACAGCTGACTGTTTCAAATACGTTTAAAATCACAAAATACAGAGAGAGAAAAAAGAAATAGAAAAATGTTGTGACCTCTCCCAATCAGTGTTCACAAAATTAAGACATCTTACTGCCGCGTTGAAATTAGAACAACCACGCATAATCTCCCTGACCACTCACTAAACTCTTTAATGTTCACAGCGCTTCAAAGGCGGGGAGCGTTAGTGTCTATATTGAAAATCACCGATTTATACATTTTATTGGGATGTGGTGGGTGATTGATTTTGTAGTGATGCCGGCGTGTCCTAAATATTTGGTAACCTTGACAACATTATTTTTCTGTCAGGAAAGAACATTCATTACCTACGTTGGATCATTAACACGGAAATAAATGGATTTATATTCTTTAACTTAGATTTTCTTTAGAAATAATTCTCTCTTTGTACATTCTACACATTGCGTACGCTAATTTGCGTGGCTGTTTGCGGTTTAGTAACTGAAAGTTATATAAGAAGTTAAAGTAAGTATAAAGGATGTAGGAAAAAACAGACACACACGCACGCACACACACACATATATATATATATATATATATATATATATATATAGTCATCCACAGACAGACTGTTTCGCTGTATCACAGCTCGTCGGTGTGACTAGACGCCCGGTTACCTCTAGCTAGGATCGAAACTCGACTGAATTGGCGTCAGTCGGTAATTCTACCCCTAAGTCGTTAGCGCACGGAAGAGATGAAAGTGAATTTAAGCGTATTTATTTTTCGATAAACACACAGTGACTGAGATAAATCGATTCGATTTACCGAAGAGTCTTGCATTACCAGCAGTAATAGTCACTGTTTACAAACTTACACTTCCTACCCAGA
>OZ010578.1:92392292-92399792 GCA_963932145.1 Acanthosepion lycidas
TTACCCGTCGTAATCCCAAATCAAGATACTTAACGGAGACTTGTTGAAATCTGCTTTTAGAACGAAGAAAAGAATCAAGAAATAGATCTGCAATGAATTGAACTAAAATTCAAGGCGTTACGTATCGCTCATCAGCTGCGCTTCTATCTATCTATCTATCTAATGCCACCACATTTATCTGAGCAGGTGATGGAAAGATTCTTGTTTGTAGATAATATGCTTAGTACATTAATCAGTTAGAAACTATGCGAATCTACTTATCCTTGGCCGTTCGTATAGAAACAGGTTACACTATTTACTAAACTGTATAAAGTGATATTGAAAAGTACACAAAAATATAGGGGATCCTTGACTTACAAGATAGTTCCGATCCTACAATGTGTCGTAAGGCAATTTTCCCTGAATAACCACTTATGTCACTCACCTATGTTAAAGTATTAGCAAAGTAATAATCTAGGACATAACAATACATTTCTATGGCATATGTTAACATAATTAAGACTAAAAATGCACATAGTGGACATAAATATATTACATATAATAAAATGAAAATAATACATATAGTAAAATGAAATGAAATTGTTTTAAGCTGCTTGTATATTTATTGCTAATGATGTCATTGTCTCTTGGTAGATGGGATGATGAAGCGTAAGATCTTGTCTCTCTTGCAGTACTCAGAAGCAGCAGCAAATCTGGGGAAGAAATTCACCAACTTATAGTTTAACAATATCCTTATCCTTCTAGGGAAACTCAATATGTACACACATATGTACATGTTTTAAACGACAGTCGAACGACTTAAACCTAGAAACCGGCTAATGTTCCTCGCTGTTTCTCCCGTTTTAGAACTTTTAACAATGTCTAATTTCAATTCGATGGTGATGGCTTTCCTTTTCTTCGAAGAAGAGGTTCCACTTTGTTTTGTGGTAGGGGGGCATAACGAAGGGTAATAATTTTACACAAACACAACACAAACGAAAGAGAGTGAATGCACAGTAATCCAAGAAAATAGGTTCGCAAACAAAAGTCAGAACAGACCAAAAATGTCGGGTTGTTGCAATATCTGGACTGGAACAGCTCAATCCTCCTTTTTCAGCTTTGACAGAGTTCAAAATCGTCTACGCGATCTTGTGAGCGATTATTTTTTAACTCTACAACACCTTTCTTACAGACGAAAAGTCGCCGTCTATCGCTACTCTATCGCTCTTGCCATAGAAAATGTTCAAGCGAGTTACATTCTTTAGTTACACCCGTTCAGGCATTTACAGAACATTTAATAAAAAATAAATTGTGTAAAGAAACCTAAAAACTGATATTGAACAAAAAGTTCGTCAAAAAATTTAAATCCCTGTCCTCAGATAACAACTGGCCTGACGGAGCACAAACAAATCTCTTCAACAATCTATCGGCTATAAAAAAAAATTAAAAAAATCGGCATTATTTTTCCGGTGATTGCTATGCCTCAGTATACCGCTTCAGCTGGCGGGTTAAACCCATATGAAGAGGTGGTGTTAACACGACAGCACTGGGCGAAGGACCTCCTCGACGCAGATTAGCAGCTAGGGCGGAAAGGTTCCTCAGATGAACTACAGCGGCCACGTGTTCATGATCAAGGCGAGCCACCCAATTAGAAAACATCGGCTGTGGTCTAACCTGTGAGTGATGGGCTCCTCCAGGTTAAAACTCGTAAGATACGCCACACAATGTACCCATTAAGAGTCTATTCGCAGAGACCCAGCCTCTGGCAGACGAACGCAACAGGAGGAGGAGACTGGTGGACAGCTCATCAAGTCGGTGCCCCAACGACACCTTCCTGGGTTAAGGGTAAAGGCTAAGCCAAAAGTTCCTTTTTGTTATGCAAATAACCACAGATCTTTTTTCTTTTCTTTTTTTTTCTTTTTTTTGTTATAGCTTCTGATTCATTTTTTTTTTGCGTTATCCGTGTCGACTGGATTAGTAAAATGTGGATGATACGCCGACGGAAATAAGGTATTTTGGAAAACTTCGCTTACAGACTGGCGTCGTAGAGGCAAACATATTCCATGTCTTCCGAAGTCGATAACTCAGAAGGAGAAATCTCAAAAAAATAAATAATGAACAACTCATGAAAAAAAATCACATTAAAATTAATATAATTATATCATTCCTATATATACTGGGTGTAACAGCAAAATTGTCCAAATCATGTAACAGCAAAATTGTCCAATTTTTACATTAACCTCTGGAACATTGTATCTTAGAAATAATTGACAATATCTTACTGGAATTCTCCGAGGGTTTTTTTTATAACATATTGAACTCAAACTTGACTAATAACAGTGTATAATAACTCTATAAGCTAAACAGAAGAATCGTGATAAAATCGATCATAAACGAAAATGACATCTTCATCATTAATTGATAATTGCTAAGGATCGGAAGCTAATAAAGGATTGAAATAAAAGTTCAAATATATATATATATATATATATATATATATATATATATATATATATATATATATATATTATTTCTGGATCATTTTCCCAATTATTCAAGATGATCTTCACCCTCTCTTACCTTCTAACTTTCTGTCCTGGAGTAACAAGGTGTTTCACAGGTTTCGCGTACGATTTCATTTTCAAGTTTTTTTCACTGCTCTTTGTACTCTTATAGCTGAAAATCTCATCTCTCGTGCTAAATGTCTTATGAATTGAGTTGAATTTTTTCTAATAGGTCTCTTTAGCTGAAATGATGAACCCAATTCCTGTTGTAACCTACTGATGCAGTTTTACTCTCTACTCTAGCCTCTTTTTTAAACACATTTACCGCTCTCTTGATGGTTTTTGAATGCATTTTGAAGATGTAAGCCAGAGTATGTTGCTGATAGCATTACTGAAGGCCTCAGTTGGGAAGACAGTGGGTCTGACACAAAGCAATTTTTAACCTACTCTCTTTTTAGCTGAATAACTCAAAAGGCTTTTTATTGACTCTTACGATAGATATTGTCAAGATAGCTAAAAGTCTTATCTGAAAATCTGGAAAAAGACATTCAATTAGTTCAGTTTTTTTTAAAGATAATTAAATATAACATATTTTGTAGGATGAATAATTATGCTGTTACACGGTTTGGACATTTTTCCTGTTACACCAGTTATGGAGTCAAATTAATGCACAAAACAAACTAGGAAGCTGTTGACCTCCAGTAGAGTGATTCATTGCACCTTTTGGGGCAAAATGCTTTCCGATGATCTGAAGTGGAAAGATTATATTGAATAAATTGCTCGGTCTGCTGCTAGGTAACTGTGTTCACTGACTTGCGCAAAACATTTTTTATCTCCACTTTCCACTTTGGTACCTAGAATTTATCAATTTAAACGCAGTACTAGATTGGCGGCAAGGTCTCAAAATTTTATAATTGAAATGGCTAGATGTAACCGTAAGTTTTATGCAAACAGTTTCTACTCTGGCTCTTCTCAACCGTGAAAATCTTTTTCGATTTCATTCTTTCCTGTCAAGTTTGATCTTCAAAAATTTAAATGCAATGTCAATCGTTATCTTTTGTCTTCTTAATTCCTTTCTTTTTGGTTCTCTCTCCTTAAGGTTTTCTTTTCACATATCATCTCACACTCACTAACCCCTTGTGTCTTAGTGACTTTATTGTCTTGTTTGGGGTGAAATGATGAAATATGATGACTGTTAATCTTATAGGAATCTACTTTCAGTCATCGTTATAAGCAATGTCTATTCCACAAAGTATTAGGCTCTGATTGAGTTTCTTGTAGGGCATTTAATGCTTTTTTGTTCCGTTAATATAACATACATTTTATATTATATAAATGGATTTATTTAAATTTGATTTGTACTTCTAATATTCCTGATGCGAAATAACATACTACATCTATAATTGGCATTGTTCTTTTATGAAACATTCTATGTAATCGCTGAAACTTTCAAACTTGCGCATTAGTGACTTTATTGATTTGCATGGGGTGAAAATAACTAAATAGAAAAAGGAAAAAAAATTAACTCCTTATTATACAGGGTGTGTCAAAAATAATTTTACAAACTTTGAAGACGAGTTTCTAACGCCAAAGACAAAATTCTATATCAACATTAATGACTCGTTTTCAAGTTATCAAGTTTAAAGAAAATTTACGGTGGATGGCGCTGTGTTGCTAGGTTACATTTGTCATTCGTGTAAATTTGTGGTTAATCTTTCTTTAACGTTTAGCGTGTGTAGTAGTGATTTAACCGAGAAATGTTCCGTTTGGGATAGCAGGGTATTCATATCGTGAGCAGGTAGATATAACTTGTGCATACGGCCATGCGAATGGTAATAGACACGAGTCTGCACGGCTGTTTTAGATTGCGTTTCCAGACAAAAGGCAGCTGAGTCATCTAACCTTTGTTGCTGTTTATCGTCGTGTTGCTGATAAAGGATTCGTGGCACGACAAACTACGGATTGAGAAAGACCGAGATACGCTTGTACATCTGAACACATTTTATAGACGATCCAGGTATAAGCAACACGTCAAGCGGCACTAGCATGTTGTGCCTCATATAGGACCGAATGAAGGGTACTTCAAGAGCAGCTGCTGTATCCGTATCATTTACAATGTGTGCAGGGTCTTTCGTTCTCTGATCACTCACAACGTGAGAACTTTTACCAATGGTTTATTGCACCGTTAGAAGTGTGTTCGAAATAATGTCCCTGTAAGACGTGCTAGGAAAATATATATTGCACCGTTGCTTGTCTCTTCAGTTTTATTTACAGATGAGGCAACATTTGGAAGAGATGGAATAACAAATTTACAGCAGCAATCTACGATTAATGTGTGGGCTTGAATTTTAGGCGACTGTTTGTTAGGTTTCTATATTTTCCTAGCACGTCTTACAGGGACATTATTTCGAACACACTTCCAGACTTGCTAGAGGATGTAACCCTGCTAATACAAAGACAAATTTGGTTCATGCTTGATGAAGCTCCAGCTCTTTCTAGTTAAATTGTTCGCGATGTACAACCTGACATCTACCATGAAAGATGAATTGGTAGAGGAGGATTGGTTCCGTGGTCAGCACCTTCCAAAGACTGCAGTTCTTTGGATTTTTATCTGCAGGACCACCTAAAACAATTGGTTTATGCAGTAGACGTTAATAATTCGCAGATGCTTCATCAGCGTGTCATGAGGGCCTGCGAAACCATTCGACACTGTGTTGTACTATTTGAAAGGGTCCGCCAGTCAATGATCCGACGGGCACATGCGTGTGTAGAAGGAAGTGCAGGACATTTTGAACATTTGTTAAGAGTTGTTGTGTTGTGGTACAATGATAGCCTTTTGGACTTATGTTTATATAGACATTTCACTTTGTTTTGGTGTCAGGAACTAGCCCCCGAAATTTGTAAAAGTATTTTGGATTGTATCTTCGATTGTACATTTAACAGCGTCTACCATAAATATTAAACTTAATAAATCAAAAACGAAGAATTTGCGGATATATGTTCATATTGACTTTTGTCTTTGTTTTGGTGTAAGGAACCCGCCCCAAAATTTTGTAAAAATTATTTTTGATAGACTCTGTATCATTATTGCCGATTATATGGTCATGTATATTATTTGTTTGTTTGTTTGGGTTTTATGGCATATCAACCACTGTGGGTTATTTAATGCCAAATCCAGTTTATATGAATTTTAAATGCCTATTTTGTATGGAATAAAAAACGTATAGCTGGCAACATTATTCCTTTTCTACAAAAAAAAAGCTTAGAACTGGCAACATTATTGTTTCAAAAACTTAGAGCTGGCAACATTATTTTTCTGAAAACATTATCTGAGACCTTGCTGTTGGATGCAGTTTATCGCCATACCCAGGACGCGGATGTAGTTTACCGTCGTACCCAGGACGCGGATGTAGTTTACCGTCATACCCAGGACGTCATGTATATTATATTACCATTGCAGATTATATAGTCATGTATATTATATTAACATTGCAGATTATATAGTCATGTATACTATATTACAATTGCCGCTTATATAATAATGTTGATTGTGGCGGTGAAGATAATGTCTTCTCTGTTTGTCAACCGTTAAAATGTGGCAAATTATTTAAAAAAAAAAAAATTTCAATGTTTCTAATAGCATACAAAAATTTTACCATCTAGGCATTTAATGAGATAGAACTTGCAGAAGAAGAAAAGAAAAGCAGGAATTAGTGATTCGAGGCGTTTATAGTTATGACAATAATGTCTGCTGCCATCAATATCTGAAAAGGACTTGATATTAATATCGGAGTTACGTAGAAGATGTTTGGCAACAGTAAATATTATGAAAATGGTTTTGTCATCAATAAAAATGGAAAAATAATATCCAGAGACATTTGACGAATAACCAGAGTATGTACACTGAGTAACAGCAATGAAAGAACGATTAATAAAACTTCATTATTTATCGTGAAAACTTTGAAGAGGTTCGAAGAGCTGAAGCACGTTCGTGAGGTAGCCAAAGACAGTTGATTTCGAAAGGAAAAGGACAGACAAGAGATATTTACAAAAGTTACTGAAGATGAGAAATCACACCGACTTGCAGTGTGAGATCTTTTCTATTACTTCATTCCGAATAATGTAAAGTTACTTATCGCAAATGTTAATTCCCCCCAAGAAATTATAAAGTTTAAATCAAAATTTGTTTAGCTTGCCTCACAACAACTCCAATCCTTAAAATTAACATTACCAAAAATCAGGGAGTTGTGCACATTTTGTAAGTGTGGATGATATTAGTGGTACGTACAAGGATGTTTTTGTTTTTTTTTACAATTTAAAAAATAAGAACAAAACCTGTTTTGGCTTGTTTATCGGGCTGAGCGCGAGCGTAAACCACACGCTTAGAAATAGCTCCCTTGAGTAACCGACATTTGGGGAGATCGCAAAAGTCAACTCAACCGGAATGCATTGGAAAGACCTTGCTCTGGGAGAATTTGGTATGGATTTTAGTAAATTCATTTTGTGAATCAACAAAAAAGCCCCCCCCCCAGTGTGTCTTTATGCAGAAAAAGCTCACATGTTGATGATTTTTAAAAAAAATCTAAACATTTGGTACGATATCGATTAACGATGTCTGAAAAGTGTGTGAATTTTATGAATTGAACGGGAAATGTTAAGCACAAACAGTTTTTGTGTAGCCGGTCGACAAATATAATTGTTGAACGGTAGCCTTAAACCATCTTTGAAGAATGTTGGAGGATCGATATTTCTACGAGGAAGAAAATATTTGAGTTACTAAGAGAAAATATACAGCAAATTATATTTGTCACTCAAATTGGTATATTCGTAGATATTATTTCCGACGAAAGACAGACACACATATACACATTTCGTTCGTTGCAGCTATTCTGTTAAAGAATAAAGAAAAACCCACAGATAGATTGTTTCTATAATATTAAGGAAAGTTGATTCAGTTCTCCATTGCTTGTGCGTGGTCGAAAAAATTATATTTTTGAAAACATATATATTTTTTTCT
>OZ010578.1:92404792-92407292 GCA_963932145.1 Acanthosepion lycidas
TCTGAAGATTATTTCTGGAAAATGTTTTTGCCTTCTGTCTCTTGCTGTCTTCTTTTTCCATCTTCCACTTCGATTTCTAAGAACATTTTGGAAGTAAGAGAAATTTTCTTTGTCTGCCCAACTATGGGAGAATACGAGTCGCCATGCTTTAAGACAAACAGACAGATAGTTAAATATGAGCCGACATTGATCTTTATATTGATTTCTTTTGGGAAAATGCTCGTCGTAGACATGTTGTTATATTTTGTACTAGCAGAATTTTAATAGAAGCATATTACACAAAAGCATTCGAGAAAATAGGTCACAAAGGACTACTTGAAATACTAGGAGAGCTTGATTTATATAGACAAGTTACCGGAAACAAATAAGCTGCATAGAGATAAAGAAAAAGTTCAGTAAATACGCAAAAATGGAAAGAGAAATAAGACAAGTATATTTTTCTAATCAGATTAATCTCTATCTGAAATAGGCAGGATATGTGTGTGTGTGTGTGTGTGTGTGTGTGTGTGTGTGTGTGTGTGTAACGAATGCATGGCCGCAATTTTCGACGTATTTGCACCAAAATTGACATGCATATTCTCCAAGTTAGCGGGAAGGCAAAGACCGACTTTGCATTTCCCAACTCCCATCAATAGTGGAAATAATCGATTTTTTCATGCTTCTCCGGCAGTTTTCATATAGTTTGCGGCCATTTTGTACTGGCCAGAGTGAGAGCCTATAGCTGGCTGCCACGAATAGGCAGGAAGATTCTATTGACCAGCGTGAGAGCCAACAGCTAACTGACACGAATGTTAACTAGCATGCTAGCATGCAAAAGAAATCGATAGCTGCATTCGTCACAAGTAGGAAAAATTTAAATCTGCATGGCACTTTACTCCAATTGGCTCATTCACTTGCTTAAACTCAACGTTGATTCTGATTCTGCAGAACTGTGTTGGGTGTGAAAAAGTATTTGTTGTTAACATTCTTTTTTCATTCGGTTTTTCCATTTACGAGTCCTTTTTTAAAGCTGATCGTTTTGTGTTCATTTTGTTTAGTTCTCTTTTCGTAACAGATTTAATGTTTAGTATAGAGCTTAGAAAAAATTGGCAAGAAGTAAGGCATATAATCACATCAGCACGGCAAACAGCACTCCTTTAAAGGCAAGGAAGGGCAAAAGTCAAGTGATAGCGATTGCTGTATGAGTCGTACGATTTTTGAATCAAGCACGGGCAACGCCGGGCCATACTTCTAGTTTAACATACATATCTAGATGATTCTTTTAAGAGAACTAGACCTTTTTTATTGACAGATATGATATTTCTGGAATACAACGTGTTGATGGCAGTCTCAGGAATCTAACTGAAAAATCTTAGATAAGGTAGTAAAGGACAGTGCGAAGAAAAGACTAATTATTAACTATGAGAAGGCAGAATGAATGGTTGCAAGCAAAAGTGACAGGCTATAATGTGGGATACACACTGGGGGCGATAAAATCAAGTAAACCAAGAAATTTAATTCCCTGGATAGGGTAGTAACAGATGATCTATATTCTGAGAGAGAAATGGGAAAATGCATAGCAAAAGTGAACGATTCCTTCGAGAAAATATGAAAAGTATGAAGAGATAGGAAAATTTCATTAGAAACAATAAAAAGAGTGTTGAGCTGCTATTAAATTTCTAATCGGTTCTTTTGTAGTAAATACCGGAGAATCTCTTTCCAAAAATAACTTAATTTAAAAAAGTTCTGATGATATTGGCTGTTTTATATTTGCGCCTGACTAAAAAGTCTGTTTCATTTCTGTTTATTGGGTTCGCTGATGAAATAAAGTAGCGTTCACCGGCTTTTTTTTTTTTTTACTTTTTAAACGAAAGAATTGATTTAAATTTGCTATGTCGGGTTAGGTATTTTTTTTTTTTTATTCGAGCAAGATATTAATTTTTTTTTTTTTTCATTGTTCTTTAGGAAATTTAATTCAATTGTTAGGGTTAAGGTTAGCATATGTAATTCAATTTCGTATATAAAAAAATTAACGAGAAAAAGTTAACGAAAATTCAATTGTTTTGATAAAATCGAAAAAATATAATGCTTGAGTATCTCCAGCTTCTTAAGTAGGCAAAAATCAATACTGCTGTTTCTGTTTAAGGGTTGATAATCCGTAAAGCTGATTTCCTAAGCGTACCTGGCAAGCAGTAGTCGCAAAAAAAAGGATTATTTAGTAAGTGCGAGATAAATCCACGCAAACTGGGTACCTACTGCTTTTCTAACTTTGTCCAGTAAACGTTAGTCAAGCCCAAAATAGTATTATTTTTTTTACTAATTTTCATCCTATAAAAGGCCCAAGAGCCACTCAAGGTACAGGGTTACTCAAATAGGATGTTGTATGAGCGGTAAGAGTAAAAGGTAAGTTTTAATTGTTTTTTTTTCTTAGTGTTTATCGACCTTTTGCAGGTTATTCAAAGCCAAGAACTTTTTGAAGACAATAATGATTTTACTGATACAAATGCCATTAATTAGCCTA
>OZ010578.1:92412292-92422292 GCA_963932145.1 Acanthosepion lycidas
TGATATTCTGAACATTACTTCGTACCGGGAAGTTAATAATTTGTTTACGTAACCATCTTCATGCGTTTTAAGGGTCGACAGGTCGGTACTTTCTGAATATTTTTCAGAATGTGCACCTTAAGATCTTTGTCAAAATTACCGTCGTTTAAATATAAAATGTTCTGCAAGCTCCGTTGATGTCACACTGTTGAATCTGACATCACACTGATGCCCATTGAATCTTTTATTTAATTGTTTCCGTTGTGCAACCCACATAAATCAAGTCAAGTTTGATACATTGGTAGACGTATATTAAATGGGAATCAATACAATTACCCCTATCTGTAGAAATCGTGATGTTTCTCTTTGAATTTGAGATGGAATTAATTTGATTCATGTCACTGCACAACGCACAGTATTTTCCTCTTCTAAGAATGTTTTCGGAAGTACAATGATCCGAAACTCTAATGTTGTTTTGAGTGCGGACGGTTAAAATTTGTTTGATATTTTTATTTCTTTGGAAAGAAACTATTGGCGGATTGGGAAAATTCTCTTTAAAACGCGGATGTTTTTGCGCAATGTGCTCATAGCTTCCGTAACAGTGTAGTACTTTTGAAATTCCAGTAGAATTTCGGTGTCAGTTGATGACTAAAGTGATTCTGTTCGGGTGTGTTTTGTCCTGATATAAAATTAAGGTAATCCTCATTTTTAGCTATTTCATTCGCAATTAGTTTCAGTCACGATTCTTGATAGCCGCGTTTAATATAATGCCAAATAAAATTATTAGCATGCTAATTGTCAAGCAATATCTTTTTCTTTTTTAATCCTTTCTTAAATCTCTCTCTCCTCTTAACTATAATAATAATAATAATAATAATAATAATAATAATAATAATAATAATAATAATAATAATAATAATAGCAGCAGCAGCAGCAGCATATGGGAACATCAACAATCCCTGTTGTAGTTGGAGCCCTAGGACTGGTTGGAAAAGATTCCAGTAGACTAAGTGAAGGGATCCCTGGAAGTCCATGCCTCAAGGAGATACAAAAAATTGTTCTGACAAGTACAGCCCACACTTTACGAAGGCCTTTATCTATATAATTTTTTTTTTTGTCAGTGGAAAGTGTCATGATGCCATTTCTAACCTTAGGTCCCTGGGCGGGACCCGGAAAGAAATGAGTAAACGGCAGAAATCAAAGAAAATAAAAATAATAATATGCCGCCAATAATGACTCCTTATAGGGCATCTAATTCTCTAGAATCCTCTCACAGTAAAGGTTGAATAAGTTTGGAGACTTATTTGTCTTCCACCCTTTTCTATTTTTGTATATTTACTGAATTTATTTCCTATCGGTATTCCGCATGGGTTCTGGATTATTCTAATACCCTTCCCAAATATGGCATGGTTGCCTAGCAGTTCTAACAGTTGGTTGTGACATACTTTATCAAACGCTTTTGCATAATCTTCCTACATATTAATAGAGGAATATTTCAAGGAGATTTCCTTTTGCCTCTACTGTTTTGTATTGTATCAATACCCCAATCAAATGAAAACAAATAACACACTTTATGGTTATCAGATATATGAGAAATTCATCAATCATTTATTCTACATAGACGACTTAAAAATCTTCTCGAAAATTAAAAATGAGTTAGAAGCTTTGTTAACAATAGTATCGCTAGCAACAAACTGGTACAATCAATAAATGCAAATATTGACAAATAAACCCTGATTCTCAAACTAGAACAAAAATATGCAAATATCTTAATATAAATGAAGGCCAAGCAATGCAATATATAAAAATTAAAGGAAACTTTAGAAAATAATGCTTTAGGCGATTAACTTCGATAAGTAAAAAATGAATAAAATACAAAATAAATTTGAAGCGTTTAGCATCTTCACAATACCTGTTGTTTGCAAACATTTTCAGTGTGATTAAATTGAATGTAGATGAAATACGAAGAAGAGACCCAAGGATCAGAAAACGATTTACCGTGTATAAAATGCACTTGGCAACAGTTTTTTTTTTTCGATAAAACCAACAACAAGTACCATTTAAATATATTTTATATCAAAGAGATAAAAAATAAATTAAGAAAAAAAACGGAGCATATCCAGTCAATGTGCGTCAACGGACGCAGTTTAGGAGAAAAGACGTCCGAGTATCTTGACAACAGTTCTTGTTGAAGAAGTACTTTTCCTTTTAAAGCTAGCTTAACCTGATACCACTGGCTGGGGATTGTTGCAGAAAAGAGTTTTTTTTTGTTTTTTTTTTATACTCCCTTATATAGACAGTGTCGTAGGGTCTTTCAAGGGCAGTTAATAGTCCTTCTTTTTTAGGAAATTCAGTCATCCAGTTTCTTTTTTTTATATTAACAATCAAAAATTCCTAATAGCAAACAATTATAAAATAAAAATAAAGAAACATGGATATGCTTGTTAAATAAATCATTAGCATCTACAAACATGTGTAAATTGATTCAAAAGATATGAAAGGGAGAAAAAGTAGCCTTTAGTTGAGTTAAAGACTTTGGGTAGTTGATCTACAAAAAAAGCAGTCGTTGAGAATAGACTTTTATCGTTAGCGAAGATTCACTGACAGTCTTTCTTGCTGTTACTGTTGGAGAAATTCGTTTGAATTCGTCAATATATCATTCTTTCAGTGCGCGCAAATATTTCACACGGTGATGTTAATTTATAAGCCAATAGATACTTTAATTTCAACGGTATGAGTTGCATTGTGGAATCTTTTTGTCATGTTTGTAATAATTTCTGTTATTGGGTAGAAAATCAGGTTTGTGCATTATGCGGGTATGTAATTGCGTTGGAAATAGCGTTTCTTTACTATAAACCATTCAGCATCCTCGTTTTATTCTGCATTTGATTAATCTTATTTTTCGATTGTTTATTCTAAATTTCAGTTAGTTTTCACATTTGAAGTAACTCCTGGTTTTCATAAGAGTTCAATTGACAGCAAATTGCCTGATAACTTCAGCACTCGTCTAAGTGTTGTAGATTATTTTAGTAATGTTATCATTTAAACGGTTTTAATTCTTGCAAATTCGCTATTATATGGCTTCCTTTGACTAGTGATAATATCAGCCGTTTCCCGGCAAGGATATATTTGGCATTCATTGATCGAGCAGTCAGTACTGCTGCCGATTGAAATTTATAACAACTTTCTCTTAAAACATCTTTCTCTTAAAACATCTTTCAAGAAAAACAGGTTTCCAAAGTCCACTAAATGTTATCGCTCTTTCTAGTATTGATAGGCGTATCCTCGATAAACTTTTATTTGAATTAGTGTGGAAGTTTAACATCTTATGTCATATTTTCTTTTCATGTTACATGTGCTGTCCATTCTAGTTGTTGCTGCTGTTGGTAGTCCTCGAGTGATGTGTTTTGTGTTATTTGGTATAGTTCTTTGTGAATATACAGCACGCAATGTTCAACCGGTTTTGGCGACACGCATCCATATGTAAATATCGCTTTGACGAGACTAAGAACACGAAGAATCTGACGAATTAAACAAATAATTCATTTTATGCATGCGTTCGTAATTTTCACACTTAATTGAATCGATTTTTAGCTGTGTGGAAAAACACTCGTTGAGCCTTTTCGATGCTAACGTTTTCGGCTGACACAAAGTGGAAAGACTGTATTGAATCCATTGCTAGGTCAGCTGCTATCTTACATATCGGTAAATCTACAATTCGTTCATGCTTAGAATATTACCGCCACATATGGTCCAGTGATCCAGCTATATATCTAGACATCCGTAATAAAATCCAAATAAGAATCAGAAATATTATAGGTCCTGATCTGTATCTCGGTTCATTCTCTTTCCCACCGCCGTAATGTTGGCTCGCTGTACCTTTTCTATGAATACTTTCATGGTAATTGTTCGGATGAGCTCTTTGCTATGGTACCTAGATTTTATGAATATAAGAGAAGTACTAGACTAGCGACGAGGTCTCGTCAATTTACAGTTTACAGCTAAATGCAACCGTAAGTTCTATGCTAACAGTTTCTTTTCTCGCACTTCTCGATTGTGAAATTCTTTTCCGGTCCATGCTTTCAAGTCAACTTCAATCCCCCAAAATTTAAATGCAATGTTAATCCCTATCTATTGTCCTCCTGATTACTCTTCGATTGTCTCGCTCTTTAGTAATGATTCTGTTTTCTAATACTACCACACACCTTAACCGCTTGTGTCCTAGTAGCTTTACTGAATCGTTTGGGGGTGAACGTGATTAAAAAAAAAAGTTTGAAAAACATGAAACTTAAATCTATTTTAAGTGAAATGAAAAATATGGTAAATTCGATCAAAATTTGAAAATCTACTTTCGTTTTGATCACAAAATATTTGTTTGACACCAGTTGTATCTGTCCGTATTAACGCGCATGCTTTTAATTTTAATAGCCCATCCAACTTCGAAATTAAATCCGCTGCATTAATCTCAAAGCCGTCTAGGCTTTAATAACTCCAGCAGTATAAAAATGAATCTTCTTCAAATACTTCACATAGCATAAAAATGAAAACTACGCAGACGTTTTTTTTATGAGTAACGAAGAGACATAAGTTTGAAAGCGACAAAACATCTACCATCTGTTTTTTCTATGTGTCGACGCATGGCCTTGTAGAATAAAGCGTTGGTCACGAGAATATATTTTTACGTGTGGACCCGGAGTAAAATCTCTGGCGTAGACAGTGGAAAATCGATCTACTTCGAAACAGTATACATAAAAACGAAAGAAACCAAAACAAAGCACACGTAAAACAAACATATTTTATGCAAGAAAAAGTTAACTGATACTAGACAACTTGTGCCGCGAACAACAGACTACGTGAATTGAATAAAGCGTTCAATTCAGAGTTTCCAAAGCGTTATAAGATACAACAGCTTACGCTGATAGCTAGATGTGAGTACGAGACCAAACAACGAATTTGTTAAATTTGTGCAAAAATTTTTAGCGGTCTTTTTTAAAAATCTAAACTATGAATTGAACTTATATTTAAAAAAAAAATTTAAAAAAACAACAACATTTATTTTTACTGGAAACCTTTCTGAGTCCTGTTCTTTTATTTTCCTCTGTTCCTTTTACTCATTAACAGCTTGCATCCTAATGGCCTTTATTACTTCGATTGGGATGAAATCAAAGGTCCATTTTAATTAATTTATTCCATACTGTATAACAGTTTTAGCACGATGAATCAATTGAAAAAAATGCAAATTAATTTTAGCCCGACCTCGAGTCGGCGAAAATCAAAGCTTCAACTGGAGGGTTTGGGGCGAAGAGTGCGACTGGAAATGGTAATGGCTATGATATCAGTCAGAAGCCACGATTACTGACACAAAAACATACAATAAATTAAACTAAAAATTCACAGACAGGGAGATACATAAGCACACTAACGTATAGGCATCTTTACAAACGCACACTTGAGATTTAACACACAGATTATAAAAAAAATACATATCTGGCTATAGATTTTTAAAAAGTATATATTTGAGTTAGAGTAAAGGAATGATTTTAACATCTAAGTTATATCAATAGTATATTTTGTTAAAGATTGTAATGAGCCCGACAAACACACACACACACACACACACACATATATATATATATATATATATATATATATATATATATATATATATATGAGTGGGCACTGAGGTCAACACCTAGCTTGAAC
The DNA here is from genome assembly GCA_963932145.1 of Acanthosepion lycidas. Classification (NCBI taxonomy): domain Eukaryota; kingdom Metazoa; phylum Mollusca; class Cephalopoda; order Sepiida; family Sepiidae; genus Acanthosepion; species Acanthosepion lycidas. The sequence goes on from OZ010578.1 coordinate 92,417,975, forward strand.
GCAATCGATGGGCTGGCGATTGCGTTCAAGCATGAAATAGTCTGTCACGGCTTGGTGCTGACGTTGGTAACTACTTATAGTTACGTACGCTTTATCGCTAATATTGAGACTTTTACCTATAAATATAGCAAACCTTAAAACTATATTTTATCATATATACATATATATATATATATATATATATATATATATATATATATATATATAGAGAGAGAGAGAGAGAGAGAGAGAGAGAGGGGAGAGATATTTAATTATATATATATAATTTATTGGTAAATTATAACATAAATATGTTATAAAATCACTACAAAAATATCCATTTTGTTTCAACACTTCTGGTGTCTTAACAAGTGATGATGTTGAATGTAGAATCTACATATAGGTTTTACATTCAACGCTATCACTTGATAAGAGACCAGAAGTGTTGAAACAAAATGGATATTTTTGTAGCGATTTTATAACATATTTATGTTATAATTTTCGAATAAATTATATTTGGTCTACTATGTATTTAGCACTCTTTTAAGAATAGTATTTTTTGCTTATTGGAATTTATTCTGTATACACCAATCCTATACATACATACACACACACACACACACACATATATATATATATATATATATATATATATATATATATATATATATATATATATATATATATAAACTTGTATTATGAATTTGGTTTACCTATTTAATATTTTATGCATTTTTCTTCCTAAATTTCATAATATTTGGTGTTCCCGGACTTTTGACCACCACTAAATATTTTTAAGAACGTTTAATATTAAAATAGATAATATTTCTGATTCTGTTGAATCTGATATGTTTGTGTTTTGAGTGTTGCTTTGGAACCTGCTTATATCAAATTTTATCTCTGTGTTAACCACTGTTCAGTTCCTTTTATCAGTCAGTTAGTTATGTACCATGCGTGATCTTTCGATACATGACTGACGAGGCAGATTTTTTTTCCCGCAATATGTTGTCATTTCTTTCTTTAGTAGACCAGATGCCATCCAATGTCTGTCCTGCTATTTACCCATAGCTAGAGTGAGAAGAAGAGGATTCATGCATTTCCACAATGTAATATAATGGATTTGACTGGAATTCGAACTCGGCTCTCCGATTCCTCAATCTGAGCCGCTATCCATTACTTCATCGTGTCTCCTCTTCCTTTTATAGAAACACAAACTGTATAGCTAAAACTTACGTTCATATCTTTCTTCAAGCCGAATCAGTGCGTTAAACATGTATATTTAAAGCAAGCTAATTTAACATCCAACCACAAAGTCCCTTCAAGTCTGTTTCTTGTTAGTTTTTCTAAGCATTCAATCATAGAGGGCAGTTAATTCATTTCCAAGCTACCTCTAATGTTTTTGGACAGTATCAAAAGATTGTTGCATTGAAATTGACTTCATTAAAATAACTCTCTGGAAAAATGTCGAATTAATGTCCTTCAATATGCCAACCAATTTTTGTAATATTTTTCGATTCTATTAGGTTGGTGCAAAAATAATGACGTAATAATGTCGTTTTTTGACGTTAAAAAATACGTCAAAAAACGACATTATTACGTCATTATTTTTGCACCAACCTAATATCTTGGCTTTTAAAAACCTCAAATTATTTTGCCTAAAGCGATGCGTTCATAAGAGGGTGAACAAAAAGATACTTCAAAATTTCAATAAAACTTAAAAATAAGTGAATGATTAACAAAGTTTTATCAAGGGAGTAACTGAAATTGAATAGAACAGCTGGCAAGTCAGAATTATATTTCTCGTAAGCTGCTTTTCAATAGTGAGAGTTGCATTTATTTTCTGTGAGAAAGGTTGCGTCTATTTTTTGTATCTTGTGCAAGCCAGAAATGCGCTTATTTTTTTTTTTTTTATTTTTTTTTTTTTATTTTTTTTTTTTGTGTTTCAAGTTCGAAATTAGTCTACTGAGCTATGCTAGACAATTTTTCATGCCAGAATCTATCTTACACTTTTCTACAGTTTTACCATTCACTGAATATTTCTGCCACATCTGCTATGTATTTAGAGATTCCAGATTGAATACAAAGAAGAATCTGTATCTCGGTTTTGGACATATTTCCACTGCCGTAAACGTAGCTTCTCACTGTTCTTTCTATAAATATTTTCATGGTAATTGTTCTGATGAGCTTTCTTCTTATTTACCTAAATTTTATTAATTTAAATGCAGTACTAGATTGGAGGCATGGTCTCATTCTTTTACAGTTGAAATGGCTAGATCTATGCTAACAGTTTCTTCTCTCGCACTTCTCGCCTGTAGAACTGACTTCTGGCATTTTCCGGCATATTCATCGTAAAAAAATAAAATAAATTTAATGCAATGTCAATCGATATCTCCTTGATCTTTTATTGCTTTGCTTGAGGTGATGTGAATACAAAAAGTATAAATCGTTATTTTTTTTTTTGACGCTCGTATATATATTTATCTATTTATTAATTTGTTGTAAAGAGCTTAAACCTAATTATTGCAGTGAAATATTCCGAAATAAATTCACTTTCTACATATCAGTCTATGCACTTATTAATACACCTTCATGCACAAAAATGTCTAGTTTATTTGTAACAAAGATGGAAAATGTAACTCGGAAATCAGGAGACACATATGTTAAACAACGAAAGAAATACTAAACAGGAGAATTCATTTAGAAACAAAGAAAACCCGAATACTTAACTGCTATGTTATATCAGTCCTTTTTACATAGCAGTGAATTCTGGAGAGTTTCTTGAAGAGCCGATTTTCAATTCCGGTCGGGTTCATCATATTCACTTACATGCAAACACTCTTAAGAAAGTTATAAATCAGCCTCTTCTCCCCCACCTATGGGTTAATTAGTAGGTCTTGTATCAGTGAATCATTATTATCTCCACCCTAAAAAAAATCATTACAATCTAAATATATTTTCTGGCTTCGAATAACCTTCGATTGATAAACGGCAAAAATCAATCAATCAATGGACAGTTTTCTCGGTGATAACGAGGAGACGTGAGGCAAGAAGACGTGTTTGTACATAAGGATGCTGAGAATGCTATGGATGAATCATGGGAATAACAAGGATGGTTACATGAAAGTGGGAATGAAAGGAGCTTAAACAGAGAATCAGAAAGAAACGGTTGACATATCTGGGACACCTTATGAGGAAAGAGGTTTTGGAGAATTTGACACTCGCAGCACATACTGAAGGCAAGAAGGACAAGGAGAAACATCCAGCAACCTACCTAACGAGCTTGTTGTGTCATTGGATGGTAGAACATGAACTGAAATGGATAATAAGACGTTAGATATGTCTTAGAGCTACAATTAATAGGATGTTGTGGAAAGCCCCCTGAAGGGACACGGCACATAGAAGAAGAAGAAGAAGAAGAAGAAGAAGAAGAAGAAGAAGAAGAAGAAGAAGAAGAAGAAGAAGAATTTGTATTTTACTTCATTACTTAATCGTTGCATATAAGAATGTTGAGAATACCATGGAAGGAGCATGTGAACAACGAGGAAGTTTTAAAGAAACTTGGAATTAAATTAAACTTTGAGCAAAGAATCAGAAAGAATTAGTTGAAATATCTGAAACATATTTTTATAAGGAGTGAGGACTTCAAGAATTTGGCACTTTTAGGGCATATTGAATACACATGAGGCAAAAGGAAACATATTGTAACCTACCCAACGGGTATGTGTAAATGGATGGTCGAACAGGGACCGAAAGGAATAATAAGAGAACAAATATATCTAATAGGTAATTGAATGACATGACATGAAAAGACACAGCATATGAAAGAGGCAAAGAATCACCCGAACTTGGTTAAATCCTCTTACATTGTTCTAGTTTAATTGTATATTCTGTTCCACCTCGTCTATAGCAAAGAAATAGAAGGAATGTTTTTTTTCTATTTTATCTAATACTAAAGTTCAACCGCGTCAAAACTTGAGAGCCACTCAAGGTATTAAGTTGGTGCAAAAATAATGACGTAATAATGTCGTTTTTTGACGTTAAAAATACGTCAAAAAAACGACATTATTACGTCATTATTTTTTCACCAACCTAATAGTATGTTACTGTTAAAATGGTAATGAGGAATAAGGTGTGTGATATGAATAAAGAGAGAGTAGTGAGAAGTGACGATTGTAAGGATAAGGATGATAGATTACGACTGAACTTTTAATTGAAGTGGCTGAGATTTAAGTGCCCAGGGAAGTATCCACGCAGGATTCTTTGGAAATTCTTGGGAATAAGTTGTCGAATTGGAACTGTGTTCTTATATTTGGAACAAGCAGGAAAGGGGGATGCTTCG
>OZ010578.1:92427292-92459792 GCA_963932145.1 Acanthosepion lycidas
TAGACAGGGAACACCATTGGAAAATTCGTAAACTTAAGGAATCAGCACACATGCTAGGCCACAAAAATCTCCTGAGCCCACCAAGCATAGAAATAAATACAATATGGGAACCAGTAATAAGCAGTGCCAGAGAAAAGCAATGATAACAGCAAAATTGCAATATGAGCACTGGTAAAACATGGTTGCTGAAAACATTAGGTTTATAATACCCAGAAATTCATACCCAGCTGTCCTCAAGGACACATGGCAGAGTGGATAAAGGCGTTAGATCCAGTAACAGACCCAAAGAGTGTGAGTTCAATACCCGGTTAAGGCAGTGGAGAACTTTCAGAGGGAAAATTAGCAGGAGATAACTGATATCCATCAAACATGACACGTGGAACTAGAACAGTCTACCCCAGTGATCGAAATAATGGGTTCAGTTCGAAATTCCAACCACCTGTAAAAATCCTTTTGAGTTATTCAGCGGGAAAGAGACCAGGTTAAAAATGTTTTGTATCAGATCCTCTGGCTTCTCAAGTAAGCAATGGTTAGAGGAAATATATCATTCATGCCTTTAGTAATGATACCAGCATTCAGACTATGAACGGTGAATGGGTTTTAAAAAAGATGCTACAGTAGAGAGGAAACTGAATCAGGAGGTCTCAACATGTAGAAGAATCATTATTTCAACTTAGAGCTAAAGAGATCAATTAGAAAAGATCCAACTCAATTCATAAGACGTTAGTCACGTGTGAGAGAAGTTTCAGCTATGAGGGTCCAAAGCGCAGAGACTTGAAAATGACCTTAGAATAATAAATATACATTTTGACTTTATTTCAATACCTCATGACCTTCCGATCCTTAGCTATTGATGATAAACATGTCATTTTCGTTTATGATTGAATTCATCACGATACTTTTGTTAAGCTTAGAGGGCAATTATACATTCTTATTGCTCAAAGTTCAATAGTGTTATAAAACCCTCTGAGAATTCCAGTAAGATATCTTTAATCATTGCTAAGATACAACGGTTTAGAATGTAATCTAAAAATTGGACAATTTTACTGTTACACGATTTGGACAATTTTGCAGTGACACCCGGTATGTACACGAGATTTTATAATTCAGTTACCCTTGTGGAAGTCAAGTTTGAATACATGATTACTGTTGGCTGTTGTCATCTTCAGACTGTTCCTCTTCTGAAGCCAGGCATTTCATGGGACGATGATGCCATTGCTGGAAAGATTCTTGTAAGCTGTTTTCCGAAATACTTTTCGGTTTTTTAGTCACGTGTTTCTGGATGTCAAGGATGTCTTTTGTCTTTTTTTAACATTTTTCAATTTTCGAAGAAAAAAAAATCAGGGGGTTAAATATAGTGAAGATAGCGAATGAGACATTTATTTTGCAATGGGAAACTTAAGCAGAAACTTGAGAACTCCTAATGCATTTTTTTCATCTGTACTGATTATCGTAATCGTTTCAACATTTTTGATTGACAGTTTCCTGGTGTTAAGAATTTGCACGACGTTATCTCGTTGTAATCAAAGAAACAGACAAACAGGATCTTGAACTGCAAGCAAAATACACGTGTTTTTTTGCGAGGTGATTCGTTTGTTTTTCACACATGGTCTGTCATCTTCTTTCAGGGTCATAATGAAATCATCATAGGTTATCAACTATACAGCATCTCTGCATTATTAAAAAGATCAGTTGAAATTCGAAGCCGAAGGTGTTTCTGTACATCAGTGAAGATTCGAGGCACCATATTTGAGGAAATCTTGCTTATTTCCAAATCTTCTGCTACTGACAGTATCTGCCGCCCTGTTTACGTATTCCTCTTCAATTTGCTTACTATCAATCGCACACCTGAGCTTAAACCTTTAGCACTGTGTTCATATTTTCATTTGTTCTTTGCGCCATTGTGCCTCTCTTTATAGTATATCCAGCATAAGCAATTTTAATAGGTTTAGCTTTTCACTAACAATTTTTCTAATGTTAAAAAAAAATTGATGTTTATCTCCCACTCCAGATTCATTCCATGCATTTTTCAACCAACAATTCAACATGAACACGTAAAGCTTCCTCTACTGCTTGACAGTGAATGACTATTTCAGTCTACGTCTTAAGAAAGCGGAAGTTGGAGCATATCCAAACATGTGGCTTTGTTTGATCAGGAGGTTCTACGTGGCCGAGTTGGTCTAGAGCACGTCAGATCTAATGACGATTTCCCTCAGGAGACGCAGGTTCGAATCCAACAAAATTTCTCGAACATTCAGGCCGGTAGATGTAAATAAATAAATATACTGTTTAATAAATAAAAAAAAAACAACAGATAATCTACTCACATATGAGAATCCATTTTAAAAATAGCGTTTAAACAAATATATATATATATATATATATATATATATATATATATATATATATATATATATATATATATATATATATCAGACAGTTTTAGAAAGAAAGTTTTGGTTTTATATCTTTTGCTGATGAATCGGTGTTATCAGAAAAAATAATTTTATTTGACAAAAACTAAGCCTACATTAACGAGATAAAACCCGATTCAGATTAAGAGAATGAAAGTTTGATTTAACCAATTCTTTCTAAAAATTGGATTATAACTAATTTCAAGACGGTTTTTATTTATTTATTTTAATCACTTTGAGCCCAGTTGCATGACCTCCGCCTCCCTGTTAAAAATCGATATACAATATCCTTCATGTTTTAACACTAAAAGCGATGATAAATAACTGGTGAGTAAAAAAATATTTCTTAAATTTCTAAAGCAGATAACAACAAAACAAAATTAAAATGGCACTATTTCTACAATAGAAAATCCGACTGTTGAAAAATTTTATATAGGGAGTACTAAGAATTCTTTTAAAACTAAAAAAGGTTAATAAAACTCCTACAGTTAAATGGAAAGTTTTTTTGAAAAAAAGATAGAACTTGTAAATCTTTAAATGAACCTTACTTCTTATGCTTACACGAGTAATTAGAAATTATTAGATTTGCTGATAAAAATTTTCTATTAAACGAAAGAAGTTAATTAACTGTAAATACTATGCCTAGCTTATAATATGGTTAAACTTTAAATTTGGTAGTATTACTTCATATAGTGATAATACGTAAGTAAATTTCGGCGCACTTTCTATGAATGATTATTTTAATTTCATAAATTTGTTTGAATTTAATAATTATTATTTTAATTTAATAAATTTATTTGAATTTAATGGAGGTATGTATTGCTGTTTAGTCAGCATTATCGATATCTTGTATGAATATTACACAATTTTAAACAATTTTAAACACTTAAGTTGCATTTATTGGTTTCTTAAAGAAGTCTTTTTATTATCAACTATGAATATATGTTACAATTAGCCATACATTTGATTATCTTCCTACGCCTCCGCTTAGGTTCTTATAAAATTGAACAAGTAACATTTGTTTCATAATTATAATATATGGTTGCCACTCGCTTATAGTTTGTATTAATTTTTAGGTTATTTTTTTAATTTAACATAAGTTTGACACCTAATTTGTTAATCAAGGTAAACCCAAAAGACTCATTTTAACTTTGATTTGTTGTTATCTGCTTTTGAAATTTTAAATTAATTTTGTACTCACCAGTTATTTAACATCGCTTGAAGAAGCAGTTTTAGTGCTGAAACATGGAAGCTATTGTGTAGCGATTTTTAACATGTTTTCGTTTTAATCTCATATATATATATATATATATATATATATATATGTGTGTGTGTGTGTGTGTGCGTGTGTGTGTGTGCGCGCGCGCGCAATAATTATATGCAATAATTCTTCTCCGTCAACTAGAGAACATTGCATATCAGTTGAAATGTCCTTTGGCAGATTGTAGCTCTGACAAAAAAGTAAGTACATATGTTGGTTTAACAACTTCAACATTATCAAGACTTCATACACTCGATTTATCGGATACAAGTTCTTTCGCACAACATTTAAAGACACCTTTTTTGGTCGATGTTCACAATACAAGAAAAATACTTGTTGACAACACCAATATGAAATATGACGATCGCGATTAGATTAAATTTGTCTTCGCAATACAACATCCTTGAGGATAATCTCGAAGTACTTGGCTTAATAAGAAATACCGCGCCGTCCTTGGTGAATGTCAGCTTAACATCAGAAAGCTAATTAGAAAACTAGAAAGGATTATTATAAAAACAAAAACACATGTCTTTATTATTCAATAAAACATGCTTGAATATATAAAAATGAAACTTACTTAAATATATTGAAAAGTCTCTCTCTCTCTCTCTCTCTCTCTTTCTGTATATATATATATATATATATATATATATATATATATGTGTGTGTGTGTGTGTGTGTGTGTTTGTACAGAGAGAGAGAGAGGCTTTCTCTCTCTCTCGCTCTGTATATATATATATACATATAGAGAGAGAGAGGCTTTTCAATATATCTAAGTAGGTTTCATTTTCATGAATTTATATATATATATATATATATATATATATATATATATACATATATATATGATAACATTATATATTTTTTATATTTCAAGAAGAATATTGGGGAATCTGTATGATAAAGTGGATGTCGTACTAACATAACAAATTTAGTCCGATGAATTCCTGAAGAACGAAACACGTAACAAGTAAACTTTTTCCACTTTCTCAAATAATTTCCTCATATATATATATATATATATATATATATATATATATATATATATATATATATATATATATATATATATATGTATATATATATAGCTTTGAGCAAACTAATCTGTATAGCCTCATTTACTTAGTTGGCACTATCTTGACGAAAAGTATAAAATACAGTGATAAAATTTACAACAGCGAGCGTCTGACTTTTACAGCCGACGCGAAGATAACGTCAGATCTTCAGCAATCCTTGCAGTGCTGAGGTATCTAGCCTTCTTTTTCAATTTCCTCCTTCAGCAGTAACTTTCTGGCAATTACTCCCAAATATCTCTATGATTCTTAAGCGCGAACTAAAGTAAAAAAAAAAATATGAAAAGAAGAAAAACCCAGAATGCAAAAATGCAACGATCGCCGACATTTACAGCAACTACGAGTAGCAGAAAGATTCTGTGAACAGTATGCGTTTATAAAACTGGCTGCTTCGATAGAGAAAGTTACCAGGCGCAGAGTGATGTAAGGAAAAAAAAAAAAAAGAAAAAAAAAAAAAAAAACTAGATGGGCTAGGCATGAATCCGTTCTTTCTTTCTCTAGTTATGAGGCAAAAATTCAGGCAAAAATTCTAGCCTTGGTTGGCACTCAGTCTATAGAGGAGAAATATTCGAATTCCCAACCGTGAAGAAGGCAACAGGAAGATATATCTTTTTTTATCATTCCATCCCAAGCAAGGCGACAACTCCACAAAACGCAAAGGGTCACTGGGTGTGAAAAGGAAGAAGAAGACCAGTACTATTATAGTATGATATCTACCGAGGCATTTGCGACCTACCGTAAATGACGATGCACATTATTGTTGGAAAATGCTCAGGAAAAACGATGACCTGGTCAGTTTTTTTTTTAATGGCATCAGATCAGTTTATTAAGATTAAAATCACTCTTTGATGATTTATTTTTTGTATAAAGATTGTTAATGATTTTTAATGTATAACCAGTTCACTGTTCATTGCCTTTAACCCTAACCCTAAAATATTTCATACTTCGAACCGTTATTAAATATCATACCATAATAGAAAATGAATAGTAGATTCTGCTATAGTGGAAAATGGTTTGTAGATATCAAAAGACTTTACAAGAAACTGAAAACCTAATCCTAAGTACGGAACAAGTGATAAACCTTTACTCCTGGGGGAGGTGTATGAACCGGGGGTTGGGCGAATCTATCTACTCCCTGATAGGTTTCACTAACTTTCCAAAGAATTCATAGCAATTCCCAGATAACAGAGAAAAGTAATCTGTTGACAGGCATGATTACCTACGTCTTGAAGGGAGACAGCATTTTAGAAAATAATTTTAAAAATTCTTCCCAGCGTCCGGCTACTTTATTAGTATTTATTAACTTAGAGTGGGGCTGACAGGTAACATCGAACTGCCTAACCAACTTGCTAACAATTACACCGTAGCAAAACTTCTTAATGATCTTAAAGAAGGCTTTTTTTGTGCTTTCGATCAGTTAAAGTTAACATCAGGGAAGCAACTCACTGTGACTTCTTAATCTCACGTTTTCCACTGACCTGAAGTGGGATGATTATATTGCATCAGATGCTAAAATTACTGCAAGGAATGCCGATTCACTATGTCATAGTAGATAACTTTTTTCTTTCCTTTTCTTTTTTTTTTTTATGTAGTAAGGTTCAAACTTCACAGTGCCCGGGGGGTTACTCAAGGTAGAGGTTTATGTTAGGGAGCAATTTGTACGGTTAGGAGAGGAAGATAACGGTTAACCCTAGTCTTGAACACGTTAAGAGTGTAGTGATTGGGGAAACATCCTCTTGGGAGTCGGTTTTACAGAGCAGTCGTAACGGAGAAAGAAGCTGTTAGAGTGGAACTTACTTTTACCGGTGAAATACGGGGGGAATGCGGGTGGTTTGGTACTATGTAAGTGCCATGGCGTGTCCTTGCCGTAAAGGTTTGAATTGGCGGCTGTCTCCACATTTATAAGTCTACCATTTGAGGCTTCTGTTATATACTGAGAGGTTCTTGACAAAATCCGAAGACAAATCTGCAACGTCATCGGTCATGAATTGTTATCTCAGCTTCAGTCACTTTCCTACCTCCGTACCGTAACTTCTCTCTGCCTTTTCTATAAATATTCTCAAGGTAATTGTTTTGAGGAGCTTTTTCTGTTTGGTACATAGAGTTTTTGAATTTAAGCGCAACATTTTACCGTTTAGGCCTAGAATTAATTGTGTTAACAGTTTTTTCTCACGCAATTCTCGCTTGTGGAACTCTCTCCCGACTTCTTGCATTTCAGTCAATTTTTATCTTTGATAGTTTAAATGCAATGTCAATCGTTATCTTGTCTTAATTCCTTTCTTTTATGGTCACCTCCCCTTAATAATGCTTTCTTTTACTCATATTCTCTCGCAATCCGTAACCCCTTGTGCCTTAGTGGCTTTCTTGCCTTGGTTGAGTGCCAAATGACAAAAACAAATATTCGATAGCGGATTAATAAGATATATATTTGATGTATGATGCTGGCTCTGATGATCAACGTTATCGGCGTACTGAATTCAAAGTCAATCAGATATTTTATTTTTTATGTACACTTCATCTTAGTGCCCTTGAGAAAAGACTGGATTCGCACCTCTATTTCTTCAAGTCAGGGATTATTTTCTGTTGCCAATGCCATGTAACCCATAATAACCTGTCGCATAACAGCGAGAAATAGGACACTACGAAGTAGACACTATTTCTCTGAGAAATGACATAACAACATCACTCATACTAGAGCGGTTTATTCGATCATGGGGCAGTTTGATTTGATTTCAGTATTTGAATAATAGACATATCTGTACTCTATAGAAACATTTATATGTTCCTCGCAGAAATATATCGTGCTCCGCAGAAACTGTGTGATTGGTTCCTTTATTTTGAGGCTAAAATCTCAGCATTTAAGCCGTTTATCTATACAGAGAGGTTATTTTTTTGGCTTCTTCATTACGAGTACATTTTTATGATATAACTGTTTCTTGTAAGCAGTACGTTGACTTCTACAAAGGATTTTTTCTTCTTTTTTTTTTTGATTGGCTACTTCTTCTGAGATATATTACTCCATTTGTAAATTATAACTGTTTCTTGTAAACAGCATGTCTCCGATTGGTTCTTTCATTCTGTGACTGATTATTCTGATTTTAAGTGATAACATTTCCATCTACTTATATTTGATTTACTGGCTTCATCATTCCAGTGACAATCACCCAACTTTTAAGCAAGAAGGTATTTACATCTTTTAGGTGCAAATTAACGGAAACATTACCGATTCCTAATTGTGTTCTTTTTCATATTATGTAACAATGCAAGAATCACGTATTAGGGATAATCCTTTATTAATCCAGTGAGAAAACTGTCGGGTGGAAAAAAAAAAAAAAGAAAAAAAAAAGAAGAAAAAAACAACATCATTTATATATATATATATATATATATATATATATATATATATATATATATATATGATTAAATTTCCTGTTTTTAATCCAGTGAAGAATAAAATAGAATAAAAACACAGGTTTATATATATTTTTATTGATGCCTTATTTCCGATACAAGTTGCATGATTATTTATTGTCTCGTTGCACATTATCTGGAAGATTAAGTTAACAGAAGGTCGTTTATCAATTTATCAAAAATAGATCAACATCAGATAAGAGATATATAAATTCAATACGGTATTCATGAGTAGTTAATCGGAACCTTAGAGAATTATGACATTCTCTATCTATCTATCTCAGTCTGTGTATATCTATCTATCGCAATCTGTTTATATCTATCTATCTATCTCAGTCTGTTTATATCTATCTATCTATCTATCTATCTATCTATCTATCTATCTATCTATCTATCTATCTCAGTCTGTTTATATCTATCTATCTATCTCAGTCTGTTTATAACTATCTATCTATCTATCTATCTATCTCAGTCTGTTTATATCTATCTATCTATCTATCTATCTATCTATCTATCTATCTATCTATATATATATATATCTGTCTGTCTGTCGATCTATCTATCTATCTATCTATCTATCTATCTATCTATCTCAGTCTGTTTATATCTATCTATCTATCTCAGTCTGTTTATATCTATCTATCTATCTCAGTCTGTTTATAACTATCTATCTATCTATCTATCTATCTATCTATCTATCTATCTATCTATCTCAGTCTGTTTATATCTATCTATCTATATATATATATATATATATATATATCTGTCTGTCTGTCTATCTATCTATCTATCTATCTCAGTCTGTTTATATCTATCTATCTATATATATATATATCTGTCTGTCTGTCTATCTATCTATCTATCTATCTCAGTCTGTTTATATCTGTCTATCTATCTATCTATCTATCTATCTATCTATACATACATACACACACACACACACACACACACATATATATATATATATATATATATATATATATATATATATATATATATCAGTTTGCTCATTCTCTGTCGGTCATGACATCTACGTGATACTCAATAATCGAAAAAAAAAATTTTTCTAAACAAAAAAGTTATTTCCCTTGCATATTAATAAATGAATGAATAGAGTATATTTTATATTTTTTTAATTATAAATGATAATTCTTTTTGAACAAAACAAAGAGTTGCAAGCTAACTGTATTCATATTAGGAAAGGTAATTCAAAAATATATATTGTCACCTGATTGGTTACTTCGTAAAAACAAAACAACACTGGAGGCGTTAAAAGAATTGGAAAAAAGCAGACGATAGTAAAAAAAAGTTCCTCAGTCAGAGATTTTGTCTAGGAAAGTAAATGTGTTGATTACGACGGCATTTTTTTTTCTAATTTTCCGTAAAAGATAGGAAGGAAAAAAGGCAGAAATTATTTCCTTGGCAAGTAGAAAAGAAAAAAAAAAGTGAGTACATAATTTCTATCTTTTTTTTTTTTTTTTCTTTTGACTGGAATTCTCTTGGAGTTGGCCAAGCGGTTTACTGTGTTTTGTGATAAGAATTTCCAAAGAGAAAGAAAATATTTTTTTTTTTTTGCATTTAATTCTCTTCTTCACATATTTTTTTTTTGGGGGGTGGGGGGGTGGTGGGGGGATCAATTGAAAAAAATAATATAAAATATATAAACATATAAAATACTGGGTGAAATTTAACTTTTATGCTAATTTTTTAAGAAAAAAAAAATCATCTCTGAAGAAAATCTCGTCATGGAATTTAGAGAGAGGCTTTGCTGCCAGAACTCTAATAACACCGATGTCCACTTCTTAACACTATCTATCTATCTATCTATCTATCTATCTATCTATCTATCTATCTATCTATCTATCTATCTATTAGGTTGGTGCAAAAATAATGACGTAATAATGTCGTTTTTTGACGTATTTTTTAAGGTGAAAAACGACATTATTACGTCATTATTTTTTAACCAACCTAATATCTATCTATCTTTGTTCACATCAATTTCAGTAAATTATTATCTAGGTACCTCCACTATTTCGGCATAGATTTTCTATATTCAAGTTTAAAATGAATTTTTTACAACGAAGCTTTCATTAGTGTGGGTCTTACTCAAATAGACAATTTTTTTTAAAACTCAGACTTTTAAAAATTATGTCATTTATGGTAATCCGTAGTAGCTGTCATCGCTTCGTCAGTCAACAATCCATCAATAGTTGGGTCAGATTAACAGGATCGATCGTTAATAATTGGTTGTATATTATTTTTTTATGCTATAAGTAAGAAAAATTTCTTTCAAATCAGATTATTACTTTAACTTTAAATTTTTTAATTTTACTAAAATAACGTGTCAGAAATTTTTTTAAGTATTTTCAAAATCGATAAATTTGTGTTTGTTTACAAATTTCTTATGTTCTCATCTATTTCAATATTTACTCTGTTCACTCTGTTCGTATCTATTTCAATCTCTTCATCTCTCTGTCTCTGTCTGCCTGTCTCTCCATATATATATATATATATATATATATATATATATATATATATATATACCTGCATCTCTGATTATCTATCTCAACATTTTCATTTTCTCTATCTATCTATTTGATCACAGGTATTTCAGTATATTCGTATCTATAATTTTTATTATGTTCTTATTTATTTCAATATCTATTTATCTATCGAGCTAGCTACCTAGCTCAGTCTGTTCGTATCTATTTCAATCTATTAATTCATCTCTCTGTCTCTCTCCATACATATGTTTGTGTGTGTGTGAGTGTGTCAGCGTGTTTGTGTATCTCAGATTGTTCATATCTATCTCAATATATTCATTTTTTTCTCCATCTAGCTAGCTCAATTTGTTCCTATCTATTTCACTATATTATCTATTTAACTATCTTCTTATCTATCTCAATATTTCCTTTATCTATCAAGCTATCCATGTCTCCCTCTTCCTGGCTATCAGTTTTCCACACTAAAATCCTTCTCCCACAGTTAATCGTTAAAAAAAAAAAAAAAAAAAAAAATTACAGATAAACAAGCGGTCAGATTGATGTACGCATTTCCTTGGGTTTCATATTGCAACATGTCGTGCCGAAACTCGACAAAGTATTACCATTCCAGAATTATCTTACCGACTCATCTGAACTCTTGCAGCATTGCATGCACATTTGAAAGATGACTGGCAGATTTCTTATTCATTCGCAAAGATAGCAAGAAAGATAACATCCGTTCTGTGGCCAAATTTATACATTTTTAAACATGAGTCGATCATCATTTTTTTCCTGGTGTGATCCGACCCTAATGGAGTACGAGGAATGCACTTTGCTTTAGACACTTGTATGATACTTAAGACTTGTGTTAATCTATTATCTGTCATCTGGTTTGTTTTCCACTTGTGACTAGATCATTAAATTTGTCATATATATATATATATATATATATATATATATATATATAGTATTCAGTAGGAAACCAATGGTTTTAAAGTAGACAAGATGCATTGGGTTGAGTCAATAAATCAAGTCCATAATTTATAAGACGTTGTAAACAGAAATGCCTGAAATAATAAAAACGTAAATTTGAATACGTAAAAGACAAAAAAAAAAAAGCAAAGCAACAACAACTAGGACTGCGACTAGTTCATTTTAGATTACGTGAATTATACATGCATATTATATTATAGATCTCTAATCTGTCATTAACTCTCTCTTTAATTCCTGGGTTCTGACAATGAATTGCTTCTGGCTTTGCAGTACAGTTCTGTTGGAAAATGTTTAACAATGAATTAACACGTCATCTCTCTCTCTCTCTCTCTCTCTGTCTCTCTCTCTCTCTCACACACACATGAGAGCTGCGACTGAATTTCGAGCAATGTCATCGCTTGGTCCATCCTCAAATATGGGCAGGGTGAATATCGGGGTGCAGGACAACTCAACTAGAAAAATAAATTTACATTGCAATTTACTTTATGTAAAATAATTAAGAACAAGAAACGTCTCGATTTTGTTCTGGATTTTTCATTTGATTTATAAAAAAGAATAATTAAAAAAAAATGTATTTTATTGAATTCTTTATTACAATTGTAGTGAGTCCCATGCTCCCCTGGGTATTTCTTAACGTGTGACCTTGTGGCAAATTAAACTGATCTTAATGAAAAACAAACCGAGATTTAGTTTGCCTCATGTATATTGTCTTCATCATTATAGTCTTTTACTTCATAGTCCTTAGCCAGACACGTAATTAATACATGGATTTAGATAAGAAATTTGATTTTGATCTGAAATTTTGATTTTGATCTAAAATTCGAATTTTGATCTGAAATTTTGATTTTGAATGGGAAATTTTGATTTTGAATGGGAAATTTTGATTTTGATCTGAAATTTAAACTTTAATTAAAATTTGATTTTGAATTTGAAATTTTGATTCTGTGCTGAAATTTGATCTAAACTAACCGGAGCTTAGCAATTAACAACCCTTTATATTATCTCATGGGCAAGGCAGCATCTATAAGTCTGTAGCTAGGCACATAATTAATACTTGAATATCCATCACTAAATCTATTTAAAAAGTAGCAGATTTATAATGAAAAAAAAAATTGTTGGGTAAAATAGAAACTTACTTTTTTCATCTTCAATTTTCATTCATATTAATGTACTTGGTTGAAAGAGTCGATCGTGAATAGTTCAGTTTATTCCTAATATAACTGAGTGTTGATCAGAGCGAATAGATTTCTTGGTTGATTCTCAGTATTGGATATATAAATAATGAAAGCTAATGGATAAGATGAAGGAATATTGTATGTTTCCATTGTTATAAAGTTATAAATCACTAACAGATCATGGTATTCCGCTAATAAGCAACATCGAAATATGATTATTCTACTGATTCAATCACATTATATTAGATTAATATCAGTGTTATCCCAAGCATTGCTATTTCCATTGTGCGTTTCGAAGTTTGGTTTCAAGAGATATTATTAGTTTCCATGCTTCGTAGCCGTACATCATTGCTGGAATTATACAGGCATTACAGTGAAAGGGGACAGGCGATGTGGGTCAGAGAGAAAACTAAGATAATATAAGTGAAAAGGCATAGCAAGAAGTAAGGATAGCAGGCGGTCCAAAAGGTTGGTTGATTGGTGTTTATTGAATAGCAAACGTAGTCGAATAATCGGAAAATGAAATGAAGGGGTTTGTTGGTAAAATATGACTGAAAATAACATATTCACGGTCGTAATGGGTAGAGTTGAGATAGTCTGTTGTTGGGTAATTGAATGACAATTATTGAGGACGTTACTTTAGTTGAATGAAGTCCTTTTAAAAGACAAAGCGCGTAACATAGATTTATTTTTATTTTGTCATTCAATTACCCAACATATATTCTGATATAAAAAAAAATTGCCCAGCAGTAGAATTGCTCATGATGGTAAAATTCCGTTTCGACAAGTGAACACACACACACACACACGCACGCACGCACACACACACACACACACAAACACACACACACACACACATATATATATATATATATATATATATATATATATATATATATATATATATATATATATATATATATATAATGAAATGGATTAAATCCGACAATTATAAAATAAAACGGAATATATATATAGTGATTTTCCAAGCGTAGCTTAGATGTGGCACAAGGCCGAAAGTAACCACTACACCGCCTCAAGGTGCCATATATATATATATATATATATATATATATATATATATATATATATATATATATATATAAACTGTAGTTGTGTGTGTACGGCTAAATCTAAAAGACTACAATAATTAAAGACAAAACAAATATATATACAGACAATATCACCCAAACCACCGTTTTGCAAAAGAATTTATGATCATGTGGTTTTCATTTGTGAAGATATTTTAAAATTGAAAATACGTAATAATTGCATTAGAATGCAATTTCGCCATGTAAGCGTTAGGAAATTCTCAGAAATAAAAAGGGAAAACGAACGGGAATAATTATTATTCCCGTTCGTTTTCACTTTTTAATTCCGCTGATAATTTCAAAACGCTCTATTTATTTTAAAAATGTCTATTCTCTTGAATTTATTTCCATATCTATAGTAAATTTACTTTCAAAATGAATATTAAAATAACAATGTAAATTTAAAAGGGGAAGAATATTAAATGCAGTTATTTGAAAAAAAAGTTTAATATTTATTTATTCAAATATACGAAACAAATATTGTAAAAAACACATCAGAATAATTTTCCGTAGATATTTTGACGGAAATTTTCAGTAGCTTTAATACAATCAGATATTCCACGAATTTATAAGTGATCTTTTTCGATATTTTTAATCAGGAAAGTATTAATTTCCTATTTTTAATAACAGGTTTACTTTAAATATGTGCATTTTGTTTTAGGAATATTATTAGTAGTATAAATAAATAAAAATAAAATATAAAAAAATAATAATAATGAAAATTATAAATAAAATAAAAATATTTAAACTTTGTTTAAAATAAATTAAATTAAAATAATAAAATTACTCCCAGCATACTGTTCCTGATGGAAATACATATATCCCGCCAAAAGACGTTAGATTCAATTTCTTTGCCAAAGATACCCAGGTAGTTAACATGTGTGTAATTGCTCTCTGTGTTATGGATTGCAATTCTATGGAGTAAATTTTTGTAACTTAAAAAATACACACAAAATATATAAATAAATTATATGAAATTAACATACAATTTACTATGCTTTTTCTGTTATTGTATATGTTTATAGCCTACTTTCTACTAGTATGATGTGACTGAATACCCCACAATATCTTTATATTTTGATTTAGAACAATAAAAAGTTATATCAAGCCAACAACCACTAAAATTCTTCCATTCTTTAGCAATCATTTCAATTTCACTCATTCAATTAAAAGCAAGAAATGCCTAGAAAAAATAATCATATAGAAGTTCCTCTTCAGAGGCCAGGAGAAAAAAACAAAAATGATCAGAAGAAATGGAGGACATTCGACAGGCCTGTTTGCTTGCTAACAGGAATCAAACTGCTGCTGAAAGACAACTTGAAACTGTGACAAGAGTCCAGGTCTGGTATTTCTTCAGGGTAAATTAAAGTTAAAAGTGCCAAAAGAGAAATCACAGCAGTTTAAATAGTATCTTATGGCCCAATCCACCCAAGGCAGGAGGTGATATAAGCCAATGCTCCTGCTGCTGCCACTGCTGATAGGAAAAAGCCCTTAATTTGAAGAGGTGGGGATAACTGCTTATAGAAGTTACAATAAACAGTAGTTAACAATCTAATTCCTTTTCTTATTTAAAAGTGAACATTATTCTGTCATTTCTCCATTATTCAGTCTATCAAGTAGTAAGTTGAGGTACATCTTTCAGTTAGACAGCAATTTGATCATTAGACTTCACCCATGTAATTGAACAGATTTCTCCCTTTTCCAATATTTCCTTGATACTTGCTATTTCTATTCTCAATTTCTTGTCCGCAGCAAGTTTAGTTGATTTGATTGCTTTGGACAAAACACTGTTATCTAAAAAACACTTGACAAGAATGATCCTTTGGTGATTACTAATTAAAAAGTTACCTAAGAATGTTGAGATACTGAATGCATTGTCAATCCCTTCTGATAGAGTTACTGCCTCACTTGCTAATGTACTTTTTATTACTCTCTTCATTTTGTGGCATTGCCATATTGGATTAATCTTCTGTTTATCTCCTTGGCTGCCATTGTTATTCAAATTTCCACATGATGCATCCTAAAAACATGTATGTCTAGGTTCTTGTCCAAATTTTGATACTTCAAATAAACTTGGTCAGATTTTATTCAGTATTTTCAAATCTTCAACTGTACTTGTGTTGGTTCTAGCAGCCAGATCTGTCACACCAAATACAATATTAGGGTGTGATTGTTTGGAAATCCACAAGTGCTGAACAAATGTTCTGTTTTCTGCTTTTTGTCTAATTTCACTTCTGTTAGGTTGTTAATATAATCATTCTCTGTTAACATGATACTCGACACAGATTCAATCCAATATATTTCAATGGACTTGATGCTTCTTTCCCAGTTTCAAATATACTTCTGACTTTTGATACTATGTCCTTTTGGAATTTATCAATTCCTGCCCATAAAAATCATCAATGTGCTTGTGAATCAATGTGCATGACAAATATTCCATACAGGCCCTTATCAGACCAATAAAATATTGCTGGATCAATTGTAGATGTCTGTCCTTTGAGTCTTAACATAGTTGTCTTTATCTTTTGATACCATTGCAATGAAGCATCTGCTAAACCATAGATACATTTCCATAATTTCCAAATCTGTTTTCTACATGCCTCTGATGGGGGTCTAATATAGACATCCTGTTCAATTTGTTCACCTTGCAAGAATGCAATAATATTGACAGACCAATTATGTTGTGCAATAACTGATAACACTCTTCTTAGTAATGACTTTTGATCATTTTTGAAATTTTTACTATTTCTTTGAGACAATCTTTCTCAAATCATTTTAAAAATGTATTTCTTTTATCACTTCTTTCCATGTTGCTGTCAACTATGGGAAGCACATTTTCATCATCAGTAGTTTCCTTATCATTTCTCAGGATGTTCACACAATAGTGTCCTGTTGATGGGGTTTGAATGTTTACTTTCTGACTAAACATTATTACGTGATCTTTTCCAATATGAATAACTGCTCGTGCCTTAGCTAGAGATTCCTTACTTAACAGCAGTAGAATTTTACACACTACAACATCTGTTTTTGTATAAACAATTGCCAATTTTTGCTGGGAAAGTAACAGCTTGATATGAGTTAACTATCCTTCCATATTCAAATTTCAATGGCACATGACTTTTCTCGTTTTTGACAGACTTTAACTCTTCAAAAGATAGTGAATCGAGCATGGAATGCAAACATGCATTACCAAAAACTGTCTTCATAGATGCAGTCCCTACAATTGCTGCATTCCAATCTTCCATTACCAAAACATCTTGATTTGATATTTTGTCCAACAGTTTAGCTTCTGTCATCAAACTTATATGAACTGCCTCTTCTGAATGTTTCTCCATATTGAAATTTTCTGTCGTATTAACATCACTGTTAGCATATGGACAGTCCTTTGCCCATTGATATGTTGCTTCACAGACATTACATCTTGATACAACTTCATTAAATACAGGATTCATTCTTCCAGGGCCTCTTCCAATGGTCCTTCTAATGTGTCCTTTGTATCTTACTCCTCTATACATAGATCCTCTAAATGGTTCCATGCCCCTACCATAAGTTTCTGTTATCATTGCTTCTTTCATCTCCACTTCCTTATTTATCTGCAGTTCTGTTTTGGCAGTAGTAAATATCTTAGAACATTTTTCACGGTTTCATTTTTCATTTGCAGGCATGCTGTTTAAAGCAAACTGTTTTTGTTGTTCACTAAAATTTAGTGTATCAGTGTCAATTTTTAAATTGGTACATTTCTTATTTAACTGTTTAAACTCTACTATATAGTCTAGCATTAACATTGCCTCAGTCTTCTTAAAATTTTCAAATTTTGTATCGGTTTCATACATTTTGTATATCTTTTCCTTTTCAAATAATTTATCCAATTCTGTTAGAACATTTTTAACATCGCCATCAGTCATTAGGAGATATTTATCTATAGCTGTGACTATTTCTTGTGCTTTTCCTTCCAAGGAGAGTGCCAGTGCTATACGTTGTTTTGTCCATTTCAATAAACATTTGCCATAATTCAACTTCCAATTTCCATTGTGAGTAGTCTTTGTTACCAAATGTGGGTAGATGTTTGTAAGTAGTCATCTTTAATGCTCTGCTACCATAGACAAGAGTACAGGTCTGCTTTAAAATGTCAGGAGTTTCTCTAGGTAAGTGAAAGTTAAAAGTGCCAAGAGACAAATCACAACAGTTTAAATACTATCTAATGGTCCAATCCACCCAGGGCAGAAGGGGGACACAAGTCTATGCTCCTGCAGTTGGGGAGGGGGAGATAACTGGTCATACCAGTTGCAATAAACAATAGTTAACACTCAACATTTTCATTTGCTTGGTAATAGGAATTGATTTGCTGCTTCAAGAGAACAAGAACAAGGAAAACAGTAAATTAGGAGAAATTCTAATCGAACATACCACTCCATATTCAGAGTTTCAATAAATATTAATTGGCTTATGGATGCTTTTTTATGATCCCCAAAAAGACTACAAGAATGATCACAAAATAACAATTGGGGAAATGAAAACCATTTGTGAACATTGTGGAGAAAGAGAGTGGCCTGCAGAATCACTTGGTCTAATTTGCTTAGGAGGCAAAATCAATCTACCAACAATAGAAGATCCTCCAGAATTGCTCAAGAATCTATTATCACAGAGTACTCCAGCTGCAAAATGTTTCAGAAGAAACCTTCTGAAATGCAATTCTGCTTTTCAGATGACACATGTTAGAGTAGATAAGAATATGACAGACTTTGGATTCTTGACAACATATAAAATCCAGAGTCAGTGCGCTCATTTGATGGGCTGTCTTCTTCCACTACCCGACAGATCCTATAAATTTGTTCAGATATATTTTATGGATGGTAATCAAGCAGAAGCAAAACAAAGAAGCACACATGTTCACAGTGAGTTGGAATTAGACATAGTCGTGTAGTTATAGGGAATGTTTCACCAACATCATAAATATGTTGGTGTTTTTAAATATGCACCAGAGCACATAAAACTGATGAAAATGAGAAAATCATCATCAGAGCAAATAAATGTCCAGCTGAAGAACATGAAAGGAAAAGCAATGCACTTGTCATAGATGAAATTGCAATTCAAATGGTGGATGAAAAGTGTGAACACTGGCATTATTTTGCAACTAAGAAGTGGACATTTGCAGCATATTTTGGAAACTCTCAGAGCCTATGATTCCCTCCAATATCCACTCATATTCTGGAACAGCCAAGATGGATATCATTTTCAACTATGGCAAAAAAAAAAAAACCCAGAAACAAGACAAGACACTGGTTGATCAGTAAGTTGTAAAAACTTCTATTCTTTTCATTTCATGGTGTGGGATAATGTGGGATAAGTCTTGCATTTGAAAGAAGTGATCAACCAATTAATGGTAGATATGTATATAAGCAAAGAAACAGAAAGGTTAGGCTTCATACAAAGAAATAAAAAAAAATTAAGGGTAGGTGATTACATACATTATCAAGATACCATTCATTCTGATGGTGACTACAAGAATATTGGACAACAAATCATCTTGCCTTCAAAATATACAGAAGGACTCCGATATATGCTTCAATGAACTCAGGATGCAATAGCTTATATTAGAAAGTTTGGATGAGCAGTTCTTTTCCTTATATTTACATGTAATCCAAAATGGCCTGAAATTTCAAATGAACTTATTCAAAATCAAAAAGCTAGCAAATGCCATAATATAATTGCTCAAGTGTTCTATGAAAAGAAAAATAAATTCCGAATCTTCGGTGAGCTTAATGCCTGGATGACGACGAAAGAATGGCAAAAGAGAGAACTTCCTCACTCTCAGACCCTGATTTGGTGCAAAATAAAAATAAGAGGTAAAGATGTTGATAACATCATTTCAGCTGAACTGCCTGATAAAGATGATGATCCAGAGCTCTTTGAAACCATTAAGACTCAACTGATCCATGGTCCATGTGGAGTCATCAGTCCAGATTCACCCTCTATGCAAGATAAAATATGCATTAAAAGATATCCAAAAGTTTATCTTCAGGAAACCCAAACTGGCAATGAACAATATCCCTGTTATGGTAGGCATAAACCAGAAGATGGAGGCAAATCAACAACTTTGAGAGTTCAAGGACAAGAAATTACCTGAGATAATTAATGGGTAATGACATATAATTTGTTATGTAAAATTCTAAATGCACACATTAATGTGGAGTGATGCAGCTCTGTGAAAGCCATCAAATACATATATGTCAACAAGGGTAGCAACATGACTATTCTTGCTATTGTCGATGAAGGTGAGCAAGATGAAGTAAAACTTTATAAGACAGGATGTTACATTTTGAGTAATGAAGCTATTTGGAGGATCTTTGGATTTGACATATACTAATGATATCTAACAGTAGGAAAACTAGCTATCCATCTAGAAAATGGACAGAGAATATACTTCAATGAGGATACTGCTATAATTTAGCACAGATGCCACCTGTGACTACCCTAATTGTTTTTTCAAACTCTGCCAACAGGATGTTTTTGTGAGATCTATCATGTACACTTTCTTGATAAACCATCTGCTTGAAAAAGTTCACAAGAAAAAGGACATTACTCTTGCAGTAGCATCAAGTGTAATTGCAGCAACATTTCTAGATGGAGTGAGAACTGCACACTCCATGTTTTGTCTGCCCCTATATCTGTCTATAGCATTAAAAAAATCCATCAAAGGCTAAGTTCCTACAAACTTGTAAACTGATGATTTGGGATAAAACAACTATAAGCTACAAACAAGCAATAGAATCCTTAGATCAGATACTGTTGGGTTTAAAAGGCAACACAGAAATAATGGGAAGAGTGACTTTGATTCTTTCTAGTGACTTCAGAAAAACCCTTCCTGTTATTACTTGAGGTACTAGAGATGATCAAATCAATGTCTGCCTGAAAAAAATTTTATCTCTGGGATCACATTCAGAAATTGAGCCTTATAATTAATATATGAATGCATTTAAATATTGATAATGCTGATGGAAAATTTTCCACCAATCTTCTAAATGTGGGGAATGGACTTCTGAAAATTTACTCCTATAACCAAATTCAGTTGCCCTTTCAAACCATTCAAACAGAAGAAAACCTGATTGCCAGAGTCTTTCCAGATATTCATATCCAACACTTCGTTAACAAATGGCTATGTGATGAAACTCTTTTAGCTCCAAGAAATGTTTCTGTAAAAGAAATGAGTGTAAGGTTTCAGAATATGTTACCTGGAGAGGAAAGATCCCATGTCAGTTAATAATATGAGTTATTGGGACCAAATTATCAACTATCTAGTTGAGTTTCTTAATAGTCTTGAGCAAACAGGGACCGCTCCACATAATCATTTACTGAATCATGCTGCTTCATAACCTCGATCCACCCGAACTGTATAATGGCACAAGACTTACCATCAAAAGTATGATACCCCATGTTCCAGAAGCAACAATTATGTCAGGAAAATATGCTTAACTGCTTCATCCTCAGAATCCCCATGAGACTGACTTACCATTTGAATTTGAAAGTCTCCAGTTTCCTGTCAGACTCAGCTTTTCCATGACAATAAGCAAATCTCTTAGAAAGTTGTTGGACTGAATCTGGCAGACCCTGTCTTTTCACATTGCCAGATTTATGTTAGTCTTTCAAGTGTTTTTTCTTTTTATTCTGACAACATGGGGAAAAATGCTTTAAACTGAAATAAATATATCTTTACAGCAAATAGAGTTTTAATTGTTTCCTTTTAATAATCATAATCTAGGGTACTTAATTAATAGTAATCTGAAGTGGGACAGTATTCTTAAACACCACTGGAAATTTCATAAATTTTGATTATTTTTCTTTTAAATCAAATTGTTTTATAACTGAATCAGAGGAAACTGAAGACTTAATGTCACTACAATATTTAACAGTAAGTAAATATTTCATTCATCATATTTGCATATAATTTTACAATACGCTGATAATATATTCTGGTTGGTGTATTGAGCAGAGGGAAATATTAAAATCATATTTATAATACTGGTGTTAATTTGATACACAATATATTTATTTTATTAAATAGTGGAATGTCTATTTAATAATTATTTTCTGATTTAAAAAATATTAAGATTTGTACATTACTCAATTCCATGCAACCACCTGGCATATCACCTCACAATCTCACCTTGAAAAAACAATATTCACTTAGATTTTGTTGAATTATTTTTTATTAATTAAACTTTTACTAAATGATTGAAATTAATTTTCTAAAAATATTTATGCTTTGAAAAATATTTATATCTGACAATAATTTAAAAATTAACTTTACTCTTCAGTTGCTTGAGTGAGATCAGTTTGCTACAATAATTTAAAACTCTCTTTTATCATTTTATTGATATTAATATTTTTTAAAAGTTTACATATTAAATTTTAAACATAAATTTAAAAACAAACAAATTATTTTAATTATACACAACTGTTTTAAACATGCTGGGGTGGGGATCATAAAAATTTTACTAAACTATTTAGTTTAATTTTCTAAAAATTATCTATGTTTTCAAAGATATTCTGTAGAAGTGCATACCATCATGAGGCTGTGACCCCATCCTCCAGCATAATTTATTGACTGGATAATATACAAATGATGCTGTATAAGTAATTCATCCTGTTTACTTCCAGAAAAAGAATGCAAAAAATATTTTCTATAGCGCCCCTCTCTTCTCTTACTTTTGCTCTATCTGTCCATAAAGAATTTCAATGCCATAAATTGATGCCATTTCATTTCTGCCAACCTTCTTATCTTTTATTGTCTCTTCTTATCCAAACAGCAACCATTTCTGTCTTTTTTTCGTATCACTCCTTCACTTTCATTACATATATGTATATATTTACCTTTCACATTTTTCACTCTTCTCTTTATGTTAGCTTTATGTACTTTTATTATATTATATAATATTTACTATCAACTTATTATATCGTTATAAAAGTTATTTAGTCTATAGCTAGAGGAAAACGGATGCATGCCTTATCCAATGACATGCCTTATCCAACGGCCTCAGTACAATTTATCTTCCTCGATAGCTGTTAGGCTACATATATTATTACATAAAATAAGCGAATAATAATAATAATAATAATAATAATAATAATAATAATAATAACGAAATCAGATGTTGATAGGCTGTATGTACCAAGCGCTTTAGAAAGCTGGGGTCTAATGCAACTTGAACTAACTCTAAAAACTACAACACTCTGATTGGAAGCCTACCTCACAAAAAGCAATGACCCTCTCCTACAAATAGTAAAACGCCAAAACCACTTAATCAACAGAGAAACTGCAGTATTCAAGAAACAGCTTAATATACCTGAAATCCTACCAACAAAAAAAAGAAGCGGATAGCATCTACACCAAACGAGTAAAAGGGAAAGCAAAAAAAAAATAAATAAATAAATAAATCGGCCAAATGAAATTACAAAGAACTGGGAGGACAAGGCATTGCAAAGCAAATACATAAATAAAACGAAAGAAGTAGATGTGGACCAACAGAAAACATATCTGTGGTTGAGGAGCACCGGGCTGAAAACAGAGACAGAAGGCCTAATCCTGGCAACTAGATCCTATCACTGCCACGTAATCAAGGAACTAACCCGAAATGCAGGGTCTGCAGAAAATATGATGAAACTATCGATCATTTCAGTAAGTTTGGAATTGCTAAAAATGAATTATCCCACAGATATAACATGATAATATATAAGTGCACTGGAAGATATGCAAGAAGAACAAAATCGAAACCACTGAGAAATAGCATGAGCTCCAACCAGACACAGTTACTGAAAATAACGATGTAATTATGCTATTGTATATGCCAATTCAAACTGACAGGCAAATAAAAGCCAACAGACCGGATATTATCATAAAAACAAGAAATTCAAACAAGTTTATGTTTATTGACATAGCAGTATCATCTGAGAGAAACACCTCCATGAAAATTATCGAGAAATTGTCCAAATACAAAGACCTGGAGATCGAGATTAACATGATGTGGGGAATGAAGACTGAGACTGTACCAATAGTAATCGGGAGAAAATAATGGTCAATTTTACTAAAAGTGTCCCGGGTAACGTCAACATACATGTTGCCCAGAAAATCGCCCTATTAAGAACATCCTATATACTAAGAAAAATGCTATCAGTTAAATGACAATTCTTCTATAGGGCTTAAGGACCATAGTTGTGACCTGGCTCTACAGTATACAAAGCAGGAAACATAACATACAATAATAATAATAATAATAATAATAATAATAATACAACAACTACTGTAGCGGTAAATACCCTAAAAAGAAATCAAAAGCAAATGCAATGTACTAAATACAGAAACGATGGCACGATAAGCCTCTACATGGTAAATACTCTGCTCGTTCCAAACAATCCGAGGCGATAAACCCCGTACTCATCAGTGGTTACGTAGTGCAGGGTTAAAAGCTGAAACCGAAGGTTTTATTCTTGCTGAACAGGACCAATGTTTGCTAACTAGAAATTACCAAGCACACATAATGAAAAATTTTGTTAGCTCAAAATGCAGATTCTGTGATAAATATCCAGAAACAATTGACCTTTTTGTACTAGATTACACAATGTTAGCACCCACTGAATATAAAACTTGGCATGACAGAGTGGGCCAGTATCTGCACTGGAAAATATGCAACCTTTACGAGAACACTATCAAAATACATGGATGTTGAAGCGTAAATCTCAAAAATGTGACACATGAGGGCATCAGTAATTCCAGTTGTGGTTGCAGCCCTCGTATTGATTGAAAAAGATTCCGATAGACTCATTGAAGTGATTCATGGTAGCCCATAGCTTAAAAGAATACAAAATATTGTACTCACAATTTCAGCTCACCTATCACGAAGAGCTTTATTTATGTAAAATCTGTGATTTTATTTTATTTTATTTTTTACAAAAATGATCAGTGGAAAATGTCATGAAGTCATTTCTGACCTTAGGTCTCTGGTTGGGACCCGGAAGGAAATGTGTATACAATAATAATAATAATAATAATAATAATAATAATAATAATGATAATAATAATAATAATAATAATAATAACTAAATATACAAGTAAAAAGAAACAAAATGCTTCCCAAAGTGCGATACTATTCCCGATTTCTTTCTCTATATTTTTCTCGTTTTCTCTTCTCAATATCGCCTCCTACCTTGAAAAAATACCACTGGCAATTTTTAATGTTTGACTATTTTTAACTACTTGCCAGAAATATTATTACACGCCAACAAAGACTTGTGTCGCTATAAACAGATTGTTGAAAAAAAAACCTTTTTGGTGAACACAAATATGCTCCACTCGATATCGCGCGGGAAATTAAAAAGGAGTCTGAGGCTAGTTCACCACGTACACTTTTTAAGTACAATAGCTTCTTCTTCTTCTTCTTCTTCTTCTTCTTCTTCTTCTTCTTCTTTATGTGGCATGTCCTTTCAGGGTATGAATACTTTTAGCTCTCCATATCTTCCTGTCTTTAATTGCTCACAAAGGTTTTTCCTCCATACGTTTACTCAAACTTGTCAAGTAAGATATTCGATGTTTTTTCTGCTTCTCTTGACTATAACGTACCTTATTTTTACTAACTGATCATCCAATATAAGATCCAAGAGCCGCTCAAGTTAGATGGTTACTAAATAAGGTCTTTTTAAGAGGAGAAACTAAGAAGTGCAGATTATGAGGATATGGATGTAAGGTAACTGTTAACACTAGACTTGAAGATGTTAATATGGGGGAAGCATCCTCTTGGAAGTCTGTTCTACAAAGTCGCAGTTCTTAGAAGCTTTTCGAATGGAACCTTCCTTCTTGTCAAATTAATACGAAGGTAATAAGGGTGATTTGACTTTATGTACATGGAAATTGGTACTGAGGGAAATATCGGAATAGAGTAACAAGAGGTTAGCAAATTTTCGTATGTGGGAAAGGGGTTATAGAGTTAAAATAATTCATCACCCATAAGGCCATGTAGACAATTTTGAACTCAAGATATCAGAGTGAGGACTCATCAGCTCCAGTTCAGATGTGGTAGCAATACTCCATATTTTGTCTTTTTTAACTCTTGTAAAGTCAGATCATAGGACGAGCAGTCAGGTACTCGAGCGGTACAAAGAACTGTCCATTTTTACAGCATCTTTAGTTATGGATCGTATATATGAGTTCCACTTGAAATCTAGAGGGAACTTTCCCAATAGACGTTCAAAACAAAGCGCATCCATCGGCGATCCATCCTGATTGACGAAAATTAAGGGTCTGCTCGGTGATGATTGCACGTTACTATTTGGTTTTGACGGTATTGAATGACCTTTGAGGGTTTTATTCTCCAAGCATTCTCTTCTAATTATATTTTCGCCAATAATGGTTCTCTCTTTCTGATTGACAGTACCAGATTCATTGTGGTTCCTCTTGTGAAAAGTTCCTCATTTCTTAGATACTCTGTCATTCTAAATCATCGGCAAAACTACATCTCGATTGTTTTAAATTATTTCTTCATTTTTGATGAAATTGTCTAGTATTTATTACCATATAGTTGATTAGTAATTCCACGGCGGTTCAGTAGTCTTTTCTTAATTTCTAACGACTGTTTCCTTTTCTTTAACACCTTGCTTAATTTCCAAAAGACACCTTTTGTTATTACTATACGTTCATGAGTTTGTGTGTCACTTCATCGACTATCCGTTTCTACACTATCAATTGCTTTATTTTGACGACCCCAATGTGTAACGCACACCTTGAGTTGTCCCTTTTATTGACAACCATGCATGCTATCTTTATTGAAATAAATTCATAGCAGTACAAATTAGTGTAGGTTAGCATTGCACACGCAGACTAATGTTTTCGTATATCTATTTTTTTTCTTTATTCATGTTCATTGGATCATACTTGAATACTCCCAAAGGCACCAAACACGAAAAATGGCTAACACATATAATCAGAGGAGAAAATGAAAATATAACCATGATTTTAACTTTCCACACTACCAAAAGCAAATAATATTGGGAGATTGATTTTTTTACAGCTTATCATCATTTTGTGGACAATTTAAAGCTGAGCAGATTTTGGATTGTAAAAATAGTTCCTTTTTTTTGCGAATATATATCGTAATAACAATATTTTTTGAGAGCAACAATGATTTTTCCTGAAACAAGTTATACTATTTAACACATAGTTGGGAGATGAAGAGATTGATTCATGACTTTACCAAGGGCTTTTTCGCGTAAGTGGAAGTAACGAACCCGAATGGAATTCGAACTCAGCAGTCCGATTTCACATTCTAAGCTGCTCTCCGTTAAACCATCCGTATATCCAGTAGTATTGGGGGAAATGCCATCAAAACTAGGCAATGTGATAAAAGTGAACTTCAGATGTCTAATTTCTGGAAAAAATGTTTTAAGAAAAAAAAAAAAAAAAAATTCCAACCGACAGTAACACTAACTTTTCGGTCAATGAAAGTCTAATGTTTCCTGTATGGAAACGATCAGTTTCCAAATTATCATTACCAAAAGATGACTTCATCTGAGATCATTATCTTTCTACAAGAACGAAAACGGGAAGCATGCATGTCTCTCTCTCTCTCTCTCTCTCTGTGTGTGTGTGTGTGTGTGTGTATGTGTGTGTGTGTGTGTGAGAGAGAGGAGGTCTATAATAGAATAATGCAATGCTATGCTTCGGCGATATTTCCTAATCTTCAAATTTACACCATTATAATTATAATAATCATATTTATTATCATTATTATTGTTATTGTTATTAGCTGGATCTATGCAAATGCTGACAACTAAAATCATTCATATTTCATGTCTCTGTTTTTCTCGTGCACTTTACCTGTATCTTCTCATTTTTTCCTTATCCTTTCTAATTTTTGTTGGCAGTCCATATCTTTATTTAATTTAATGTCTCCCAAAAGAAACTACCCTCCATTAATCGTCCAGGAGACTGCTTTCTGCCTTCCGTCAGCATGGCTAATGCTAACCCCAGAAGACTTTGGCTAACATTCTCGGCTTAGAAGAATGTAAGGTTCGCGTATTAGACCAGGGCTCTGTGTGGCCGCATACCAGAGAGTAAATGACGAAAGACTGGAGAGAATAAAATGTAATGTTAAGTAATGATGATTTAAGTTTCGTGCTATTTTGTCACATTTTTTACTCCCCGCTCATTTATGGTTTAAACAGTAGATTGCTTTCTCTAGCCTTGGTAGGTTACTAGTCTAAGAGAAAAGCAACTCTGTTTCCTAAACCATATGAGTTTGGGACTAGAAATTCCACTCCATAAAATGCTACTTGCTAAGAAAACCAAAGCCGCAACATAGCCGCGTCAGGTGGCAGTGTCCCCGTACCATAAATCGGTATTTACATGATGATTAAGAAATATACATCGATGTAAGTTACTTCGGAGGCGGCGCTGAAAATTTCTCGCAGCAACCCCTTACTTGACCGAACCAAAATTTGTGGATCTTGTTCGGGTCGGGAAGTTTCTAGCATCTTTTCAGAGAGCAGCGGTTTTAATATGCGCGTGTAATCAAGTTATGCGCGTTGATGAGGCAATTCTAAAGATGGAGAGAAAAAATGAAATGTTCAAAGAAATAAAATAGTAGAAGCTGAAAGCCGAGGGAAAATGAGAACCAATACATTCATTGGTGAATATGTTTGAGAAAAGGCAACCCAGGAAAAGACATGATATACCGTAAAAGTGTGATCCTTCACACAAGCGAATTATAACATGCAGGGTGGGAATTAAAAATTCAACGAAATGCTCAGAACAAGGGGAAAAATACAAATAACTAAAACTATAAGAAACAGTGGAGATCGTAAATGAAATAAAATTCATCCAAGACATTGAACCATGGTGAAATAAAAACAGAAAATAAAAAGAAATATTCTTTTTAAACGTGTCATCTTTAGAGTTCCATACAAGCAAGTGTGAAAGTGAAATTTCTTCTCAGTATGAAACAGGATCTAAGTACAGAATAACGTGCACATACATAGAAAGATATACACAGATAGATACACACAAGGACACGTACGTACACATCATACGGACACAGATATACATCCAGATAAAGAAATACACGCACACAAACAAACATATACATATGAATGTATAGATAGCGCAAAATATCCAATGTATTTAGGTGAATTTGTATATTGGCGCTTGTGTGTAATTGTTATCGCCCAGGATCTTCAGTGTTTCACTCGACCTATAATTATGTTCCTGCCTTATACATATATATGATTCTATCAATGAAAATATTATTTAGTCAGAAGTCCTTTCGAAACGTGTGTCACATTTTTCCAGTTCATCATTCAGTTACCAACCATATAGGTGTAAATATATGAGTAAAGTTGAATGTAAATATAGAATAATATATATATATATATATATATATATATATATATATATATATATATATATATATATGACAACAAATTAAAATAGAAGTTTTTTAATTAGATTATATATATGTGCACACACGCACACATACACACGCACACATACATATACATATATATACATATATATATATATATATATATATATATATATATATATATATATATATATATACATACATATACAAACGCACACACACCCATATATATTATATATATATATATATATATATATATATATATATATAAACATATATGTGTAAAAATATATAGAAAATAGGAAAGAACTCGTTAGGTAAATTATCCAAAGTTCTTTAGCATTTTTGTTATTACTTAAAAAAAATAATTATAAATTATAATTATATATATATAAACATATATATATACAAACGTACACACACCCGTATATATATATATATATATATATATATATATATATATATATATATATATATATATATATATATATATACACGCACCCATACATACACCCACACGAACAAAACACACAAATACATTAAAATTTAAATTCTTAATACTTAACGTCTTATAAATAAATGCTTTTTATCGTGCTGTCTACAGATGAAACTTTGGCTATATTGGAGTCATTTTCACACCTAATTAGCATATTTGTTTAGCAAGGGTTCTCCTCTTTGTTATAAGCGGGGAGAATTACAGGTTATTGATGAGAATGTACAACATCTACTGTCATACCAATCAATTTCCAACTCTGACGTCATGAACCTATATATTAAAACTAGAGGCATTATTTTGGGAGTAACCCTAATATGTGTGTGTGCGTGTGTTTGTGTGTGTAACAGTTGCTGACATTGAAGATGTAGTTATTTTTCCTGAAATTAAGTTTTAAGAATTTACCCTGCATCTTACATGCTGAAAGTTATTTTAATTTTAATTTTTCTTCTCCCCACCGTTCCCCACCCACTTCACAAAAAAATTGCATGTCAAAATTTAGCCGCATCCTTGAAGCTGAAATATTCAGTATATATTTGCCTAGGTGAAGCCCCTAAAAAGATGAGAAGATTTGTAGAAATCAGTTTTCTTCTTGCCATTCCTGTTTTTATTATTATTATTATTATTATTATTATTATTATTATTATTATTATTATTATCTTTGCATATATATTCATATCTTAATTTTGGCACAGTATATATTGCATGTGTGTTTCCTAACAAATATCTTTCTACACAGTGTCTTATAAAATTCATTGTACAGTCTAACAGATGAAACTTTGACCATATTGGAGTCATTTTCACACCTAATTATCACACCTAATATCACTAAAAGGCAAATTTTATATATATATGTGTGTGTGTGTGTGTGTGTGTGTGTGTGTGACTTTCGTGCTAGCACGACCATCAACGAACAATTCCGTCAACCCAGTTTCACCCATAAGTTTTTCAATCATCCCGTGGTATGGTTTTCCCCACTTGCCAATGGTATCGCACGCTGGAACCCCACTTCAGACAATGATGACATGAAGGTCACCTTCTTTATCGATATCGACCACGGTGGGATTCGAACCAGAGTCTCATGGTCGGAAAGGAAAATTTTTAACTTTGTTCAAACTGCTGATCACGCCAGGTGAGGCGCTCTCTACCGGAAACTGTAACTACGGTTCACTCAGCATAGTTGCAGTATATATGAAGCACACGTGGGATCTGTGAGTTTTGTACAAACACACATTTGCCTGAGCAGCCATCCTCAACAGGGATTGGATAACCGCCCTGGCAGACAGGTACATTTAGATACCAGCGGCCAGCCATTAATTATATCTATCTGCTTATAATTGTATTGCATGTGTTGTGTGTCTGCATGTGTATGTAGTGTGTATGTTTTGTGCGTGTGTGTGTGAGCTTGTGTGTGTGAGCTTGTGTGTGTTGTCTGTTTGTTGTGTGAGCGTGTTGTGTGTGTGAGTGTCTTGTGTGTATATTGTGTTGGTTGTGTGTGCGTGTTGTCTATATGTTGTGAGTGCGGTACTGTTGTGTATATGTTGTGTGTGCGTGTTGTGTATATGTTGTGTGTGTGAGTCCGTTGTGTGTTGTGCGTGTTTTTTTTTTTTGTGTATGTGTATGTGATTACTCGGTTTTTTATGTGTTACTTCAGCGAGATGCTATGCCAGCATCACCCCCCTCCCCGCTTAAAACGAAACATAAAAATATGGTATCTGTACAGTGTAAATATATCTGTGTGCGTGCTGTTGTTTCGCGCGCCCTTGGTTCGGTTATTGCTCTTCCTACGGATCGGTGGCAACTAGATTTCTGTCAAAGAATTCAAATTCAAAAGCTTACCGAAGATTACTAGACAATGGAATGAGGGTACATTTCTTTTTTTTTTGTTAATTTTTTTCTCTATAGATTTTTAACGTCTATATATTTATTTCTTTCGGTTCAGTTTTTTTTTTTTTTTTTTTTTTTTAATTCTGTAATAACAGATTTATTACTGGAATAACGAGCAGTGAAGTGAATCAACGTTAATATTTGAACTTGGGATCTAGGAACGCGATGAAATTTAATCATGAGAACAACGTCAATTAAGAAAATGGAAAGAAAAAGAAGAAAAAATAATAATTTAATATTCGAAGTTGTATCTTAAGAAGTTTTGTCATGAAGTAATATATAATCGAAAGAACGTACGCAAAAAATAATACTAACAAAAAATATACTAGAGGCAAAAGAAGATAGCAAAACAATCAATCAACCAGGAAAAAGAAAAAGAAAATTGAGGAGAGAAAATAAACTCTGCTAAGCAATGGAAGAGGATGAAATGGAGGTCGACCGCTTACCACTGGATTTGTCCGCAGCTTCTCGGATCCACGGAGAAAGACTCATGGCTTATGCATGCAGTCTGCTAAGGATTACCTATAAACACAAGGGTGAGATTAATCCAGAGGGAAAAAGAACTTTGTTGTTTTTCTTTCCCTCTTTCGTTTATTTTTATTTTTTTCATTTTTTTTTATTTTGATTGATTGTGTCAGAAAGATATATCAAAAACTTTCTTATATTTCAATTTTACGGCCTGGACCCGACAAAATCTACTCAGGTACAGGGAACTGAATAATAATTGTCAATTTTTCAATTTCGTTGGTGACATTGAATTATGAATTAACCAGATACATACATATACATATGCATATCACCACACACACACA
>OZ010578.1:92464792-92469792 GCA_963932145.1 Acanthosepion lycidas
ACTTATTCTAATAGAATCCTTTCATATTTACGGATAAGTTTTTTACTATGCTTATTAAAGGACGAAATAAATTACCATGTTGATGCTTATTCATTTTATTCCGAGTACTTTCAACATTAGCACAATGTCATCATTCAGGCAGACAATTTTGTTGTGTTCATTATTTTTCTAAGACAAAATTGATGTGTTCATCTGAAAATTAATTTTTTCTCTTGTGAAGTGAAAAGCGCTAAAGAGTACGATTTTTAAATTATATATAAACATACATATCAAGGGAGTTAACTAATTTTTCTTAGAAAAACAAGACCCTGGTGATACCATTGTGCTAATGTCGAAAGTTCTCGGAATAAAATGAATATTAATCAACATGTTAAGTTTCTTTCGTCCATTAATAGTGTTACTAAGAAACTACTCTGTAAATATGAGAGGATACTATCTCTATGAAAGGCAGGATGTGTGTGTGTGTGTGTGTGTGTGTGTGTGTGTGTGTAACGAATGCACGGCCGCAATTTTCGACGGATTTGCACCAAAATTTACACGCACATGATCCAAGTTAGTGGGAAGGCCAAGACCGACTTTGCATTTCCCAACTGCCATCGATAGTGGAAATAATCGATTTTTTCATGCTTCTACGGCAGTTTTCATGTAGTTTGCGGCCATTTTGTACTGGCCAGAGTGAGAGCTTATAGCTGGCTGCCACGAATATGCAAGAAGATTCTACTGGCCAGCGTGAGAGCCAACAGTTGACTGACACGAATGTTAACTAGCATGCTAGTATGCAAAAAAAAAAAAAAAATCGATAGCTGCATTCGTCACAAGTGGGAAAAATTTAAATCTGCATGGCACATTACTCCAATTGGCTCATTCGCTTGCTTACACTCAACGTTGATTCTGATTCCGATTCCGCAGAACTGGGTTGGGTGTGAAAAGTATTTGTTGTTAACATTCTTTTTTTATTCGGTTTTTCCAGTTACAAGTCCTTTTTTAAAGCTGATCGTTTTGTGTTCATTTTGTTTAGTTCTTTTTTCGTAACAGATTTAATGTTTAGTATAGAGATTAGAAAAAATTTGCAATGTAAGATAGGCAAGAAGTAAGGCATGTAGCAACATCAGCACAGAAAAGAGCACTCCTTTAAAAGCAAGGAAGGGCAAAACTATTTTAAGTCAAGTGATAGCGATTGCTGTATGAGTCGTGCGATTTTTGAATCAAGTACGGGTAACGCCGGGCCATGCTGCTAGTTATGAATAATAGACAATTCTTCTAAATTATTTTATGTGGCATGTCACTATATATATATATATATATATATATATATATATATATATATGAACACATGCTGCCAAAATATACGAAATACATGCATACATACTTACATACTTACATAAATACATATATGTATGTGTGTGCGCGCGTATGTGTGCACGCGTGTGTGGAAAAGCTTTATATTGTAAACCAAGGTGAAACGCATTGTCAATAAAATGCTCTTTCACTGTCTCAGTTCTCCACATATGATTATATATATGCGTACACATACGCACGCATAAGCACACACACACACACATTACTGTAACCCTTATAGTTAGTGGATACTCGTGTGTGAGTCAGCATACTTGTTAACACGAGTATCCGCTAATTATAATCTTTATAAATATGAGAAATATTATTGGATTCAGAAACCTCCATGAATTCCTGATATATAAGAGTATTTGACGTTTACAAATTAATAATTACTTCTCCACACATATGATCTTTACCTTCTCGAATTATTTACATTCTCGCTGTTTCAATCGCCAAATATTGGGCAACATGCTAAGCTTTCTCCCACACACGTCAAGTGTGCATTGAGAAACAAACTCTCTACAGTGTGAAACTTTTTTGAAAACTCTCAATCTATGGCAGATATTCTGATTTATTTTCCTTTTTGTTAATACAGCTCGTAGAAATGCTTGCATGATAAAATTTTATATCAAATTATATCGGGAGTGAATGGGTTTATCTTAAAATCTGTCATACATTGATGTTATTGGATTCATTTTTTAACTTTCAAAATATGAAGCATGTTCATTTCGGTTTCTTTCTTTCTTTCTTTCTTTCTTTCTTTCTTGTTTCCTTTGTAAATTAATCCTTACGAATTAATCATCTTTCTTCTATTAATAATTATTTGGGATCGGTTTTCTTTCTTTCTTCCAAATGAATTCTTCGAACACGTTCTTTCTTTCTTTCTTTCTTTCTTTCTTTCTTTCTTTCTTTCTTTCTTTCTTTTGTGATGTCTCCCCGGTGTCGCTGCGCTAAATGTGACGTCTGCCTAGCCGCGTCTGTCGTGCTATCCTGTCCTGTGAAGACCAACTGGCTTGGTATTGGTCGCGGCACCAAATGTGACGTTCTAACCTTTTGGTGATTCGGATGGGAATCTGGTTAGATTCGGTATCAGCCTTGTCGTTCCCAGCTCGCCTCCAACGTCTGGTTACCGATGTAACTGTTTTGATTTCCAGTCTAACCTACCCACGCTGTGAATTGATATTAGGCAAACGAAATCAATCAGTCGCCGGGCCATAATGCAAGTCGAGTTCGAATAAAGGTGATATCGCACAAGTATATGTAAAATAAAATAAAATAATAACTCGAAAAGTTCAAATGTGTTAAAAAAGGATAACAATATTTTATATATGGTTGCTGAATACAGGACTGCGTCTACTTCCCAACCCGCTATATGGATTCGTGACACCTTGTGTTTGTTAGACGAGTCTTAATATCTTAAGTTGTTTGTTCTTTAAGAAACTGGTTCTTGGTGTATCTTCAGGTGATATTCGTAAAACTTGTTTTGGTGGTGTGAGTCTAAGTCCTTCTTCAAAAATAAATTGTTCTTGGTTAGAAATTGAGTCGTGATTTGCGTGGAATCTTTCAAGTCAGCTATCTGCGAGGCGTGTGCAACTCCAACTGCGAACTTCACTCGAACTCGAACTCGAACTGAACTGGTTTTCACTCGTTGCGACTCTGCTTATATGGACGCCGACCAAAACCGGGGTGGGCTTGTCGGGGTTTGAGGTTCCTTGATAGTTCTAAACCCACAATCCACTTCTTTGTTTTCGGCCAGGAAAATTTTATTATTTTCCATTTTTGGAAGTCTTTCGTCTTACTACCTTCTTCTGTTCTCATATTGGTATCTCACCATGCCCTCAGAGGGTGTCAACGGGTTTCCCCTCACTCTCACAGTGGCATCTCACACCTATCCCTTCAGGGGGGCGCAACAGGCCTCCTCTCCTTCTTCACATGATTACCTCCGCGTAACGCTCATGCCACCATCCAGCCAATGGGCGCTCAGCGGCGTGGGTGGGGCCAGACTAACCTCGGTTTAAAAAATCTTGCTCAAAGAAAAAAAAAAAAATCTTCCGTTTTCTTTTTTTTTCTTTTTCTTTTCTTTCTCTTTCTTTCCTTCTGCCCGACAACAAACCTTAGACTCTTATCATAGTCAAATGTCACTTGGACTTTATCACCCAAACAAGTGGGTGGTCAATTAGACGTATTTGCATTCTGCTGTTAATTAACTGTTCTGATAAAATAATTTCGCTATCATAGCCAGCCCTGACGATGAACAGGTGTTTTTCCCAAATGACATGTAGGTGGTTCCACGGACATTTTGGTTTCGGTCAAGCTTGACCTAATTAATTTCTATCTCCCAGAACCCTGCGGGAGGTCTCTTGTCCAACTTGAAAAAATCTTTTTTTATCATTGCCATGAGCAGATTGGATATATCTTACTCGCCGCCGCGTAACATAAATCAGATTAAATTCTGTGTTTTACCTTCTCGACAATGGAAATAAAAATCTTACCACTTTTCCCTGCCAGAAAACAACATCGCTCAGTGTCCTTTTCGTGATGGCTTCTTATCACCTAAATTTAATTCTCGCCTTTGTTTTTTCTTCTTTCTTTCTAGCGTCGTAAATAGTGTCACACTTTTTTCGAAATTAATTCTTCAGACACGTTCTTCTTTCTTTTTTCCCTTTCTTTCTTTTTTCCCTTTCTTTCTTTTTTTTGTCTTTCTTTTTTCTTTCGATGATAATTCTTTGGGATCGCTTTATCTCTTCTTCGGACAACTTTTTTCGTTAATAATTCCTTGAAATCACTTTTATTTCTTTCTTCAAAATTAATTCTTCGGGCATGCTCTTGTTTGTTTGTTTGTTTGTTTGTTTCTTTCTTTTTTTACCGAGAAAAAAAATGTTCCATATCTTATTCTCCAATGGTGAATCATTAATCATGTTTTAAGCTCTGTCCCCTTTTCTTTGAGATTAAATTAACAAATTCGATTGGAAAAAGGGGCTTTATTATGCAGTGATGAATGCGCACCCGTCCACTTAAATAACGATTAAACACGTAATTTGTCATTGATTTCTATTACTTTCTTTCAAAACTATATAATATGATCGATATTCATATCTGAATATTAGCTCTAATATGAACAGATGTCTTATCCTTCATGGCCTTATTACGATATGTCGCAGAATTTAGGTACATCTCCATGGCGTAGTAATAAGCAAGCTCATTCTTTCAATTTGTTTATGTGGCTTGGATCTATATACTAGTTTTGCATGGGCTCGATCCTGATCTAAATGGGGTATTCGTGCTTCAGTATATGTTGCCTTATGATTGTGTTTCAGTATGAAACAGACTGTCGACGCAGTGCGTTAACTTCAATAACCTCTTTTATATTTGCATCGGCTCAATCCATGAAATTGATAACTTTAATTCATAAATGTAGCATAATGTGAAAGTATGTTTTTATCATATTATATTCATACACACACACACATATATATATGATAAAATTATATATATATATATATATATATATATATATATATATATATATATATACATATATATATATATATAAATAAGAAATATAAATATAAAAATATATATAAAAAATATAAATATAAAAAAATAATATAAATATATAAAAATAAATAAATAAAAATATAAAAAAATAAATATAAAAATAT
>OZ010578.1:92472292-92582292 GCA_963932145.1 Acanthosepion lycidas
TTTCCACGAATCTTTTTTTATTTCCTATTTTAAATTAGATGTATCTCCAGAGTAGCAGCTGTCGCATTTTTCCATGAATCGTCATGATATCCTAGGAAAAACGGTGGCGTGGTTTCCATACTGGATTCATCACGATTTTGAATTCGTAATTGTATTTATTGTAGACTAACAGCTAATCAAGGCCAGAGATCTCAGTTTAATCTACTATTTATCACATAGCTGGAGGAGATAAGAGATGGTTTCTGGCCTTTCCCAGAAGCATTCGTGCAAAGGGAACGTAACAGACTCAGAATTTAAACACATCTCGCCGATGTTTCATGGAAAAGAACTAATGTAGTACATGAATTTTATCATCCGTTACAAGACTTCGTCTCTTGTCTTAAACTGATAATATGCACTGAACATATGACAACAACACTCTCCCAAAATATAACAAATCACTTAAGTGATATCAGTGCCATAAGAATATATATATATATATATATATATATATATATATATATATATATATATATATATATATATATATATATCTGTGTGGGTCTGTGTGTACATATGTGTGTGGAGAGAGAGAGAGGAGACAAAGAAATCAATTCTTCATGGTGACTATCAGTGTCACGCTTTGATGCCCTCTTCAATCTTGAGGCGTGAAAGTGTATGTATAAGCAATGTAAGTATTCAGTAGAAACTCGGCGAGAATTTCTGCTAAAATGTATGTTGTAAACATTTGATATACATGTATTTATATAAAAATAAACCTCTGAATGTCCGTCTGTATGCGAGCGCGTATAAAAATGCGCGCGCGCGCGCGAGAGAGAGAGAGACAAAGAGAGAGAGAAAGAGTTGGAGGGAGGCACGAGGTAAAATTCATTGAACGCGAAAACGAGATTTGCTCGGAGCCAAGTCTTTTATTCTCGACGACGAAATATATGGTACAGAAATCCGAAAGAATTGCGAATGTTGTCTTCCAAAAGCTAAAAAAAGGTATTAAGATACAGACAAAATGCATTAGAAACAGAAAAGAAAGTGTTGAACTGATATGTAATATCAATCCGCATATATGGCAGTGAATGTTGGATAATTACCTCACAGAGGAAGGGTAGGTTTCATGGTTTGGTTTGGTTTGGTTTGGTTTATTTTGCTTTACGATATATCAACCTCAATGGGTTATTTAATGCTGACAATATTTTTCCGATAGATTCGTATGAATAGAATGTTGCATTTGACTAAACAAGCTGCACTTGACTAAACAAACATAGGTCACAACGCGGGTGTTCCATTTACTACCGTCACGTTAAAAGAGGCGATCTGGTGCTTTTTTATGTTAACTTTCAAATGTTACCTTCTTATTCTACAATGAGATAACAAACAATATAGTTTTCAAACTTAATTTCTTCCAGTGCAATGAATTTCAAGATTGATTTTATACGTCTGAGGATAATTAATATTCATTGAACTTGTTTGTTGCTATTGGTTTGTTTTTGCTTTTTTAAACAGCATATCAACTCCTTATGGGTCACTTAATACCAAAATTTTATTTTCTTGAGAGCTTTGGTAATTTCTTTTTCCCAATAATGGTGTTTTTTTGTTTTTTTTTACCATGAAAATGTATTGCTGGTAATTCTTTCTAATGTATTTCTATATTTTCATGTTTTGAACCTAGTTTGGGGGTTTACTAATTGCCCATAACTCGGGCCACAACAGTAATTAAAAGGCGGTTCTACGCTCCTCAAAAACTCCCGATCAGAAGCTTTGCTGCCGGATGTAGTTTATCGTCATACCAAGGACATGTTGATATTGGCATTCCCTAATGATCAGCTTAATCTTCAGTGTGACAGCATATGGTTTCAGCTCAATCTTATTCGTCTGATAAATGCGTTGAATGACGTAGCGTCTGGTTCTAGTGTTTTCTCGTTGGTTCTCTGGAAATCCACCTCTTTGGTTTGACTCTCCATTCTTTATTAGAAAGGTTTGAAGATTTTGGGTTCCATAGTGAAACAGGACGTAAATACACTGATTGCATCCTTTGGGTTGATGTCGGTCGGGGTGTTTGATTCTTAAGATTGTAGAGAAGAGAAAGAGGAGAGAAAGGAGCTGTATGAGGGTAGGTTAGAAAGAATAGGGTGGTGGGAAAAGGCCAGGTAGAAGAAATGAATAACAGATGTGCAGAAGAAGAACGAGACAAGAAGCAACAAGTAAAAAGATTTGACTTGAACGTTTAGGAGGTGAAAAGAATATGAAGAAAATGTCAAGTAGGTAAAGAAACAATGAAAAAAATTGTATCAATGGCGAGATGGTTTTGTCAGAAAGAAAGAACACAGAAAAAGTGAAGAAGAAACCAGCGGGAAAAAAGAGATGGAGTAATGTGTATTTGCCAGAATGAAAGAAAGAAACAAGAGAACTAGAGTTGAAAAGCAATAAATAAAAAATATCATGAAAGGGAATGAAAGAAAAAGGAAAAAAAAATTGAAAAATTGAATAAAGAAAGAAAGGAGATAAAGTAGAAAAAAGAATGAAAAATATCTGGAAAAGAAATAAAAAAGACGAAAAAGTAAAAAAAAACAATAAAAAAAGAGAGAAATATATGAAGAAGAAGAAGAAAAAGAGCAAAAACATAAAGGAATAATAAGAAAGAAAGTGAAAGTTAGAGAAGAACAACATTACTAAAAAAAAAAAAGAAGGAAAAAATAGAAAACTAAAAGAGGAGGAAAGAAACTGAATAAAAATCACATAAGAAATGAACAAAAATAAAGGAAAACATTCTTTTTAGATAAATGTTAAAAGCAACAATAAAAGTAGTGAAAAAAAATAGAGAAACAAAGAGAGCGTTGAGGGACGAACATTATCGAAAGAAGAGTAATAAAACGAAGAAAAGAAGGAAATCGAGGAAGACGACAGATTTGTGGAGATGTTGAAAAGTTCTCAGCTGGACCCATTTACTGAAATCTGACCAAATGACTACACGTCAGGATTTATTTTCGAATGCCTTCTGGTTCAGGCTGATAACTTTTCAGCAGTCTTCACACTAAAAGGAACTAAGAAACAAAAGGAAGACTCAATATACACATTATAGCTATTAGATAAAAATAAAGACAGATAAATTCAGAGAAGGCGAAATGAACTGAAAATATAAGTCAAA
Organism: Acanthosepion lycidas; assembly: GCA_963932145.1. Taxonomy (NCBI): domain Eukaryota; kingdom Metazoa; phylum Mollusca; class Cephalopoda; order Sepiida; family Sepiidae; genus Acanthosepion; species Acanthosepion lycidas. The sequence continues at coordinate 92,475,432 of OZ010578.1, forward strand.
AAGCAAAAAAAAAAAAAAATGACAATCTATGTAATAAAGCAGGAGGGACTGACTCGAAAAAAGTACAAGTAAAAGGCAGAAAATTTAGATGTTTTCACTAGAGGATTTCAGATATTACGGGACAAAAATTGCTTCTATTCGAATTAACAAGCCAATTTGGACAGCTTACGGGGATATTGGAATTGAAAAAAAAAATGCATTCGAGTCAACGAAAGAAATATCAGCTTTTCTCGTTTTTTTCTTGATGATTTCAATTTTTTTCTCTCAGACTTTAAAATATTTCAACCTCTTTGCAAAGTTTTTAGTTGGTTGATTTTACAACAAATCAACATTTGTTTACTTATTTAATGTCCAATTACACTTTTTCTTTTGTTAATTTTTAGATAAACAATCTTCCTTGATTCTGGAATGTCTGAACTATCTGCGAAATACAACCGTTGTCTCAGATCAATGACTAAAAATAACTTCAAGTGGATAAATCCTCTGAGTTTTAAAGAAGTCAACACTTCAGCAGATCTTATAAACTGGCTCTATAGAATCACAAAGAACCTTACCGCAAAAAAATCCACATAACTTGAAGACTTCCAACAGCGGCAACAACAAAAATGCCAACTAAGGCTAAAAAACTCGGTCTGGCTTGCTATTTAAACCCAGAGATTGTTTCCTGATTTAGACTTAATTTACCTAATCTCATATTTGCCTTATCGCTATCTATTCCAGAATACATTAAATGCCTCGGCTCATTTTCGATTACTGGTTTCTATTCGATTAAAGATTCCTCCACCAAAGAGAAGTTGATATTTTCCTATGATTAGTTTACGATCTTTCCCAAACCGACATAGCCCAACTGAATTTCTTATATGGACATATTTTTCTTGATTAGATTGCACACGAAAAGCCAACAAAAAATGGATATTTCTTATACCCCCCCCCAAAAAAAAACCCTGACATAATCGCTTCGCGAACACTGAATGATGGCGCCGGTATCAAACTCCTAATCGGCTCACTCGTTAAAACGAAAAGTGATGTACACCCGCCACCATATTAGTTTACACACGCGCATTTACGTATGCCCGCGCACACACACATATCATTGGGTTGCTCGACGTGGGGTAATGGTTAGCAAGAATATCCCGCTAGAATAATTGCAACTGATTAATGAGTTCGATCCTCACATTTTTGGTTCTGCTTAGAAAATCGCTATATATATATATATATATATATATATATATATATATATATATATATATATATATATATATATATATATATATATATATATATATATATATATATATATATATATATATATATATATATATATATATATATATATATATATATATATATATATATATATATATATATATATATATATATATATAACGAAATGGACAAAGTCCGACAATTTATTTATTAAAGACATTTTTATGTTATAACGTTCATGGAAGATTGAGCTTCTTTGTAGCCTAACGGTAAGGCACGTCAGCGTAAATGACGGTTCCGTACAGGATGCAGGTTCGAATCCTGTCAAAGAACGAATATTTTCTATGAAAATTTCTCGGACATTCAGGCCGGTAAATGTTATTTAATACTGTTTATTATAAACAGAGCATTTACTTAAATACTTGTATCTATAACGTTAAACATAAAAATGTCTTTAATATATATATCCTTGCCGGAGAGCGAAAATTTTTCTTTAATAAGATTCCTCGAAAATTCAGGCCGGTAGACGAAAATAAATAAATATACTGTTTAATAGGTAAACGGAGCACCTACTTAAATACAGGTATCCCTTAAAAAAAAGTTTAAATTAATAAAAAATCTGTCGGATTTATAAAAAATCCATTCTAAATTTATCTTTGAAATTTAGCTTAAAGGTAGAAAATTTGTTCTCACCTAATCGACTGCCTTCTGCGGCTAGGTTTATATATATATATATATATATATATATATATATATATATGTCATATAAATGACGATGCGTTCATTTTAGGACTTTATCAAGGCAAACAATGCAAGCGAAATGTTTTGTTGTCCAAGTAACATTAAATGCAAAATTTAAAAAAACGAGACGCTCTTACGTAAGCCTCTTTCTGGATAATGGTAACTATAACAACAAGACGTTCCGCTTTCATTGTTTGCCTTTGATAAAGTTGGAATACGAAAAGCGTCTGCAAAAAAAATAATTTTTTTCCCAATTGTCATTTTTATATCAATTTGTCTTATCCACAGAATTATTTCTGCGAAATTTAAATATATATGTATATTTTCATCCACAGACAGACTGTTTCGCTGTATCACACTTCATCAGTGTCACTAGACGCCCGGTTGCCTCTAGCTAGGTTCGAAACCCGACTGAATTAGCGTCAGTCAGGGATTCTACCACTAAACAGTGGGTGAAGGTGAATTTAAGTCCAGTAGCTGTTATCGCTCTTTCCAGTAATGCTGTAGTTTCCTTTCTAACCTTTTGTTTGAAGTAGTGTGGAGACTCTTGATTATATCTTTATTTTCTCCTCAAGTTACATGTGATAAACATTTTAGCTATCGCTGCTGCAAAAAATCCTCAAGTAATGTCGTTTATGTTATTTGGTACAGTTTTTTTTTTGTGATTATGTAGCGTCAGTTCACAGGGTTCGAAGAAGTGTGGTCTTCGCGAAGCTTTCTTAAACATTGATCTGAGAAAGCGGTTGTATACAACTGACAGTTTTAATTTTTCTGAATGTGTTTGGCGCTATGCATGACATCCATATGAAACTTTCTATCAGACGAGGCTATTTATATACATGACATGAGTTTTCAGTTTAACATTTTGGTGTTGTAGCAATTGGTGGTATTGAGAGAAACTGCCTCTAGCGCAGCTTAATCTATGTTCACTTTCCTTTATTCCCATACTAAATTTGTTATCACTGGTGCATACAGCAAGGTATATGAAGTGTTTAGTATTTAATGACCCCGTTTATATATACTCTCATCATGTTTCATTCGGGCCCAGCTTTAAATCCTAATAAAAACACTCACCAGAAGAAAGAAATAAGCCATCATATACTAATCTCTTAAAGATAATAGGTCGATAAATTTAGCCAAGTCCTTTGAAATGTTTTAAGCACATAACCTTTAACTGTTCGATCGATCGGCTAAATACTTCGAGGCAAATCGATCAGCAGTCGAGTTAGGTAAACAACTGAATGGGAACGATGCCAAAATTAAAACCACAAAAGAAAAACACAAGAATTTTTCCCATAAAGTTTTAATCTAATTTATCACAATAAGTCATACTGGACACCGATTACGATTGATTGGTTGATTTGCTTTCTACGACTTATCAACTCCTTCTGCATTATTTAAGGCTGAAACACATTTCGGAAATTCCTTACGGTATCCAAGTAGCTCCCAGTCTAAGTACTGACTGTGTTCGGCGTTGCTTAACTTCAGGAAACACACGAAAGCCAGTGTCCTCATCGGGATTTTATCGTAGCTTGGCGATTTCAACATAGCGTTAGCAGAAAACTTATCTCTCTAGTCAATATTCGATCATCATCGGGTCTCATTACTTTCGTAGTTCCGTGTTCCGTGATATAAATCTTGCGGCAGAGTCAGCGTTGCAGACCATTTTTAGTTGACAGAGTGCGACCTTCAATGGGTGTTCCAAAATAACAGAATAGACTACAGCAATCAATCTAAACATTGGACGAATGAATAGCTTTTAATTATATTTCCCAGACCAAAAAAAGAAGCTATTAAATAAGCGACCTAAGCAACTCCCCGCCTCTCCCAAATTTTTAACTACGTTAATAAAACATCAAAAACCGAAAAGAATAAATAATACAAAATGAAAATGAAAAACAAGTAAAATAAATTAACCCAAATAAATAAATAAACAAACAAGCCACTCCCCAAAAATAACCGCCAGAATAAATTACCCAGAAAGCACCACTGACCCATATATATAAATAACCGAGGGAAAATTCAACACCTGCGTCCTGACGATTGCATCTAGCATGAAACAGACTGTGTGTTGACTTCAGTGTTCACTTTTATATTTATATTAGGTTGGTGCAAAAATAATGACGGTTTTTGACGTTAAAAATACGTCAAAAACCGTCATTATTTTTGCACCAACCTAATATTTATATATAACAATATCTATCTATCTATCTATCTATCTATCTATATATATATATATATATATATATATATATATATATATATATATGTTATGGGATCTTACCCATAATAATAATAATGGACTATTCCATACTTAATAAATACTGCACCTTAGGAGTAGGCAAGGAGCCAGTCGCTCAAGTTTTGACCAACTGTTCGGTTATACTCTCATCCTTCGGGGAGGTAGGCCGGCCCTGAACCCGTTTATGCGGGTTCAATGGGCTATTTTTTGGCCGAGCCCAAGGGCTCGGAATGCCCACGTTAAAAAGGCCTTGTGCTACATGACACCCTCGTGGGGGGTGGGGTGACTGAATATCGCCAGTCGTTCAAGTCTTGGCCGGCTGTTCGGTTGAACTCTCTGCCTTCGGGCGGGGAGGAACCCGAGTGAGGCTACGCCGAAGGGCGGAGTCTCTTTCGGGGAGGTAAACTGACCATGAACCCGTTTATACGGGTTCAATGGGCATATTTTTGGGCCGAGCGCACGGGCTCGGAGATCCCACGTTAAAAAACCGGCCTTGTGCCACATGATGCCCCAGTGGTGGGGGTGACTGAATATCGTCAGTAGTTCAAGTCAAGTCAGTAGTTCAAGTCGAGTCAAGAGTCGAGTTAGAGGTAATCTGAAACAGAGTCGCGTTCAGACAATTTCTACAAGACATTGGAATAGTGATACTGGTCGAGATTACATTGTTCTCACTACTAAACCTGATTGTTCATACTAACACTTTCTACTTCTCTGTATATATTCCTGTTGTAATATATCTGTGTTATTCCATACCTGTTTTCGAGTTCTTCTTTATTGGTTTTACCTTAGACTATCACCGTGGTACATGGAACCGGACCATAACAATATATGATATTGTGCATCAAATTACTAGTTGGGCGTACGGTAACTAAACATGTCTTCTGTGTGTGTGTTTGTGTGTGTGTTAAAAGTGAAATAAAATTGTGTTATATTAAATTTGGAATAATAATAACGCTAGTAATATTATGGGAGTTAAAAGAACAGATCATGAAATGTAACCATAACAACACACCAATACCTTCCTGAGATCTTCCCGCAGACTTGTAAGGTAGTGAGACCATAGCAGAAATCTTAATATGATGATGATGATGATGATGATGATGATGATGATGATGATGATGATGATGATGATGTACAAAATCTTCTTAGTGATTGTAAATTTCCTTAAATATAGAATGGAACTGTCGAACACCACATTATATCTAAATCACATCAAAGGCACTGCCACTTCCAATTGTTTGAACATCCGACGAGTAAACTTTCAAGGAGTCTTTCGGTTACCCTTCTGTTCTTTAATCCCTTTTTCGCATGAACTAAATCGCAATAACTATGGATAAGTAAAAAAGAAAGGGTTTAAACACCTATTCTAGATGATTGATATCTACCTATTTGACAAAGATGACAATGAATTGAAGGGTATTCTTAATACTGTAAAGTGTTTCAATGATGACATCGGAATGGACTTAGGATTAGATAAATGTGCAAAAGTAACATTCGGGAAAGGAAGAATTAACACTCAAGACATCTAGATTTTGTCACAAAGGTTAGGGAACTGGAACAAGAAAAAGCCTATAAATAATTAAGTGTCAGCAAAGGGGATGGAATGCAGCATACCTAAATGAGGGAGAAAGTAAGTAAAAAATACTACAGGGGTGTTCGCCTGGAGTTAAATATCTAGTTGAATTCACAAAACAAAATATCAGCCATAAACACCTTGGTTGTTCGTGTGGTGCAGTATATTTTCAATATCATTAATGAGACCATATCTGACATTAAACGAATGGATATCAAAACGAGAAACCTTCTCACTTTCTACTACATGCATCTTGCTATGTGTCCAGTTCTGAACGAGGCAGTAGATTAGTTCAAATAGAATTGTTTTACAAAACCAAAACAAACGGTCTTGAAAATACCTGGACACTACAGATGAATGGACAATGAGGACCTGTATTAAAGAACATCAACAAATAAGAAAATTTATTCACCGATAAAGGAAGCCAACAAGTACAAGAGGGTATTTCAAATGGGTGAAGAAGGGCAAATAAACCATGATACACCAACTGCAGCGGCAAAGAACCTAAAAAAGAAAGCAAAAGCAATTGCAATATAATAAATGCAGAAACGATATTAAGATAAGTCTCCTCACGATCAAACAAACTGATGTAAACAAACCCAATGGTTACATAGTATAGGATTGAAAGCTGAATCTGAAGATTTTATTCTGGCTGCACAGGACTAATGCGTACAAAACAGAATGTGCCTTCTTACTGACATGCCAGCCCCTGCAGATTGTAATGTATCTTTGAAGATCTTAAAAAAAATCGATCAAAATACAAGGATCTTGAGGTGGTAATTTAAAAATGTGGCACATGCGGAAATCAATAATTACAGTGTTAGTTGGAGCCCTCGGATTGATTGGAAAACGTTCTGATAGACTCACTGAAGGGATTCCAGGTATCCTAAAGAAATAATAATAAAAATGTACTCACATGTACAGCTCACAGATTATAAAGAGCTTTTTTTATGTAAAATGTGTATGATCTTAGTTTGCTTTTCGTTCTTTTACAAAAATAATCAGTGGAAAATGCCATGAAGCCATTTCTGACTTAGGTCTCTGGTTGGGACCCGGAAGGAAATGTGTATACAATAAGGAAATAATAATAATAATAATAATAATAATAATAATAATAATTATTATTATTATTATTATTATTATTATTATTATTATTTACTTTTTTGTTTTATACACACACACGCACATATATATATGTATATACATATGTCTGTGTGTGTGTGTGTGTGTGTGCGTGTGTGTATGTGTGTGCGTTCTGGCATATGGTTTAAAGTCATAATTTAACCTAGAGCGTACTGGCCTTGTTCAAACAGCTGACTACGCAAGATGATGTGCTCTCTCCCAAAATCTCTGCTGTTTGTTCAGCATAGCTGCAGTATAAATCACAGACGGGCTCTCTGGGTGTGGCACAAACAGAAATTTACCTGAACAATATACCAGGGTTTGGCTGGTAGACTGGCGTGCTCGCAAACGTGTAGCCGGCCATTATTATTACTATTATTATTATTACTATTATTATTATTATTATTATTATTAGTGCTAGCACAACCACCAACGATGGTTGTGCTAACGAGGGTTTGAGCGTGCCAGCCTTGTTCAGACTGTTGATCACGCTAGATAACGCACTCTCTCCCAGAAACTGTAACTAAGATCCACTCAGCATTGTTACAGTATAAACAACAGGTGTGTGTTGAACAAACACAAATGTGCCTAAACAGGCATCTGCAAAAGGGATTAGCTAGTCGCCCTAGTAAACTGGCATCCTCGGATACGAGTGGCTGCACCATTTACATTATTATTAGTAGTAGTATTATTATTAGTATTATTATTATTAATTTTTATTATTCGTATGAGAGGCAGAGAAAGAGAGAAATATTAGCAACGAGTCATAGAGGTTGAACTGTCAATAGGAAAATAATATAAAATAATTATGTATACACATAGATCTTTTGATATATATATATATATATATATATATATATATATATATATATATATATATATATATATACACGTAAAACTATAAAGACATGCATATGGAAATTTTTAAGCCAGTATATAATTGGAATTTTAGGATCATCTGGTAAAAATTTAAAGATAGTCAGATGAGAAATGATGACTGCTTATAAAATACGCCAAACAAAGTAAATTATAAATAAACACACAGGCACCAATCGATAGTCACTCACTTAACTGGTCTGTATTGCATAAACACGAACCATCGACCTGAGTCTGTCTGTTGGAAGTTTGCGTTGGGTACGTGATGTGAGTACACTTGGGGCCAACAGATCTCCCACCATTGCAACAAATCGTAGATGACTGGCTCGGCGTGTCGGTAAATAACTATGACTGGCTTAAGAGCTACGTTGACTTTGTCTTCTTGTTTGTCCCTTTTCTATATTCGATTCTTGCCTTGTCACGAGTTGTGGCAGAACTGGAAAAAAGTAAAGATTTAAAAGAAAACACTGACATAATTTTCTTCATATAACAATATATGGTAATCATAACATTTGCCTTTTTCATTATTTAGCATTCATTGGCTGAACAGCCAGTGCTATAAAGCAAAATATGGCTTCGTTTGTACGAATGACTAAATCAACCAGTTATTTGTCAAATCTATCAGTTGAAACTAACAAGTCACTGAGGGGATTTTTTAGAATAATTTCCTTTTACAGTTAGTCAGAGTCCTATTGTATTGTCGACTATCATCTGCAAGCAATTAGAATTTAATAAAAAGCATCAACATAAATTGGTCATCATCATCATCATCATCATTATCATCCTTCGGCTTCCCTATGGTTGGTCGGAACTCCATTGACAATCCCTTTCCACACTGTTCGTTCCTGCATTGCAGTCCTCAGATACCCAATGTACAATCTAGAGTCCCGAGCTACGGTGTCTGGAAAAGTCAGTTTTCGTGAGAAGACACATCCAGAAAGATACCATGGGAGTAAGGATGAGACGATTTCCTTGTCCGCTCGGTGGCAGTGACCGGCAAACTGTAATGTTTTTGTTTGAGCTTAAAAGAAATTGGTCCCAGTTCTCCGTAAATTGTGTCAAACGCTGCATGGGATTTCCAAATGATGTTGTGGACATTCCTAAGTAGATTTAGATATATTCCATCCAGTCGTCTTTCAAGACGAGCAGATAATATCCAAGTTTGTGATTCATACAGTAGGATTGGTTCACTCAGTGTACGAAAGGTTTGAACTTTTAAGGAGAATGGAAGGTTCGAGCGCCAAATCTTGTGAAGTTTGTTACACGCATCACATGCAAGAGCTTTGCGGATGTTGAAGTCTTTTTTGGGAATCTAATGTGAGATACAAGATATTTGAAGTCCTCAACTCTATTGATGGATGCATTATTGAGTGACTTCAACTAGAATGTTCCAGGGGAGGTTGTGATACATTCTGTCTTACGCTGCAATATAGACTTCCCTTTTTTACTGCTTGCTCATGTGATTGCAGCAAGGATACTACATCCTTGATACATTGAAAAATTAATGCAAGATCATCGGCAAAGTCAAATTCAGTCAAGTATTGTGAAGGATACCGACTATGGCGAGGTTTCAAAAGGTGTTCTTTTTTCCTCCATTGTTGTAGAGAGAAATACGCAGAACTATAAGCAGAAAATGAGAAAGTGTGTCACCGTGTAGAACTACTTTAACTTCAAAGAATCCGTCTCGCCATTAGGCGATACATTGGTGGCAGTAATGTTTCTGTACTGAGCTCTGATTGCCTCAAGTATTCTGGTGGGGGGATACAATAGAGTTAGAGGATTTTGAACATGAGGTCTCTGCTGATGGAATCAAATTGGCCATACCCGCACATTTATTTCAAGGAAACTGACCTGTCAACTCTCCGAGCAAAGGACTATATATAACCTTCCTGTTATAATAGTTTTCCAAATTTTTAAATTATATTTTATCAGTTTAACATTTTTTAATGAGATATTATCAGTATTTTAGTAAATTCTTCAGCCTGCACCAAGTGAATATTATTCATCAATATCTCTAGATATGGAACTCCAGAACACTGCAGGAAGGTTCAATCTTGTTTTCTATGACGAAAGAGCTATAAATAGTAATGTTATTTGTTTTGTGTCTTCTCAACTGAGCAATGTTGAGAGGAAAAATAATTTAGGATTTCAGTAATAGCACTAACATTCATAATCTGGCTCCCATCTTCAAAGTCCATTCAAGAGCCATCAAGAGAACGGTGAATAAGTTTAAAAAAGAGGGAACAGTAGAAAGGAAAATGTATCAGACGGTCACAACAGGTGGTAAAGAGATCAATTGGAAAAGATCCAACTCAATCCATAAGACGTTTGGCACGTGAGGGAGGAGTTACAGCTATGACAGTCCAACGAACAGTGAAAAAACTTGAAAATGAAATCGTACGTGAAACGTATGAGGAAACTTGCTACTCCAGGACAGAAATTTAGAAGGTTAGAAAGGACGAAGATTATCTTGAATAAGTTGGCAAATTATCATGGAATATATATATATATATATATATATATATATATAATTCTCAAAATGTATGTTTGTATGTATGCGTGTGATCGGATGTTTATCCGTTTCCACTGTTTTCATCCGATTTCGATGCAAATTTTCTTTGATAGATAATTCTTCTATGTCGATTTTGGGTACAGATTACACATTCTCCTTCTCTTGGCCAAGCAAAATCTCTCTCAAGCGAGGTTACCTTTTTCGTTGCATAAAGCCCATCGCTACAGCTCCTTTCATTGCCGCTTATAGACATTCCCAATTTATTTTTTTTTATTGTCCTGCCAGTTTTTGCATTGCATTCACCGGAGTAATAAGTGTGTGTGTGTGTGTGTGTACCGGGTGTAATAGCAAAATTGTCCAAATCATGTAAAATCACAAACACACACACTTATATATATATATATATATATATAAAGAACAAAATGGCTCAATAGAGCAGTGAAATTGGTTTGGCTAAAGGTGGCTTTTCCACCCGGAAGAAGAGTGGACAACGACTTACACCTGTATAGTCATGGATAGAAAGCCACCTAGTGGTTTTGTGCAAAGTTCCTTAGCAGACGAGGTTGGGTAATCCCATAGTATAAACGACCAGACTTCGAATGGCGATTTTCAGATAGACACAGTGTTCCCACTTACACAACTAGATATTTTCCTACCGTATTTGACCTTGTGCCTTTTTACTTTTAACAAATATCAAGGACTCGATGTATCATATGAAATAACCCTTATCTATATATCAATATATATAGCATGATTTTATCTATATTGTTATTCTGCTGGTTTGTATGTACGACACAAACTTATGTATGATTTAGATTGCTATCATGATTTTTCGCTTTTCTCCACGAATATCTGTACTGTTTGGCTTCATTAATTTGGAATTATATTGTTTTTATTTTCATTTTTTTTTGAGATTTGGGTTTCTTCGAGTGTCTACTACTTTTTAACTATTTTACTTTTTATTTTATTTGTTAACTGTTTATTATTTCGCCTGCGATTTTTCTTCCATTTCTGTTTGTTTCTTTTTAATATTAACTTTTTCAAAAAAGTATAGTCGTCCCAGAGTCGGATCTGTTTCCGTCTACATATTCTAGGAAGCGATTCACGTATTTTGACCAAGGCGGATAACGATATTTGATACCTCTATGTTGTTATGATCAATATTTGGGAACATCAGTTTAGTTTCTTACAGAATTCCAATCTTAAATTTTCGTTTTTTAGCGCTGGGATATTATAACCAGGAGGGAATATAGGAAAGGTTTGAAGAAATATTGAGAAAACTCGAAAGAAAACCAGTTGAATGGGAAAAAAAGCATATATATGGAAAGGTAATCAATGGAGAAGGAAGAAAATAGAGAGAGACAAATTGGCTAGCTCGGTATGAAAAAAAACAATGAGCCAAAGATTTTGAAGACAGGTAGTGAAGGAAAGGTGTAGAAAACCTGACGCATTAAAATTCTTTATGGAACGATAGAGCGATAGAAACATAATAGACACCATTCAATTAGAATATACATGCATTTCTCGTTTCTTTTTCGTATATGAAACTAAGTCATATTTATATATCAAGATAAAAAAATCGAACATTTGAAAGGATAAGGAAAAAATAAAAAGATACAGGAAAAGAGTTACAGAAATGGAGAAACATGAGAAACGGTTGTCTACAACTGTGAAATTACCAGAGATTATTATTATTATTATTATTATTATTATTATTATTATTATTATTATTTCCTTTGATTTCTTGTGTGCACTCATTACCTTCCGGGTCCAAGCCAGAGACCTATAGTCAGAAATGGCTTCATGGCATTTTCACTAAACATTTTTTAAGCCTAAGTTTACATACATTTTGCATAGATAAAGTTCTTCATAGTGTGTGGGCTGTTCTTGTGGGAACAATTTTTTTTAATTTCTTTAAGGCATGGGCTAACAGGAATCCCTTCAATGAGTGTATCAGAACCTTTTCCAATTAATCCGAGGGGACTCCAACTGCAACTGGAATTATTGATGTCCTCATATGCAACATGTTTGAGATTTCCATTTCAAGATCCTTGTATTTTCAGAGATTTTTGAAGATTTTCAAAGATACATTAAAATCAGCAGAGACTGCTATGCAAATGAGAAAGCAAATTCTGTTTTTCTGAGCTTTGATTGCTGTTTATGTGTGTAAAGTCTCATAAAATGTTACAGGCAATCTTACACATCTGTAACCGGGTTACTATCATTTTCTTGTAGTTTCCTTCCCGTAAAAGTTGCGGATTTTCCAGTGCAGATGTTGGCCCACCCTATTAATGGCGAGTTTTATATTCAGTGGATGATAATAACATGAAACATAATACAATATTGTCAATTGCTTCTAAATATTAATCACAGAATCGTCTTTTCGAGTTCACCCAATTTTTCAGTATTATTATTATTATTATTATTATTATTATTTGTGTATGTTATGTTTCCTGTTTTGCATCCTGTAAAACCGGGTCCACACTATGGTCCTTAGGCCCTATAGGAGAATTGTCATTTAATTGATAGCACTTTTCTTAATATATGGGATGTTCCTAGTAGGGTGATCTTCTGGACAACTTGTATATGTTGTATTCCGTTTCTTTTATTAATTTCTAATTATTTGTATGTACCATGTTGGTACTTGTTGTTGATGTCAAGGTCTTAATCTGTAGTTTTTGTTAGTTTACCGATTCTTCTTTGATTGCTACAAATTCCGACCATTACGTAAACCCTCTTAGAATGTACATTCGTTTGCTTTCTCGGTTCCCGAGTGAGATACTGATATTTTTATATTCTTACTTTCTTTTGTCTTCAGACTTTTGTCTACTGACATTGATACGTTTACTGTTGAGTGAAATGTCATCTTTTTCTCAAAAAATTTGCACACACAACTTATTTCTATAAATTAAAGGACTTACAGCCGCATCATGTTGAAACACCGATTCTCATCCGATCACCGAAGTTAAGCAACGTTGAGCCTTTTCAGTGCCTAGATGGATGACCGCTTGGGAATACCAGGTGCTGTAAGCTTAGATATGCAAGCGATGTAATGGATAACGGAGAAATCGTAGAGTCCAGTTCCAATTCCCATCAGGTTCGTCATATTCACTTACGAGGGGATGGTATGAATCCAGCTCTCCTATTCCCTAGCTATGAGTTAAATATTAGAATTTGTATCAGAAAATTATTATTATTATGTCAAAATATCCGGAGAAAAATTATATTCAGTGGATACATACGTTTGAATAGACATCCATTTTTTAACACAATAAATTTGTCTTAAAAATGTGTATGGTGTGTTAATGTTCCTTTGTGTGTATGTATGATTTTGCGTATATATCTGCGTATGCGTAAATCTGAGTGCAATTATACTTGTGTGTACGGGCATATGTGTATGCTTACATTTGTCTGCGTATATTTTCGAGCGTTTTAAATGTGCGTGTGTGGCGACTGTTTTTCTGAGTTTGCAAGATCAGTGTTCGTGCGTCTGCGTACTAGCTTGCTTATTTTTGTTTCCGGGTCTATTGCGTGCCTGTATGTGTGTGTGTCTGTATGTACTTGAGCGCATAGGTGTATTTTGTAAGTGATGAATTTGTCCTGTGTTTAGCACAAGCATATAAAATAAGGAAATCCTGTTGAAAAGCTAAAAAATCATACCTAATAAATCACATTCCCTCTTTAATGTGCGATTCTCATTAACGCAAGGAGAAAAAGATTTGAACACCTTTTTATGAATCATTGTACACAAGAAAACACCATGTTTCGTGCAAGTTTGAAATCACTTTCCGCCGATATTTAATTCCCGCTTTAAAAGTGTAACACAAAATATACACACACACGCGCGGGCGCACACACACACGCGCGGGCGCACACACACAATATATATATATATATATATATATATATATATATATATATATATTTCAATTAAAAGGTGCAATTATAATTTATAAATTCATGAATCATTCATACAAAAAACAAATATAGAGGTTAATGATTTAAATAGCGAGAATACTTCGTCGCAAACAATATAAATAAGATACATCAACCCCGAACCTGTATATGAATGATATGATCCCTGTTTATAAATTCCAGTTGCATAATGTCTTTTTAATTTTTACAAGCTTTCGACTGTTTTTACAGACATCATCAGGTATGGAAATAGATTTTGTTCTTGTTTTTACTTCTCGTTAATAAGACGACAACGAAAATAGAGATGTAACTCGAAAAAATGCTATGAGAAATGTGTTATTGTTTTGGAACGTGCGGTCGCAACGCTGAGTTTGAATTTAAATTTTAAGGTTGTGCGTTTTTGTACAAATATAGCAATAAGAGAATTCTTTTTTACTGGTAGATTTTCCGTCAATATGGCATGAACTATATTTTTCAATAATTACAGTAATGTCACACTTATTATCCGAATGTTGCACGTTGGATCAGATATTTTAATTTCAATTAAAATGTGCAATTATAATTTATTTAAATCAATTAAAATGTGCAATTATAATTTATTTAAATCATTCATATACAGGTTCGGGGTTAATGTATCTTATTTATATTGTTTCGCGACGATGTATTCTCGCCATTTAAATCATTAACCTCTATATTTGTTTTTTGTATGAATGATTCATGAATTATATATATATATATATATATATATATATATATATATATATATATATATATATATATATGATAGAATACAGTTTTAAGTTATGCTCATAATGGGCAGTCAAATGACAAAATAATGATTTTCCTTCCCAGAAGAAATTTCAGACTGATAATAAATTTTTAAATGTAGTTATTCTAACTGACTACATCGAAAAAGTTATTATCAGTCTTAAATTTCTTAATACTGAGCAATTTAAGAACTTGTATTAAAATCTTCATCTTCCCGAAATACTTGGTCAACATTTTCTTTTGGTCGAAATACAGTTTTTGTTACATACATACATAATGCTTTCACCAATGATGAGTGCATAACAAAGAAAAGAATAAAAAAATATAAGCAGTCAATGGCTGATACCAACTGAAGAGATATTTGGTTAGATGGATGTAAAGCTCTATTACCAAATTAATCTTTTATTGAGTTTTCCAGAAAACAGAAAAATATAACATTTAGCTACAGAGGAAGCGTCCGGTTAGCAAGGTCGAATTACTGTTTTTAAACTGCAAATTATCAATGATTTCTCCCGAACGCTCATATCTGTATTTATAAAATAACGTATAAACAGAAAATATATTTAAAATAATTGTCGGACTTAGTCCATTTCACACACACACACACACACACGCGCGCTCGCGCATATATATATATATATATATATATATATATATATATATATATATATATATATATATATGTGTGTGTGCGTTTGTGTGTGCGTGTGTGTCTAATACCTAAATGCATGCAAACCCGAATATATTTGGTTAGATGGTCTGATAACTATGTAAAGCTCAATTACCCTATTTAACATAAGCAAATCTCACATTGGAACATTTTTAAATATATTTTATTTTCGGACCGGATACCACGAGAGATGAGCATTTCTTAAATATGATAATTGAGCCTTGCTTTGTTGTATTGTCTTCCCGTAACTTAGTGGTAAAGCATTTCTTGCTTATAAATTTATAGCGAAATTCCTCGATTTATAACTATTATCTCTGTATATGAAGACATTATGTCTCCAAAAATGGTCGTAACATATGTCTCTCCAGTATTATATCGTAGGATCCACAAGGTATCAACGAACGCTCGGAACACAGAGTATTTATGCAAATTAGATGTTAATTTATATGGATATATTTTGCATGTACGTATTACAGTAGAGAATATTAAAAAAATACGACTTCATTCACAAAGGACGAGAAAACCAAGGAGTGGTTTGAGAATGCTGAGACAAGATGTCGACAACAATGTTAGAGAAAGGATATCAACAACCATCAAGGACTTTTTCAAGTATCCTTATGAATCAGTCTTCTTTTAATCAGATTTTGTGACGATTCTGAGCACGCTTCATTCATTAGTGGGGAACATGGACACTCTTAAAAAATAAGGAGAAAAAAACCATACAAATATAATTGCTTGTATCCTTATTGAAGCTCAGAGAACAGTGTCATTATACTATAAGTTTTTCAGATTAATATCCATTGTGAATTTGATGACTGCATCTTAACCGATGTGATCTCCAGTTTTCATCATCAATTGAAGAGAGGGATACTGGAAAAAAAGTAAAAATGCAGAAAAAAAGATTACGATATTCGATCAACATCTGAGGAAAGATGACTAACCCACTTTCCAAAACAAGCAAAAACATGCTCTCTGAAAATATTCAATAGTTAATTGCTTGCCAAAGTGATAAAGAAATATGTCATCTAATCAAAAGGTGATAATGAACTCTTTTTTTTACTGTCTCCAGCGACTAAAGAATTAAACAGTTTTATATGCTGTAAAATACCAAACTTACAATAATTAATATTAAAAAAATCCCTTTTGTCCCGACAAACTTATTTCTATCTAACAGACCAGGGTCGTAGCAGATGTTTTTTCTTCATTTTTTTTCTTTGTGTGTGTGTGTGTGTGTTATGTGCCCCCAAAATATAGTATTTAGCCTTAAGTTATCAAAGGCTGCCAACACGGTTAGCGGCAAGAACATTTAAAATTTCCTGTACCTCCTTCCTTTGATAGTTTTTTCTTGTATTTCTTTCTTTATTGCATTTTGTTAAAATAAATCTTTGGAAAAAACAAGACATCTGGTAAAAGTTTGTGAGAAGCCAAAATTCTAAAGAACATATGTTTCTTCATTTAATGTGAGGGAAATTATTTCTGTCATATATCCAATATTATTTGGATGCTCAAAGAAGACGTGATCGTCGGAGCAACATTAACATGTTAGACTCTTCGTAAGATCAGAGACAGCATTTTAATGACATTTTCCACTATGTTCTGACGGACAAATCTCTTCTTTGGGATTTCAGTTATAGACACTCATTCACTGATATATCCAATATTGTTCCGACGCTTACAGCTCACATATTAAAGACAAATATTAAATTGGTGTTAGCTATATTAATGAGACTTCGCAGAATTCGAGATAATATTTCACTGATATATCCAACATTAGTCGGAGGATCAAATCCCTTAGTTGAGTGTCATATATGTTAATGACAAAGTTAGCGACTAAATCTCACTGATAACATTGTTCGATGTTCAAATTTCTACATTCAGCGTGTTCTCTGTTAATGGCTAATTCGAAATTCAGCGACAGATTCTTACTGATGCATGCAACATTGTTCGGACTTTCAAACAACTTTGAACGTTAGATATGCGAATAACACTTCTCAAATTCAAAGACAATATTTCACTGATATATCTGACATTGTTGGGATAATCAGATCTAGTCTTTGAGCGCTTAGTATATTAATGACAATTAAAGTTAGAGGCAACATTGCAGTGATATGTAATCAGCTTTACTGTGAAAATAAGTAATGAGTTTAACGCCTGATGTAGTTATTTCTATTTCAAAATTTGTCATCATTAATTGTATTCCTTCGTAATATCTTCTTTAATGTTTGCATTATCCTTTTACAGTACCTCCCTGTACTAAGTGCGATTACAATAGTAGCCCAAGAACCGTGGAAATATTCCCCTATCAAAACTTGTGTTTGTATACGTAGTCTTATACGTAGATTTAGCATTGTGTTGCCTGTAACTAAATTCTGCCAAGGTACCTTAACTATAGCGTGTCACCTGCTCGTCTTAAAGTTTTAAATGTTTTTTTTTTGTTGTTGTTTTTGTTTTTCTTTTAAAATTCAACCCATTCTGAAGCATTGGATGAGGATTGTCTTGGATTCATTTCAGAACAGGCTATATAAATTTCTTGCTTTGGAGCCATTCTGAAAGTGAAATGAAAAAGAAAAAAAATGGGGAAAATATATTTAACAACTTTCGACATGAACTGAAAATTTTAAAGAAAAAATATAGAATAAATGTTAACAGCTTTTTTTAGTAGTTCCTCATTTTCTTTAATCACCTGAAACGCCAGCTTATGGAATAAGTCTTATAATTCATTATTTAAGCATACACATACAAATTCACATACACACATTTCTTTCTTTCGTTTTTGGCTCAGATGAAACCTAGAAAGGAGAAACGTGTAATTAAATCTAGTTTTAATGAAGCGTTTTCCATTTGTCAAATTCCATATATATATATATATTAATAAATAAATATATACTTACGTTTGTAGTGCAACTCAGAGTTACATGGTTACCCAATATATCAGTCACAAATGTTAAATGAACTATTTAATACGATTGTTTCAAATAATTCTGGGTATCATGTGTGGAACCCCATATTATATGCAGATACAAAGTTCAAAGTTATAAATTTAATATAATACTGGGGAATAAATTCATAATATAGAGGGTTGGTAGGTAGATACTTGAAAAAAAATCATGATATATAAACTTATATGTTATTTTTTCCGTTAAAAATAGCTACAGTAGATATTATATAATATGACGTATAAAAAATGTGGGGTTAATTTAAAAATTATAAGGGATAATGAGAAATCATAGTCCGAATATAAACAGTGTAAATAAAAATTTTCTTTAACAGTATTTATAATGTCGTAAACGCATTATATTCTAACCACAAAACTCTCGTATCGCATATTGATTGCCATGTTCCGAAACTGTACAAATAAACTAAATGAAACAATATGAAGCCATTTAATAGATTTGCTATGAATCATTTTTCTATACCCTTTGATATTTTTTCTATATTTTCGTCTGTTTGATTAGACCTTACATAGCAGTTCTTAGCCTGTCACGACACTACCCCGATTAAACTTTATATTGCAGTCTCAGATATATAAGCTCTAATCAAGGTATATATCTTATCCATTTCAGTTGTTTGATTTTCATATCACCTAATTTAATTGTTCAAACAGTAATTAACTACTTTCTATTTTGTTTAGGCTGTTCACAAAACACTGGATCGACAACTACAAGGCAGAAACATTTCCTTTCTGTTCCAAAAAAGGTAAGTTCGACATTTATTTATCTTTGAATTTTTTCTTTTAACGGAAGCATCTTTTGCCGAACGAAATATTTCTCCATTAAGAACAGTCAGCTCCACAATATTCATGCATGTATTTCACACACACACACACACACATATATGTATATATGTGAAAAGTGTGTATATATATATATATATATATATATATATATATATATATATAATTATTTATATATTATATGCGCGGTACTTATTAGAAAGCGCTCAATATCAGAGATAGAGCTATACACAGTCATCAAAAACAAGCAAATAACCACCTTTAAAATAATAAATAAACTTAAAAAAAATAAAAATAATAGCAATTCTTAGCTATCATAATTTTACACAGACTCCACCACACGTATACTCATCGGGTGTACGGACATGAATCTATGTTTGCGTTAGCATGAGTGACATCACGACGACGACCCCCCACTTCCATGATAGCACCAGTACACGGAATATACATAAACCCAAATTTTTAAAAAAATGAATCAGTTTGACGATCGCAAAAGCGTGAAACCCAGGGACACAAACTCACATCAATCCAAACAAATATATATATATATATATATATATTTATATATATATATATATATATACTGTTTGCTCTACTCTGTACTGAGCACTATTTCAAGAATAGTATTTTTGGTTATTGGAATTTTATTCCGTCTATACCATTCTTAAACCGAGGTTTTTATAAAACTTTTCGATTCTAATTTGAGTAATAAGAATGTATAATTACTTATCAGGAAATCTCGATGAAATAAATCATAAACGAATCTGACATGTTCATCATTAATTAATCATAGCTAAGAATCGGAGGCTCCTGAAGGATTGAAGTTCAAATATATATATATATATATATATATATATATATATTATTCCAGGATTATTTTTTAACTTATTCAAGATGATTTCGCCCTCTCTAACCTTCTAACTTTCTGTCTTGGAATAACAAGGTGCTTCCTAGATGAGGAAAGAAGGCTTGAAAAATTTGATACTCACAAATTAAAGGCAAGGGAGATAGAGGAAAACCAAACATAACCTACTGAGCAAGCTTGAGCAAATAGATGGAACAATGTTTATGAGAGATAGTTTTATATCAAATGGAAACAAAAATCACATATTTAGAATCAGAAAGAGTAAAATGAAATTTCTAAGGCACATAATGAGGAAACAGGGCTTGGAAAATTTGACACTCACAAGACATATTGAAGGCAAAAGGAACAGAGGCAAGTAGCAAATAACCTGCCTAACAAGCTTGTTTAAATGGTTGGAAGCTCTAGAGTGTTCTTGAGTGGGTTGAAAGTTAATACCATTACTGAAAGCCCGAATGATCTTTTGCCACTCACTACTGATCAACTGGGAAAACAAAGGGGCTGACACAAAACGACATTTCTATTTCTAGCTGAATAACTCAAATAGATTTTCATTTATTCATACGACACATGGTGTCATGGTGGCTAAACCTTTTTACGGAAAACCTGGAAAAAGAAACTCAATTCTTTTAGTATTTTTTTTGTTTGTTTTTTTGGGATATTAAACATTTTGTGGGAAGAGCAATTATACTGTTATAGGATTTTGACTTGACAATTTTGCTCTTACACCAGTTATATATATATATATATATATATATATATATATATATATATATATATATATATATATATATATATATATATATAGCTATACGGCCTGACGATTGCGCCTAGCATGAAAACAGCCTGTCGCCTCTAAGTATTGACTTCAATGTTCACTTTTATATTTACACACACTCTATCTCTGATATTGAGCACTTTATCCCATAATTATAACACACCTTAAGAGTGTATATATATATATATATGTGTGTGTGTGTGTGTGTGCGCGCGTGTGTGTGTGCGTGTAAGAAGAGAATAGGAAAACTTTATGAAGAAAATCATATTGTTTTTTACAGATATATTTTATTTATATCTGAATATATATATTCTGTGTCGCGATGGAATCATATTTATTAAAAAGTAATTATAATATATATATATATATATATATATATATATATATATATATATATATATATATATATATATATGCGCAGGTTCCTACGCAAATGCGGATACGCCGACGTACAAGAGTACACGCACACACACAAAGCAGAAAATATCAACCTTATAACAATAATAAACCGCATATTTTTTTATAACTCAATATAAAAATAAGTTAGTGATGTCAACGAATACTCGTTGTCACTTTTGTAATGTCAACGACTACACGTTGTCACTTTCTTCATGGTCGTTGTAGTAGAGACTTTGTAATCGATACAACTATAGTAACTTCGTTGAACAATACTGGTGGCAGACGCCTTCGAATAACACTCGCAAAAATTTATACTTGCTCGATTATACTCGCTCGAATAGTAACCACCTTATAGGGATCTGAATAGTAATCCGTATAGTGATCATTATAGAGAAAATAGTATAGTACATAGAGTACAGAACAGCGGTCCGTATAGCAATTGCTAATTCCCATGTATATATATATATATATATATATATATATATATATATATATATATATATATATATATATATATATGAGGAGTTTCCTTATTCAAATTTATTATTATTTCTCCCTCTTACAAAAAGTTTTTTTCTAAAAAAATTATAGATTTATTTTTAATTCGGTATTTCATTACATCGAACGTTATTATAATGGACAGTTCGTATTTGAAATAGACGCCACATTTTTATTCATGAAAATGTGTGAATAGGTGCAATACACACTGTTCCATATATAAAAACTCGACGTCTATTTCAAGTACGAAGTGTCCACTATAGTAAAGTTTGAATATGCACACACACACACAGACATATATATATATGTACACACACACACACACACACACACACATACACATACACACACACATATATATATATATATATATATATATATATATTCACCAGACATTTTATTATGTCTACTATTCTAGTGCCAGGTTGGCTCTGTTATTGCGTTATAACCCACTTAATTCTTCTTTGCATAGATTCATTAATGTTCTGGAAGCCCTCTTTCGAATTGTTTATCCGTGCTTTTATTATGGCATAGCGCAATGTTTATATATTGAGAAGCTGCACATCCTGGTTTCGAATCTTCCTTTCTACCATCTCATCCAAAAGTTCTTTATGAGTTTGAGATCCGGTGACTGTAGAGGTCACTTCGACACAGAAAATTTATTGCTGTGCTCCAATAAAATAATGCGCAACGATTTTTGATTTGAGACATGATGCGTTGTACTGCTGGAAGTGGCTCACTAGAATATGGATTCACCGAAGTTATAAATTGAAGCACGTGGTAAACCACAATATCTAGGTACATTTGCAGCATTCTGACATTCGTTGTAATTTCTGATTCTTTTTTCTGACTATTCTCTGTAAAGCCTGGAAATGATTCTGTATGAAAACCCTGGTAGATTAGCAATATTTGAAAACCTCAACACCAACCCGTCTGGCATCAAGTATCATGCTGGATCTAAAGTCATTGAAATCACAATTCCTGTCTATACTAATGAAAGAGAGAAAATTAACCAGATTGCAATCACTATGTTTAAGTGCCTGTATCTATTAAATTGATGCACGTCATTGTCATAATAGAAGTTTATTTAAAAGAGCATTTGTTCACGTGTAATGTAATTGCCAGTGAGTGCGCGCGTGCACACACACACACACACACACACACATATATATATATATATATATATATATATATATATATATATATATAAATTATAGATACTGATATCAACACTGAGTTGCGACATTCTGTTACATGAAACACTTTTTATATTTACACACGCTATATCCCAGATATTGAACACTTTTGTCCTATATGCTATAAATATAGCATACCTTTAAATTATATATATATATATATATATATATATATATATATATATATATAT
This sequence comes from Acanthosepion lycidas, assembly GCA_963932145.1. NCBI lineage: Eukaryota > Metazoa > Mollusca > Cephalopoda > Sepiida > Sepiidae > Acanthosepion > Acanthosepion lycidas. Next base: position 92,498,714 of record OZ010578.1, read on the forward strand.
ATATATATGCATGATAAGATATAGTTTTAAGGTATGTTATATTCATGGCTTTAAGTGGCCAATATAAAAGTGGACATTGAAATCAACATACAGGGACGATATTCTGTTTCATGCTTAAACGCAATCGTCAGGTCTGACGATTTCATTTAATCATTAAAAAACTTCAATGCCCAATGTGTGTGTGTGTGTGTGTGTGCGTGCGTGCGTTTGTGTGTGCGTTTGTGTGTTTATCTTGTTTGTGAACAAAATATAATTATCTTGTTACTCGCCTGTATATATAATCATATTTGCATTTGTGTGAATCAATGCATGCTTATAAAACTATATTGTAAGATATCTCCGAATACTTTGCGCTAATTGCGAGATTTCATACAGTTGGCTTAATTATTGCATGGATCAAATTACGCAGCCTTTTCTCTTGTATCTTGCTGGAAATACTACACATCCCTTTTTGCGGGAAGACATGTGATGTTAATTTACATAGTTTTCTTCTTATTTTGCAATCCAAATTCTTTTCCTCTTCGGGCAGATCTGCCTACGTTGTTTTTTTCTCTTCTTTATCTATAACACATCCCAACTTTTAATACGAAAGTTAATTTTCTATGCATATTTGTGAAACAACGAACACAATATTATATCTAGATAAGGTAATTTTCTGATGTGTTTTCTTGAATTGTCATAGATTTGAACTCCGAATTTCAGTTTTTAATGATTTTCGTAAATATCCTTATGAACTTTCCTTTGCGATTACTTCACTATTATTTTGGTCTGACTCTAAGAAAAAGACTTATGTCTCTTCTACTTTCCATATATTTCTTGCTAATGTACACTCATACCTTGGTATTGTTGACCATGTTCACCATAGTCTATGAATATAGCGCAGTACGTAATCTGTAGCGCAGTACGTAATCTGTTCAATGAAACAACGTTAAAGATTAATACCCTCGAGTCAGATACTCTAATGAATCTGACTATATCGCCAATACCACCAGCAGCTGTTCCGTAATTCTTCAGGCTTCGATATCAAAGGCTCGCAGTGAATATTCGCGAAAAACATGGCCGCCTTTATACACGTTGCATTGAATATTTTGAGCCTTCTGATTGGTTAACCCTTCTATTGGTGAACTATAAAATGAGTCAGCTCATTTTGGCTGGCTCACTAGTACACCAGGGTACCCAAAAATTCCAACAGGTATTACCTAACTCCCTTTAATGGACATCGGAAGCAACGGCCAAAATCTGGGGCAGCCGTCCCAGTTTGTAAGTTTCGCACGCTACGGACGGAGTTGTGGTATCTCTGGATACAAGCCAGTGCTTCGCAAGCTGACCGCTAGTTGGAAAACCGTCACTTTGTCTGCATCAATGTAACCACACGTGTACTCCGTGGATTCTCCACCACACCTTTTTAAAACTCCATTGTGTTTAAGTTGTTTTTATATTCAGCATTTTCTATAAACATGTCATCTGGAGGAAAAATAGAAAAGCGGAAATGGATGAGTTGAGCAGTAGCACAAAAGCTTGAGTTAATCAGACTTAATGTGGGTAACTACGGACAATCAGCATTATCGGACCGATTTTTCTCCGTTTTTCTCCGTTAAAACGAGGTATCAGTGTACCAAGGAAAGAAGTTTATGTGTTTTACGAACTATATGTCGCAGGATTGCTTACATATCACCGATTTGAACAAATATTAAATTGCAGCCTGAAGATCCTTATAAATCTTGTTCATTGTACTAAGTTGGTAGAGAAAGAATTATTCCAACAAATCTCTGTATCAAAGCCCGTCATACCGGGGTTATTTTTGGCTGCTACCGAAACCGCTGAGTACCCAAAATTTAATACATTTGCTTCAAGCCATATCCCCACTAGGGAGCGTTATGCACAAAATTCCATACTACAAATCAGGCATCTACTCCGTCGACAAGAAATTCTCAAACACAAAAAGGCAGATAGGATCATAATTACAGTTTGGTTTCTAGAACAGAGTTCCAGCGAGGAAGGTATCGTTTTTCGCTGTTTACCCTCAGCGAATAAGCTTCAGTCATATTTTGCATTTATACATATATAAAATAGTCAGACTCGCGAATACATCTGATACCTAGACTGAGAAGACTGCAGCTGTGCCTCTACTGAAAAATCATTTACCACGTCGTGGTAAAAATAGCAAAGCTGGTTATATTATTTTTAAAAACACATGTAATATAGACGCCTGTAGTTTTCATCATGCTCCCTTTCTTTGGTCAGGTGTATAAATTTAACTACCGGAAACCCAGTTAACAGAATGATTTTGTTACAACGTTTCTGCAACGCTACATAGAGATTATTAAACAGCAATTGTTTCTAGGCTCCTCACAATGTGTCCTCATCGATACAAGTTAACGTTACATTGTAACGTTATATTAACAGAAATCAATAATAAATTCCAGGAAGATATTAGATCGGGCATTCATCATCTAAATTAAAAATAATACAAAAATAAATTGTATACCTTCTATACATATTGTTAAGAGAAGAAAAAGATTTTCTGATCTGGTGGTAGGAATTTTTCGGCTACAAATCTCCGCAAATTTACGATAACGTCGTAGTAACAACGTTGCGGTCAGTTTACGGCCAGGAAAATAATTAATTTCGACATTATATTAATGTCGCCCCAACGTCACCAAATTACAACCTGTCTGCAATGTTGAAAGAAGATTCCCTGCTAGCTGGGAAGTTTGTGTTACACTTTCTATTTGTATATACTAGTCTACGCATTAATTTTATGTCTTTATTAGGTCTCTCGAATGCATAGACCGGTAGACCAAATATATAGTGTTTAAGGAAAAAACAGGCCGTCTATTCAAACACGGGTATCCACTAAAATAACGTTTGGATTAATAAGAAATAATAACGGATTAAAAATAGAATTACTTAATTCCTTAGAAATTGATCTGTGGACATATAAGATTGTCAGATTTGTGGATATCCCTGATACCGGGATTGAGAATGGATTAACAATCTCCCTTCACCATTTCCTGATTGAGCGATCATTTTTAGAGAGACAGAATCAAATCAAAAGTAATGGCAAAAAAAAGTTATACTGAGCGTAACGCATGTTATATAGACGTGCATAGTTTTATTTTTACTTACATCATTACCTTCATAATTTGTTTAGGTGTGGCAATTTAACTATCTGGGTTATAAGGGAAAGTGTGACACAGAAAGCGAGCAAAGTATAAAAGGGTCGGGAAATTTCGTTAGTGGCAAGGAAAAGAATGTTGAAATGCAGTGTAATATCTGGTCTTTTACATGGCAATGAATCTTGGACAATTTTCGCACAGATGAAGAAAAAAAACTTGAAACGACAGCTATGTGATCCTACTTACAAATATTGAGAATGTTATGGAATGTCATACGAAAGATAATGAAGTTTTAAGAAAAACAGGAAACAAAAAAAAAAACTGTTGTTAATAATCAGAAAGAGAGAACTGAAATTTCTAGTTAAATGATTGAAGAGAATCCTTGGAGAAATTAACACTTACCTGAAACACTGAAAGCAGGATAAAACTGCGAGTAAGCTACTTATATAAATTGATAACAGAAAAAGCGGTACAAGCATAAAAAGGAGTGGTAAAGAAACAAGAAGTTGTCGAAAGACACGTTCATTCACGTCCTGAAAGGTCTTGGTAAATAAAGAGAGAGAGAGAGAGAGAGAGAAATAAAGAGAATGTGAGTAGTAGTATTCTACATTACAGTAAAAATAATAGGTATTCTTCTAAAGTTTCTTTTACTAGAAATTCGCCCAATACAAGACCCAGTAGCCCCTCACACTATAGCGTTACTTTGTGAGGTTGTGGTATGTGAGGTTGTTGTAAGAGGAGGAAGTAAGTGCAAATTATAAGGTTAAATTAGATTAGATAGCGGTTAACATTAGACTTGAAGAATTTTAGATTGTTGTTATCAAGAAACTATCCTCCCAGGAGTCTCTCGCACAATGTAGCGGTTCTCGGAGAGACTCTGCATGGGTTGGAAATGATTTGATCCTGTGTATGTAGCATAGCTGTTTTTACTGTGAAGGTTTGAACTAGTAAAATTAAGGAATGTAACTCGTATGAATATCTATCATGGGAATAGCAATAGGCTTGTGACGTTACGCTTGTGAAAAAGAAGGTATGGGGTTGAAAATATTTCATCGCCCACAGGGCCGAGTAGATGCTTGTGAGCTCAAGACTGGAAAGTAAGGATTGTGTAATTTTTTTTTAATCAGTAATTCTAAGTAATAAGATGTATAATCAAAGACATATCGTCCTCTTCTCTTTTCTCTTCGTCTTTTCCCTTCTTTCATTCTTTAATATTAGTGGGAATTAATGTTACCATTGCATATCATTTATGCCTTTCTATTCGAGAGATTAACTTCTTATTCGAGAAACATCCATACTTGCTCGAGCAATGAATCCATATAAATATTTAAAGATAACAACATAAAGACTTTACAGTTTTGTTACTGCGCGAAATGTCTACCCGGTAATTTCATGTTATTATCATACAGACACTAAATGAACGTAACCATTTGTCATACTGACGATATTATTCCATCTGTCTTACATTTTCTCTCTGTACCCGTCTTTGTATGTGCTTGTATATGTGATGTGTGTCTGTGTGTGTTTCTAGACATACAGCAGACATATCTGTATAAGTGTTGTGTCCAGAAAGTATCCACCCGTTAATTTTAACAAATAAGTTGGCTCAGCCTTCTTTGTCCGTTCTATTTATTAATATTATTTGTGTATGTTATGTTTCCTGCTTTGTATCCTGTAGAGCCGCGTCCAGACTATGGTCCTTAGGCCTGATAGAAGAATTGTCATTTAATTGATAGCACTTTTCTTAATATATAGGATATTCCTAGTAAGGCAATCTTCTGTATGTTGATGTTACTTGGGACACTTTTAGTAAAATTGCCCTTTCCTTTTCTCCCAAGGCCCACAGCTCCGATTACTATTGGTACAGTCTCAGTCTTTATTCCTCATATTCTGTTTATCTCAATTATTATTATTATTATTATTATTAATAATATATATAATGAAATAGAATAAGCCCGACAATTATTTTAATACATTTTCCTGTTTATATGGTATTTATTTTTTATGGATATAATATATTTAAATAAATGACCTGTTTTTTAATTAAACAGTATTAACTACATTTACTGACCTGAATGTTCGAGAAGCTTCGTAGAAGATATGTGCCTCTACGACAGGATTCAAACCTGTATCTCTAAGGGGAACCATCATTTGATCTGACGTGCTGTTTATAAAGATACACCTTCGACGATTTTTCTCGATCGATCATATCTACTCACGAAATATATCTTAACGTAAACAATGTCAACATATGAAATGGATTAAGTCCGACAATTATTTGAATATACATTTCTGTTTACACTTTCATTTCGAGATATATCAAATGAATATATATATATATGAGAGGATACGCAAGATCCTAATGTACAGCCAGTTAGATCATGGCTACAGGAATGTAGGACGCCCATGGCTAAGATACAAAGACAAGCTGAAAAGCAACTTGTCAGCAGTCAATATACCACAAAACACTCTTGAGCAGTTAGCCTTGGGGCGGGTAGAATGGAGATCAACGTATTTTAGTTGACTCAGCAATTTTAAATATGCTTGTCTGAATCATCTTCAAGAAGCGAGAGCAAGATCTAAAAGGTAAGCCAATCTAACAGTGATCTCATCTCACAGTCATCACACTTGCTCCATATGTGGCCTCCTTTGTAATTCACTAGCGGTTTTAAATGCCACTTAAAATTATTGCACAAAATTTCATAACTGAATCAATAAGCTGTCAGATCCTCATACGTCGAAACCGACGGGAGAGTCCATTATATATATATATATATATATATATATATATATATATATATATATATATCTGACTAATCTGAATATTGTAATTACAACGACCGTGTGCGTTCATAAAGTTCTTTCAACACTACTACAGTTGTTGACTATTTTTGTCCAGATGGACGAAATAATATTTGTAATCCACCATATATATATATATATATATATATATATATATATATACTTTAAATCAATTACAAATTTTACCACGAAATTGACTATTCCTAGCAGATTATAAAAAAGTGCTCAATATCAGTTGAGAAATATTGAGAAAGATTATCTCAGAAAGGAGTAATTACCTCCCCAGGTTACTGAAATCTTCACTCTCCAAAACTGCAATAGCATAGGGTAATTTCAGATAAACTTTATATATATTTATTCTACATTCAACACCATCACTTGATAAAACGCCAGAACTGTTGAAACAAAATGGCTATTTTTGTAGTGATTATATAACATATTTATGTTATAATTTTCGAATAAATAATTATATATATATATATATATATATATATATATATCGTTTGTTTACATTTGTAAAAACAATACGCTAGAATTAGCTGCTTCTCTCTGCTGAATGATGATAGCTCGGCGGTAGAAACTCTGACTGACACCAAATTGGTCGGGTTTCAGTTTTGGCTTCAAGAATTCGGATGTCTTGTTGCACTGAGGAGATGTGATACAGCGAAACAGTACTGTTTACGAATGACATATATATATATATATATATATATATATATATATATATATATATATATATATATACCGTCGTAACCTGGCCATCAAAAAATGCAGTAATTGTTATAATAGTGTTATGCAATGAAAGAAGAATCTTAAAACAATGTATTGAGATTCAATGAAACGGAAATAAAGGATTTGCAACTAAAATGCAGGACAATGAAACATTTAATCAATTCGTTCTCTTTATAATATTTAGATGTCCAGTGGTATCAATGGTTGATGAATGCTCCTGCTATTATATAAATCGCTTTTTGCTCAATATCTTTTTATGTAAAAATTTTTATGTGTTTAATATAATAGGGAATTGGAAATAACTCTCGGGCGAATAAGATTAGCAACAAAACGATAACGATGGCAGCGACAGAGCATATTTCAAGACCAAGTTGAAACAAAATAATCACTTAATAGATTAAGGTATATGAATGCATAGCAGGAACGGCTTGAACATATAAACCTCTAAATATTTAATTTACATAGATTAAGAAAATGGTTAAGTAATCACTTTTCTAGTTGTAAGCACTAACTTATTTACCTCCCTTCTCAATACAGATGTGACAGAAAATATATAAATAAATGTACATTGATAATTATGTTATATATATATATATATATATATATATATATATATATATGTAGTGATCCGTTGGTATGATCCAAGCAAGTCCTATTAACACAATATAGAATTTGAAATATTAAATATTAAATGCTAAAACTGACTCATAATGATCGATGAATATTTATTTTCAATAAGCAGTGCAAAATTTTCTTACAGTTGGAATTAAAATACCATTAATTAATGACCATTTTCTCCTACGAATTTTAATTTTAAAATTCGCAAGATTTTTCAGACTGTTTATAGTATCAGTTTATATATAAGGTAGTAATGGATTTTTTTCCATAGGTCAACATTATTTATTATTACTATATACGCTATATTAAGTATATACACTTAAAAACGTGTATCTACTTAATGTAAGGTATATATATATATATATATATATATATATATATATATATATATATATATATATAAATATATATATATATATATATATATATACACACACATAAATATATACATATATAAAAATACCTATCTATAATAACAAGTACACACATATAGGTACATACACATAAATACAACGACATTCAACCAAATACATATATAAACGTACATACATGTACACACATAGACGTAGACATACATCCATATACATGCAAACACAAAAATACATGTATCCTAAAATACATATATAAACACATTCATACAAACAGAAATATACGTAAATATAAATTTAGGTACACAACTAATGTCTCCAATATATATATATATATATATATATATATATATATATATATATATATATATATATATATTAATAAAAGGAAAGAACAGTAAGATATATAATCCGCTGTTCTTATAGATATTTTTTTATTTTTACAAAATAGTGCTCAATTTAAATTTACACAGCATTAATATTATAAATTAATAGACTTAAAATATGGTTTTTCGCTACACAGTTCCAACCATGTTTCAAAAATGGAAGCTAAAAGCCCCGAATTTAATTTTGTAATTAAATTAAAGACATTAGTTCGATTTCATCCTAACTAATGTCTTTAATTTAATTACAAAATTAAATTCGGGGCTTTTAGCTTCCATTTTTGAAACATGGTTGAAACTGTGTAGCGAAAAACCATATTTTAAGTCTATTAATTTATAATATATATATATATATATATATATATATATATATATATGTCTGGCAGATTCATAGCTATCCAAATTTAATAAAATAACATGCTTAGGGAAATTCCAATTTCGTCGCCTACAAATAACACTTTTAGCCCTTTTGCTCATTCAGTCTCCTTTTCAGTTTTCAAAGCTGTTTGCAAACATCTTTTGCATGATCATCATCAGCTATTAATCCTTAATCCTAAATTTCAACTACTCTCTGAAATCTCGTATATTTTAACGGCGATTTTAGATTTAATAAATAATATATATATATATATATATATATATATATATATATATATATATATCCGACTCGGCGGAACAGATTTGGATTGCATTTAGTGTGCCAGATAAAAGTGAAACAAAGTTATGTCAAAAAGCCCGGCGCAAAATGACATTGAGCATGGAACAAACACGCAACTGAGTAGCACTACATGAGTAATTTTGTTTAATGCAGGTACGGCAATTTTTCCTCTAACTGGATTTTAACCAAATAATATCAGGGTCACGCAACCGTTTCTCAAGATATTTATTATAGCTGGCTATCGATGGTCATTTTCAAAGAAAGTAGGAAGAAGCCGAGAGCGAGAGTGAGAGAGAGAGAGAGAGAGATAGAGAGAGAGAAGGAGAGGTATAACATTCAAGTTAACGGTCCGTTTAGACATTTTATTGATGAAGGGTTGCTTTGGTGTGAAGTGCTTCCAAAATTTTTAATTGATTTTTTTGCGGTCGGACTGGAAGAAATCTGTTGTATTGTCAAATAATAACGGTGAATAGAAGAGATACTAGTTATTCCGTGATGGTCATCGGCCCGCAAGACAAAACGAGCAGGCCGAATTAGAATGTTGTCATAAATTGCCTAACTGTACAGAGGACGAAACGCTTTTGTGAACAATATGAATTCACATCCCTATACTCTGTTCAAGTTACCTGACGGTCAAAATGAAGCAATATACTCCTAAAGAAGGACGGATAGCAGAGAGCCCGTGACATTGTCATTAAAAAGACAAATATGCTTGTCCAAAACAAAACAAAAATATATCAACAACAGAACCAACAAAAGAACCATTCCTCTCATATGAGACATATTTTCTTCCACGGTGAACAGGGCTGGTCTCCATACAAGAAAGTAATTAACGTCAATTCAGATTAATGGAGAAATCACAGCTTCTACCCACGTTAGAGATCCACGTAATTATGCATTTTAGGCGTGTTTTATTAAATATTTACAGGCAAAAAGCTTTTAACTTCAGGGCCAAATATCTTACACGTTTCGTTGGAAATAGGAACACATTATGAGCTGAAACCTGAAGTTAAAAAGAACATCTAAATAACAGTAATTATTCAACGAGCATTCCTCAATAGGCAAATTATTCTAATAATACTTACAGCCATTTGCAATGCATTTTACTTCTTTTGGTATGATTTCTGTGTCTCCGAGAGAAGAAAAATCATGCAATAACAAAGGTTGTATCTTATGAAATCAAAAAGACAATACTGTCCGCAGGTAAGTTGCAGGAGCGAAGACACTTAAGCAGAGTTACAACCATTTAGCTAAAAGAGAAGTAACATTAAGAGGGATATCTAAAAGAAAGTTGTTCGAAAATGAATTTAGATAATCATTATGCTATCTATCTATCTATCTATCTATCTATCTATCTATCTATCTATCGTTGAAAAGTTCTCTGAGCAACAAACTCCTCAAAATCTGCCCAAGCATCGGAAATTTCTTATTGGTTTGGTATGGTTGGTTGGGTTTTATGGCATATCAACCACTGTGGGTCATTTAATGCCAAATTAAGGTATATATATATATATATATATATATATATATATATATATATATATATATATATATAAGTATACAGTACTATTAAACATATAGCTGGCAACATTATTGTTTCAAAAACGGATAGCTGGCAATATTATTTTTCCAAAAAACGGATAGCTGGCAACATTATTGTTTCAAAAACGTATAACTGGCAACATTACTGTTTCAAAAACGTATAACTAGCAACATTATTGTTTCCCAAAAACGTATAGATAGCAACATTGTTTCAAAAACGTATAGCTGGCAACATTATTTTTCCGAAAACATTATCTGAGGCCTTGTTGTTGGACGTAGTTTATCGTCATACCCAGGACGCGGGTGTAGTTTATCATCATACCCAGGACGCGAAATTTCTTATTATATTGTACCTTATTGTAATTATATATATATATATATATATATATATATATATATATATATATATATATATATATATATATATGCACATTTCACTGAATACAAAAGACAAAGTGCTTAGATTTTGTTTTTATATAATTTCTTATGCGATCTAATATTCTTTTTCTTTTCTATATGATAAATATAGTGCAAATATCATTTACGAATTTAAATGCCCATTATGGAATTGTATTCCTGATCAATCTAAATTAGTAAATAATTATATAGGTCACACTTCAACATGTTTGACACGAAGACTCTCTCTACACCTTTCTGATCATACCACAATTAGATGACATTTAAATATTCCTGGAGATCTAACGGACACTCTTCGTAATGTACTTGTTGACAACACAAATATAACAGCATCATCTACATGCAAAAAAAAAGCTAAAAGTAATGGAAGCCTTATTAATAAAAGCAAAAAAACAACACTTACTATTAACTATGAAGAAGGACATAATACCTTGACCGTGTTTTGAAAAGTGAAAACATTATATAAATACATACATGCAACAAACAATTTCTTATTTAACAGTTAAAATATTTAATCTTTGAAAATGGCTAAATGTATAGCCGAAAGGACTCAGATCGAAAGAACATTCAGACAGTTTTTATATAATTTATCATCTGAAAAGAAAAAAAAAATATTAGATCCCATGAGAAATTGTATAAAAATCTAAATCAAAGCACCTTGTCTGTCGTATTCAAAGAAATGTGCATGAAAGAAGGATTGCTGCATATATATATATATATATATATATATATATATATATATATATATATATATATATATATATATATATATATGCACTAGTTTAAAAGCAGTCTATCGGACAGCATTTAAGCTAGCTCCCTGCTGAGGTCTCTTGATGGGCCTTCATCACTACAGTTAGGGAAGTGTAGATGCGATAGGCAACAATAGACTACAGAAGAACTCAAAATTCTTCGCTGTATTTAAGTATTGCATTATAGTTAAGCTTCCCTTTTAAAAGTTCAGCGATAATTCTTCTGCCGCCACTTAATTTAAAAACAAGTTGATGTTCTTACTTTCTGTAGAAACAATTATTTTGTATTTCTCGGGTGACTTTCACTGGATTTTGCAATTAATTTTGATTATTCCCAAATTTATTTCCACGTTATAAAAATTGTTATCGTACAAAAGATCGTCGCAAAAAAAAAAAATCACGTAAAAAAATCGCCGAAAACAATCACAGTCATGAGAACTTGGGAATCCTAAATTTCAAGATTGGGGTTCTAGATTAGGCCCGGAATCTTTTTACTTTGCTTACGGTGTCGGCCTGATTCCAAAATGGTATCATATGTTGAGCTACGGTTAGCCAAATTCAAATTACTGCTTATAATCCTCGACGATCTTTTCTGATATAACATTTCTACTCCGAAATGTAACCTAACGTAAACAATGACAACATATTATATGAAATAGATGAAATCCGACAAATATCTTAATATATTTTCTTTTTATACGTTTTACTATGAATACAACTTATATCAGTAAATGGTCTGTTTTTAATTAACTCACATTTTCTCCGAAATTTCTCGAACATTCAGGCCGGTAAATCAGAATATATATATATATATATATATATATATATATATATATATATATATATATATATATATATATATATTACATGAATCATTCATACAAAAAACAAATATAGAGGTTAATGATTTAAATGGCGAGAATACATCTTCGCAAACAATTTCAATAAGGTACACTAACCCCAACCTGTATATGAATGATATGATCTCTTTTTATAAATTCCAGTTTCATAAGGTCTTTTTTAGTTTTTACAAGCTTTCGTCTGTTCCTACAGACATCCTCAGGTATGGAAATAGATTTGTTCTTGTTTTTTACTTCTCAGTAATAAAAGGACAACGAAAATAGAGATGTAATGCGAAAAAATGCTATGAGAAATGTGTTATTGTTTTGGAACGTGCGGTCGCAACGCTGAGTTTGAATTTTAAATTTTAAGGTTGTGCGTTTTTGTACAAATATAGTAATAAGAGAATTCTTTTTACTGTTAGATTTTCCGTCAATGTGTCATGAACTATATTGTTCAATAATTACAGGAATGTCACACTTATTATCCGAAAGTTGCACGTTGGATCAGTTATTTTAATTTCGATTATAGGTGCAGTTCAATTTATAATTACATGAATCATTCATACAAAAAACAAATATAAACAGGGATCATATCATTCATATACAGGTTCGGGGGTAGTGTAACTTATTGAAATTGTTTGCGAAGATGTATTATCGCCATTTAAAACATTAACCTCTATATTTGTTTTTTTGTATGAATGATTCATGAATTTATATATATATATATATATATATATATATATATATATATATATATATATATATATAATCACCAATGATATTAGAATGCAGGGTAGTTGTTTACTCTGAAGTGTGTTCCTAGTATTGATATTTTCCTCTTCCTATCTATCTGGGTCATCAGTCTGTGCTTCTCTCAGTGTTGTATATATACGAAAAATCTCTTTCCTTATATTGGTGAGATTCGTTACAATCTTAGCTCTGTGGGATCTCTTAGCACATTCAGGAATTCCACTTTATCGCCATAATCTGCATTGAATGGCTTACAGGGTTCACATAGTCCTTCTGTACTTGTATATCCTGATACATATTTGACTTTATCCGTGTCGGTTTTAAATCCACTTCTTTAATGTACTCCCTGTTTGAAAACATTGGAGACAATATTGTTTCCATGCCCAAGGCTTTTTCCACCTGATATATGTTAACTACCATTTTGAATTATATTGTTTGCACACAGAATATCAACATTCCATTAGGTTTTCACCAGGTACATAGTTACATCCATTCAAATTAGGTCCATATTCTTGTTGTTGACGAACAACTAACTCAACATCATGTGCAGAGATTCTTGAATACTAAGTAACAATGGCCGAAATCCTCATCTAGACTAATGGTGGTCGCGTAAAACAGTTTACTTTTAATACCACTTTTTTGGGGGGCCTTTTCTTATAGTTTTTTATTCTTATTAAATATTTTTTTCATTGGACGATAGTTTACTAATCCTGGTGCAAACGGTAAAATGGTGTGTAGGTAAGTCGACCACATGTGTGAGAGATTGAGTGATTGAGAATTTAAGGATTTGGATGCCAGCGGGGTAAGTAACTGAATGTTTAAGCCCCCTGGCATAATGGGCCTTAAAGTCAGCAAGCACAAATATATGTGCAGACGGGTTTAGGGAGATGGTCGTGTCTATATTTTCAGAAATACCATCTAGCACGCAACAATCATGAGAGGGAGGGGAACGGTAGAGAAATAAGAGATAACTGACTGGTTTCAGTAGAGAGGGAAGGAAACGCATGTAAGAGTGATGTGGAGATTCAAGAGAGAGTTCTAGCGGAAGATGTCCACGGGCGTGACTCCCAGACAATGTATGTGGATATTAGAGTTCTTTCTAAGAACATAGCCAAGAAGCGAGAAATCAAAGAAGAGTATTGAAGAGTTAAGATCGAAATGAATTGGTTCATGTCTATTTGCTTTCACAAAAGGAGCAGTGTTTTTTTTATGTATGAAAGAGACTTTTCGTTGGTTGACTATATCGAGTTGGAAACTCTTCAATAGATCACAGTCAATCTCGATATCTGAATGTAGTCTTTGAAGGAATACCGTGTTTATGAATTTGGGAGCAACTGTACATATATAGGAGTTTACTGCATCGTTGTTTCAGCTCTCCTTAAACAATGTTAATAAATCGATAAATCAACGATCACGTATCCATGACCAAGTTGAGGCTTCATATTGGAGGTGATCAGCCGTGTCTTGACTTGGAAGGAGACGGGCGTTGCCAAGTCTACTTGCCCAAGACACGATCGGCATGAACGGAAACCTCTCCGGCTTTCAGTCCAGATAACTGTAGGTAAATATGATCAAATACGGTCATGGGACTGATGATGGTGATGATGATGATTATTATATGATGGTGGTGGTAGTGGTGGTAATGCTGCTGCTGCTGATGATGATTTTTCGATGCTTAACTCCTGTTCAGAATCTTTGAGAATTTCTTGTCGGATTTTAAGGTCGGGTGTTTCATTAATTTGCAGTATCTACCTTTCCCAACAAGACTTGTCAATTTTTCTAAATATATCTTTTAATCATTCTCTTCGTTTACGCGCCTTCCTTGTCTTTAGGTGTTGTTGTTTTTTTTTTATAAATTTTTTTCATTTTCCTTTTTTTTTTAATCGTATTTCAGTTTATAACATGATTTTCTCTGTTCTGTTTATTATATTAGATTAAATTCCATTTGTTTTAATTCTTGTTTATTTTTATTTTTCAAGTTTTTTTTTCTGGACTTTTTGTGTTATTCATTTACTTTAGTGAAGTCAGTGAACAAGTTCTTGCTTTCAACATTTCCTTATTATCTGAAACTAGAAATACTCGTGAAAATTTCATGGTTTCCCAATTTGAATTTTCTGATGAATCTTAATTCTTCACTTAATTACTGATTAAGGTCATGGCTAGTTCTACGACAATAAAACATCCCTAGAAATTCGTCTCGCATCATCAAATATTTGAGCTTAACAACTTTAACAAAATACTGCAATAAAATTGATAAATATGAATGCTGGTCGTTATTCTACATAAGGGGCTACAAATGAAAAGATTTATAATTGATAACGTTTCCATTACACTAAAACATACATTAAACACTTCTATCTTCTTTCTTTCACTGAAACCAAGTAACTTAAATTTGTCTTTTGCGTCTTTCCACGCTATGTAAACAGAATGGTCCATTATTTATGAGGTACTGGCCGGTCGTAGCGGTCGGGCTAACTAAGGGAGGGACAAGCAGAATTATCATTTTAAATTGTTTATATTTTTCTTCCTTCTTTTATTTTTCATTTCCTCCTTTCAGCTTTTTTCTTTCCATCTTACTTTCCTTGTTTTCTTTCAGTCTCTCTCCCTTTTCTTTCCGTCTTAATTTCCCTCTCTCTTCATTTCTATCTTTCTCTCCGCGGTAAAAGCAAAGAGAAAGAGGGAAAGTTCTAGTTCTAATTCTTATTTGATTTAATACTGCTCAGTTATTACCATTTTCACCGGGGAAATTACACACTGCCCACTCAATGTGGGAAATCGCAGTCACAATGTCATCAACTTCACAAACTATCACTTTTATCTACGAGGCCTTCTTTCTTTCTTTCTTTCTTTCTTTTTTACTTTCTTTCTGTTTGACTTTGTTTTATCTTTTCTCTCCCAGTTTTTCTCCATTTATTTTTCTTTCTTTTTTCTCTTATTTCTTTTTTTCCCCATTCCCTCATTCTTCGTGAATTTGCTATCTCTTTTAAGACCATTTATGCTCTATGTATCTTTCACGTTTTGCTCTTTCCGATTCCGGATTCTTCTTCTGACCTTTCCTCATTTCAGTCTTCAAAAACTTTTAATTACTTCCGGTAAGTCAATAATACACGCTCTAAAAAAATCATTCCATTTTGAAACCATTCTAGAAACCGATTGAATTAATTTCTTTCTTTTGACGCAGTTAATCTCCGAACAGAAACAATGGAATTGAGATGCATTTAAATCACTTCAAAACTAAGTAAATATATTCAAGATATTCTTTCGTAATATGGCCAATACATTGAAAATGTATGCGTTAAAACATCTCCCACCACACATTAAATATTGATATTTCACATTTCAGCCGAATCTTCCTATTGTTTGTGATAACAATAGACATCACTATGTAGATGTGGAAATGATTTTCTTCCTTGCTCGCATTATACGACCTTGACAACGTTTTCGACTTGTTATTTTTTCATTTTTTGAAAAAGATTTTTAAGACACTCATTGCGGAAGAAGAATTCGTCTTTTTAGAGAATTCGATGCAATTGGTGTCTTCGTTTCTTTCCCCCTCAATCATTGGCTGCTTTTTAAAATATTGAGTATATTTTATTTACATTTCAGATCTAAATTCCTTGAGTGACAAGCAAGAATTATACAAAAACTAAACAAAAACAACGCGTAGTTTTTTTTTTTTTTTAACGATTTCCATAAATATACTAGAGGACATTCTCCGGCACTATAAATGTTCTGCGATATTTTTTCGTAGCTTCTTCTTATTTTTCCGCTTACACGTCAACATTTAAATCTCTCGTGGAACATACTATTAGGTTGGTGCAAAAATAATGACGTAATAATGTCGTTTTTTGGCGTATTTTTTACCGTCAAAAAACGACATCATTACGTCATTATTTTTGCACCAACCTAATACATACGTACACAACACACGTACGTACGCACATTCACTCACTTCTCATAATTTGGACCAAAAACTTTCTCACACATTTTTGTTACAAACATCATTCGTTTTTTTCACTTGTATACCGTTCTTGTCAATACATTATCATTTGTTCGTACATGTATTAGTACTTGTTTCTTTTCATTTATTCACGTGGACTCACATACCGAGTTCGCCAATTTTGTTGTGGGTATTTCAGGAGACACGTTTCTCAACTTAAACACCCACGTTACTAACGGCCCGAAAGAGCTTCGTAATAAGTAATGCTTTCTTTAGTATTAGGTTGGTGCAAAAATAAGGTCGGTTTTTGACGTATTTTTTTAACGTCAAAAACCGACATTATTTTTGCACCAACCTAACACTTATTTTAGTTTCAGAATTTATAAAGGAAATATCTTCTGCAGTTTTGAATGTTAAAATTCTATTTTAAATGTTTTTTTCTTTGACACCGCCAAGAAAAACAAACTATAACATGGAATATTTTTAATGAAACGGGCTCTGTAAAACTCACCATGTACATGACTTCTGGTGGAGTTTTATGATAGGCCAACCAGAAAATACCTGATTCCCTTGGTTAATCTTACTTGTATTGGGATATAAAATTGTTTTTATCTAGTTGCAATGAGAAGATTCTCCTTAAGAGCAACATCCCGATAACCAGGTTTCAATTTTAAAAAAATGATCTGTAAAACTATTCTTCTTATTTTAAATGCTGTGTTCCTTCAGGACATAGGTGATCATGCCCTCCACAACTTCCTGTCCCTTAATAAGTTTTGTACTTTTGTTATTTCTCCAAAACCATCCATTTGCACAAGCCCGTCAACTATATCACGCTTTGCTTTCCTCTGTCCCTCTTTCCTTCTATCCGTCCTGTGCATATCAGATTTTCCAAGCCCCCTTCCTTATTACGTGGCACCGAAGTTTCAGCTGTCTCTTCTTATTGTTAAATATAAGTTTCCTTTTTGTACTCATTCTCTCCAAAACCTCGTGATGTCGGGGATGAAGAGTAAGGGAAATATCTATAATTCTTTAAGAGATGAAGGAAAACAGAAAAAGAAACAGTTTTTCTTCATTTTTCTTCTGGCGTTGTCTATCACCAGTCATCTATCTCCTTATTTTCATATATGTCATCCCAAGTATGTTTATCTATCTATCTATCTATCTATCTATCTATCTATATATATATATATATATATATATATATATATATATATATATATATCTATCTATATGTATATATATATATATATATATATATATATATATATATATATATATATATATATTAAGTATGGTTATATGAATCTATATATCGATCAGGCAAGGTTATATAAATAGCTATGTCTCTAAAGTAAGACAACCTAAACTTATATATCTATTACGTAAATATTATATGCATCTATATATCTACTAAATTAGGTTCCTCCATTAGGTCACGTAAAAAAGCAGCATATCACGATTAAAAAAAGGCTTATAAATCAAAAAACAAAGTTTTGTCTCAATATGTTGTTATTAACAGAAAGCTAAAGCATTAAATATATTACTTACAGTAAGTAACATATGCTGGTGTCTTTCAGACAGAAATTATATAGATTGGAATGTCAAATATATGCTCGATTTTTGTTTAATTTTCTTAAAAGCGGCCATTTTCTTAAATTTTAAGAAATTTGTAAACAAACACAATTTTGATTTTAAACTTCTTCCTAAAATAAATTTATATATTTTTGACACGTTATTTGATTAAATTAGAAAATTTAAAGTTAAATTAAATATATGAAACAAACAGTACTTACTTATAGCTTTAAAATTTGTATCCAAACATTTCTTAACGATGTGTCTGAATTTATAAAAGAAATCGATTGTGATGACAGATTACTATGGATAATCAAAATTGACAATTTCTGCAAAGTAAGCGAGCGCGGTTTTTCGTTTTTAACTAGTACTTTTTAAATATTAACTTTTTTATTCAGCAATTTTATAATATCTATTTTTTATTTCATACTTTCTTAATTAGACAATAGTTTAAAGTTTTTTATTAATTAGATAATTGTTTAAAATTTTTTAATGATTATGTCATGTATACATTTCCATACGTAGAAATTATGAACGTTTTTTTCAATAAAAAATTTTTTTAAATTATTTTAAAAATATTTTGGGTCAAACGACTGTTATGTGCTTTTCAAATTTCGATTCGTAAATTTACTTTTTCATTAAAGTTATCCTTGCATTACGTGCTTGAAAGCAATAAAGAATTTAAAACGATTTTTGAAGTATTAAGAAGTTAATAAAAAAAAAATTAAAAATGGGAAAAAAATTTGTAAAAAATATATTATTCATCGGAAATTTTTTTATTTCTTCACAAAAGAATGTCCTTAGTATGACGTATTTACAAAAACAGGTGAAAGCTTTTCTAATTAATTAATGTCATACTTTTTACATTTTTTTTTTAATTCAAAGCAGATTTTCTATGAAACCGGGCACTGTTTTACAAAAAAAAAAAACAAAAAAAAAAACTGGTGATATACTTTCTACAAAGAGTCCTGTTTATAACTAATAAAACAAATCCTGCGCGTGAAGATTTAATTTCTCGAAATTTCATGAAAATATGTAAGTGGGTGGAAACATGTTAAAAAAAATCTCTTTTTAACAAGATTTTCTAAACAAAAATTTCAAAAATAATTTCATTCATTTGTGAATATGTCCTGAAAGTTTCATTAAAATCCGACAATTATTTGATTTTTGCAAAAATTTCCTAAATTAACGTGTGTTTTCCTCGGGAAAAGTTCAAAATAAAACAAACCTATTTTTTTTATTTTATCGTGCTGTCGTAAAAAAAAACAAAATTTTTAACCAAAATTTTCTACGTGCTAGAAAGGAGTAAAACATTTAAAAAAATACTTAAAAAATACTTTAGTCTTTCCTCTTCTTAACAACATAAACATATTGATACAAAACTTTGTTTTCGTTGATTTATGGACCTTTTTTCATCGTGATATGCTGCTTTTTTTCACGTGACCTAATGGAGGAACTTATACTAAATAATTATATAACTTCAGATATCTATTAAACAGCGTTTTCTAAATATCTATATATCTATTAAGTTCGACTATAGATCTCTGAAAATTTTGGAATCTGGAATCGCTCACCAAACCAGAATTGTTTCATGGAGCAAAACATGACTGTGTAAGGGTGACAGATTTAGAGGGAAAAGAGAATGCATATAAATTCAGTTTCATATGTTTGGGTTTCATTAGAATTCTAAGCTTCTAGCAAGAACTTTCGAAACAAAATCTTAGAATTTGAACTTGGCTCAACTTTTACTGATTCTTTTTTCTTGAATGCTTCATCCATTTTCCCCTTCTTTAAGAACATCACAACGTTTCAGTTCGTCTTCTTCCCAATTATCTGCCGTATTCGATAAGATACGTCGAATATTGCTGTATATTTTTAGAACTTACAACCGTCATTTCTCTTGGTACGTTTTAAAAAACAGAGAAGACAGCTCTTTCTAGCCTGGATTGGTAAGTAGTATAGAACAACAACCACGGATTTAAAACCACGAAGAAGACATTGTCAAATTACTTCGCTATGCAGTTTTGTATATTAATGAAAAGGAGGTTATGGAGAGTCATGATCGGTTGCATCTTGAAATGAATTGACCCTGAAGGGGAACAAAGTGTCATATTCTTCTCATGGTATTTATCTGAATCTACACTAAACCAGTGTATATGTCTGCACTCAGTGACCCACAAATCGACTTCAGAGTTTTAATGGAACAGAATGAACTTTATTAGATGTTTTGTCAGTTAAATTGAACACCTTAAGAGACAAGTAACTGAGAAAAATAACATACTTGCAGTGGATTGAATAAAACGGCGAGAATGATCGAAACTGTGAACGAAACTATTATGATATTAGAGCTAGTATAGAAGTTTAGTGTCAAAATTTTGTTGGTGATCAAAATTTTATCTAAGGAAAGAAATTCTAACGTATTTTAAGAGGCATATGACTTTTGAGGGTAATGTAAAAAGTGAATTAAACCGGTTATTGGAGAATATTAATCGAGTATGGACGTAAGGCCAACTAACAATTGAAAAGTTTAAGACTGTTGAGAAGCAGTACTACTGACAGTTGTTAACGGAAATCATCCTGAGTCGAAGAACAGCAAGTTGTTTTGGAAATATTCAGAACACAGATAATCTTTGATAAGCATGAGTAAAAGCGAAGCGGGAAATTGTAATTTAAAGATAACTGGCAATCGTACTGTCACTTCTCATCTTTATTTATTGAATTTTATTCCCTTAATTTACTGCCGGATATTCACTCGGGAATATTTTATTGTTCAGTGGAAAAAAACATTCTGACTAGCCAATTAAAGAAAACTGAATAAGACCCGCTCTTACATAAAAAAAAAAAAAAACTGGCAGGAAATGCGGAATTGTCACCAGAGTGGGCGGATGGGCCAGTCGACGCTAAAAGTTAAATTGTATCCGACTTACACCTTGGAGAGCTATCAGTGGTAACCATAATCCTCCAAAGTCCTGAAACCATATTTTACTGATGATATTCTTCTAAAAGTTTTTCTACCGAGATTTGTAGAATTTTTATGCTGATTATCTGTTAATACGTCTGCGCGTCAACCTTATCAACCCCCCCCCACCGACTCATTACCAGTTCGGCATATTTTTTAACATTTTATTTTATGTTGTATACATGATTTTTAATCATATTACAATAAGCACCCTTTACACTTGTTATCAAGTGCATACCAGGTTTCTTTATTTTAAAAGTCGCCAATACCTTTGAAGATTACTGTATGCGACCGGACCGAACCAGTTAGACGACGTTTCGACAAAAGACTTTGACATTCCTTCGTCAATCCACTATTTCTGCAAGTCTTTCAACACATCGTGGGTGCAGAAAGATAGACGAAAAGACACTATGGAACTGAACGGAGACGGTAGAAGAAGGACAGCAAACATAATAATAATAATAATAATAATAATAATAATAATAATAATAATAATAATGATGTGAATTTGATGGGGACATAGAACATTATATGAGAATACGTTTGATACTAAAAAGCGAATTTAATGGGGCCAATAAAATGAAGTCTATCAACACCTTAGTTATATCCGTAGTAACATACAGCTTCAACATTATTAATTGGAAGCTGAATGACATTAAAAGAATGGACGCCAAAACCAGAAAAATGCTTACCCAAATGAGGATGCACCATCTGAAATCAGATAGGCTGTACGTACGAAGAGATATAGGAGGCCGAGGTATAACCAACTTGAACTAAATCTAAAAACTACAACAATCGGATTGGAAGCATATCTCACACAAAACAAGAAACCAAAGTTTAATATACCTGAAATCCTACCAACAAAAACGAAGCGGATACCGTTTACGTCAAATGAGTAAAACAGAAAGCAAAACAACTTGGCCAAATGAAATTATAAAAAAAACCAAAAAAAAAACCCAAAGAAAACAAAAAAATAAAATAAACAAAAACAAGGAGGACAAGGTGTTGCATGGCAAATGCATAAAAAGAACGAAAGAAGCATATGTGGACCAACAGAAAACGACCGAGGAGCACCGGGTTGAAAGCTGAG
The DNA here is from genome assembly GCA_963932145.1 of Acanthosepion lycidas. Lineage (NCBI taxonomy): Eukaryota > Metazoa > Mollusca > Cephalopoda > Sepiida > Sepiidae > Acanthosepion > Acanthosepion lycidas. The sequence continues at coordinate 92,521,258 of OZ010578.1, forward strand.
ACAGAAGGCCTAATTATTGCGGCTCAGGACCAAACCCTCGCAAACAGATTCTATCACTGTCACGTAATCAAAGACAGAACTAACCGAAATGCTGGATCTGCGGAAAATATGATGAAACTGTCAACCATATTATCTCAGGATGTTCTGAACTAGCAAAATATGAATATACCTACAGACATAACAAAGTAGCGATAGAAGTGCACTAGAAGATATGCCAGAAGCACGAAATCGAAACCACTGAGAGATGGTATGACCACCAATCAAGCACATTTAACCAAAATAACGATGTAACTATTCTCTGGGACATGACAATTCAAACTGACAGGGAAATAAAAGCCAACAGACCTGATATTATCATAAAAGACAAGAAATTCAGGAATTGTTTGCTTATTGTCATAGCAGTACCATATAGAAATACCCCCATGCTAATTATGGAGAATTTGTCCAAATACAAGAACCTGGAGATCGGGATAAACAGAAATGGGGAATGAAAACTGAGACTGTACGAATAGCAATTGGAGCTGTGGGCCTCGTGAGACACTAAAAGTGTCCCAGGTAACATCAACATATAAGATGCCTAGAAGATCGTCCTACTACGAACATCTCATATACTAAGAAAAGTGCTATCAATTAAATGACAATTATCCTATAGGGCTTTAGAACCATAGTTTGAACCCGTCTCTACAAGGATTCAAAGCAACAAACATGGCATACACAAATAATAATAATAATAATAATAATAATAATAATAATAAAACACAACTTGCCCCTTATATATAGCCAGACTAGGAATCCTTGCATGAAAATCGAATTACTATATCAGATAATGAACATTAGCATCTAGAGTAACACTGCTACACTCCCTCACTTTCTTTCTTTCTTTCTTTTTAAATATTCTCATTTTGTATTTATTTTTCTTACTTTTTCTTTTTTCTAAACATTCCTTTTTCTCTTTCAATTTTCTTCTAACCATTTTCATTTTCTAATTATATTTCTTTCTTTCTTATTTCCATTTTCAGTTTAATGTCCTTTCTTTCTTTCTTAACATTACCATTTTAAGTCTGAATATTCTTTCTTTCTAAACATTTTTATTTTTAATTTAACTTTCTTTCTTTCGAAACATTCCCATTTTCTATTTATTTTTCTTTATTTCTAAAGATTCTATCTTCCCTTTAAATTTTCTTTATTTTTTCTTCTAAACATTTTCTATTTATTTTTCTTTCTTTCTTATTCCTATTTTTCAGTTTAATGATCTTTCTTTCTTTCTTTTTAAACATTTCCATTATGTTTCTTTGTTACTTTATATCTTTCGTCCAGATAATGAGTTTTTGAAACTGCTATTCTTTCTCTGTTATTAAAAAATATCAATTAGCAACAAATTTGACAATTCGAATTCGAAACGCTCGTTGATATGCGTAAATTTGAATTGACTGTTAATTTCAAAATGTCTGTGTTGCTTTTCCTATTCGTTGATAAATTCCTTTGGCGTTTTTATCTTTCTTAATCCTTTATTTCGTACATCAAATTTGAAGAAAAGTCTTCAGTTTTTTTTAAATATTAGGTTGGTGCAAAAATAATGACGTAATAATGTCGTTTTTTGACGTATTTTTTAACATCAAAAAACGACATTATTACGTCATTATTTTTGCACCAACCTAATACATACATCTACATGCGGGAGTAGCGAAAATGTTAAATTCCTTTTACTTAGAGGTTAAACAGTGTAATCAGAAAAATCAGATTTGTGTACATAACAGATAAAATAAATTACTTTTCTTAATCTCTTTATTATTTCATTCTTATCCTTCGTTTTCGTTGTAAACTTCCTAAGCCGATATTCAGAATTAGGTCTTTGCTTTTATATTTCTCTCTACACATTGTTATTATTCGTTCTTTCTTTCGTTCGTTCGTTCTTTCTTTCTTTCTTTCTTTCTTTCTTTCTTTATTTATTTATTTATTTATTTCAAACCATTCCCATTTTTCTCTTTACATGTTCTTTCTTTCTTTTGAACCATTCCCATTTTACTCTTTACTTGGTCTTTCTTTTTTCCTTTCTTTCTTTTCTCAAACCATTCCCATTTTTCTCTTTACATATTTTTTCTTTTTTTTTTCAAAACGTTTCAATTTTACTTTCTACCTGTCCTTTCTTTCGTTTTTTTCTTTCAAATTATTAGCATTTCATTTTTTACATTTTCTTTCTTTTGCTTCTTTCTTTCAAACCATTACCAATTTTTTCTTTCCATTTTCTTTCTTTCTTTCCATGTTCTTTATTTCTTTCAAACCATTCCCATTTTCTCTTTACGTGTTCTTTCTTTCTTTCTTTCTTTTCCATTTTATTGATAAGCACTTGTTCTTTCTTCTTTCTCTTCCCTTTATTTAATTTATAAAATCCGGGCAAAAATCTTGACTGAATTGATAAAAGGTTGGTTGCGTAAATATTTCATCTTTCATTTACAGAGGAGATAATTATCGTCATTTGAAAATCCCCCTTACAGAACATAGCAGATAAATAAAATTAAAAAAAAAATGATTTTCCCAGAAAGAATTTCCACCGTCTGCATTGAAAGCTTTAAAGAATAAATGCATGCAAATATAAACTATTTTAAAATTCGAATATACATTTGCTCAGGCTTTCCTCTTTCTGTCTTTATTAAAACCCGGCAACGAAGGAGTCATCACAAATGCGTGATTCCTGCAAAATTGTTACCCTCTTCTTACGCAGTTATTTTCTATGAAACTTTAAAATGTATTGAAAAAATGTAACGATGCAATTTTAGTTCATGTTAAGCTTGATAAAAGCATTTCTCAGTTTTTACCATTTCTCAGTACACACACACACACACACACACACACATATATATATATATATATATATATATATATTATAAAAATATACTTTTAAGTTATGCTATAATTATGGATAAAATTGCTCAGTATCAGAGATAGAAAGCATTGTAAAAGGGAACACTGATGTCAACACCAAGTGTGTATCATGCTTGAACGGAATCTATAGGCATTATGTATTGCGTTTTAGCTTGACTAGTTATGTATGCTAGGAGATGGTGTATTATCTATCTTTCTATCTATCTATCTATCTATCTAGCTAGCTAGCTAGCTAGCTATACACACACACACACATACACGCATGGGCGCGCACACACACACACATATATATATATATATATATATATATATATATATATATATATAGATAGATAGATAGATAGATAGATAGATAGATAAAGCACCTTTTTCCCGCACCGGTAAACCATTTCTGGTGTGTGTGTTTTTTTTTTGTGCTTTTTTATCGGCTATTTCGATCTCGGCCGGACAGGTTACCTTCCATAGGTTGCCATCTTGAACTTGCCTGCTAGTATAAGAATTCTAATTCTCTCAAACTACAGCTACCAACCGCCTGATTGATTGCGTGAAAGCGCATAGAACTGTCAGTTGTGGTCGGTTACTGCCCACTTGAAATTTGACACACACACACTTCTTTTTTTGTCCATCTTTCGTTTTGACGAATTTTTTTTTTTTGATTATCTCTAGCACATTAGAATGTGGTAAATTTTTCTTTCTTTCGTGCAATTTCTTCCAATTTTCATTCTATTTTCATTCCATTTCTTTTTACCGTCTATTCTTCATTTCTTTTTGCTTTTCTTCATTTTATTCTTTCTTCTTTTTTTCTTCATTTTGTCTATTTTGAAGTATTTCGTGTTCATTCAAATTAATCCTTCCATATTTATTTTCCCACATTGGCATGGTTCACTCATTATTTCTTTATCTCTTACTTTCTTTATTATTACTTTATTATTATTATTATTATTATTCTTTTCAATTTTTTTTCTTCATTCAAATATACTTCTCCTCATCTTTCCACATTAGCATGACCCGGTTCCACTTTTGTCTTTCTTTTTCTTTTGAAATATTTTGGTTTCATTCGAATATATTTATTATTAGCTTTCTTTCTTCATCAGCTTGATTTTTCTTTCTTTCTTTCTTTCTTTCTTTCTTTCTTTCTTTCTTTCTTTCTTTCTTTCTTTTGTCCCTCTTATTTTGAAGTATTTTACTTTCATTCAAATATATTTTAGATTATGTTTCATTTTGCCTTTACGGCTATATCACGCTGAAACACCGATTCTTGTTCAATTACCAAAGTTAAGCAACATTGAGTCTGGGTAACCGCTGAGGAATACCAGGTTCTGTAAGCAGCACGACAGGCCTAGTAAGCTAGCGATGGACACAATCCCGCTACTTATACTAACAGAAGACCTTAATATGTGGGCGTGCTTCTGAACTGGCAGGTCGCAACACCTACTCGTAGTTAGGTGAGAAGAAGAATATTTTTTTCTTTCTTCTTTAGCTTGATCCATATTTTTCTTCCTTTCCGGAACAGCATTTAACTTTTCTTCTTTATAACTTTATTCATCCTTTCTGTTTTTTCCCAACTTTTTTCTTTTTTCTTTTTTGTTTGTTTGTTTACTTTATTCTTATTTTTAACTAACCGTACCGCAATTGCAACAGGAAAAAGTCGCTCAAGCTATCATTTTGAATACATACTAGTCAATTCGAGAAATCCTATTGTATGTCTTTTTAAGAAAAAAGAAAATGCGGGGTAATTATTATACAGGTTGCTCCTCACCCAAATTGACATCAGTTAAAATGTGAACAACTGAATAACATGTTCCGAGCAAAGGAAATTAAATAGGCTTCATATTGTACATTATAAGATTTATTTATCAAAATTCGGACAACATATTCAAAGGGATGTAGATTTTATAACCGATTACGCAAAATTTCACACATGTTCCACATGTGCACCACTTGTGACTCGACACACATGAAGACAGTGGTTCAGCTCCTGACAAAAAAGCTGTAGCATGTCTTGCGTAGCATTCTACAGCGCCCCATTGCGGACTTAACTCAATGATAATCTACCAGGAAGATGGATCGGGAATGCCAGTGATAATGACAGTATGCTGTTGAAATGGTCATCACGTTCACCTGACTTGACACCTTGTGATTTTTTTTCTGTTGTACTATGTGAAAGGACAGGTGTATATCCCCCCACCACTAGAGGAACTTAAGCAGAGAATCACTGAGTCGCTGGAGAATATTACGCGGACAAGTAGTACGAGTTCAAATTCCGGAAGAGGCCATTGCTTTCATTTTCGCACAGTGTCTTTGGGAACGGCATAATTCCGTCTCATATATACAGCTCATATTCAGTTGTGAGTTTAATTTCCGTGATTGGAAGCCAGTCTAGAAAAAGAACAACAATGGATCCACTCTGTAAAACCTACTTGATACTGAAAATTTTGTCATGAGGATTGTGAACGTGTCCATAGGCCAAACAATCAACTCCGATTGAGAAGAAAAAAATATTAGTAAATAAGTCTTCCTATCTCAGTCGGATACGTTAGAATTATAGAGTTGAAGTAGACTTTAGAAGGGACCGGAAACCTCACCCTAAATAAGAAACAAAGGATAAGACTCTACTCGTATTCAAAAGATTGGGAAGGAGTGTCAACCAGGCGATAGGCGAGCCTATCTACACCTATGTTATGAAGATTACATTTCTCCAATATTGAATGCTCATTCCTTATAAATAATGCAAATTTTAAACAATATGTATTTATATTGTTCTCACCTAGAAAGGGTTACGGAATGAGGAATAACCAAAACGGAAGTTGGAAGTGAAATGGTAATTTTTATAACATCAACAAAATACAATACTCGCCAGCGGCGTGAAGTAGATAAACCACTGCTAGTGGTGGACTACTTAGACAGTATATTACCCCCCGCCCCATTTACAATAGTGTCCAACGTATTTATTTGGATTGGGGCATACCCATTAATCTTCATAGGTATGGTATATATATATATATATATATATATATATATATATATATATATATATATATATATATATATATATGGAATATTAACGTATTAAGAAAGTACGTATATGCATATTCTCTTTGCAAATGCGATAGTAAAAGTTATAATTATGATATTACTTGCTATTAACAAACTGTTCACATCTGCTATAACTTCATCCATGGCCTTATGTTTCTCATACATTTATATCCTATTGTTCATCTATATTTAATTTTTCGAAGAACTTTTCTCTATCATAACACTGAAATAAATTAAATAAATAAAATTTAAAATCTAACTTTTAAGCAAGAAAATCGGAATAGTAAAAAGAGCATGCTGAGCGAAAAAACCGGAAACAATATAAATATGATACAGAAAATAATATAAGTAAGTAATAGATTGTAGAAAGTTGTACCTTTTTTTCCATTCCGGTATTTGTCTTTGAATCACAGCTCGAAACCACAGTGTAAGGATTGAACTTCGTAAGCACAGTTACACGGTGAAATACCCTTTCTTTTCTTTTCTTTTCTTTTTTTATGCTTCCCATTACCTTTTCTCTTCTCCCCGACCTGAAGCTAGACATCCGAAATGATGAAAGCTTCTCTCGCTTTAGCAGTAACCTCATCGATAGACGAACCTGATTTCAATTTTCATCAACATGTCTTTCGTAGTTAGCAGGCTGCATTTTACGTTATAAAGAAATTTAAACGAAAAATAAAAGAAAGTAAAAAAAAGGAAAGCGACTTCACTGACTGTGGATACCTACAGAATCTTGGGATATAATTTCTTTCTCAATTCATCAACTTTCATTTATTTCTACTGTCTCTCTCCTATTGTCATTGTAATCATTAACGATGCTGCTAGCGCCGATTATATCACCATCAAAGCGCGCTGTATCAGAACCCCGTCTTAATTCGGTAAGTTACGCAGTTTCAACTCGTTCATACTTTTCTATAAACAAAACATCAGAAAATTTCAAATAAGCACCTACCTACCATTATTTTTTATGGGAAATATAAAAAGAAAAAAAAAATATTTGTTTACATTTTTTTTTCATTAGTATCAGGGTATGTATCTTAAACATAATTTATATATAAATTGATTTAGTTTAGTATACACCAAACTAGATCAGAAAAATTAATAAAAAAAATTGTGTTAGTTGAATTTCTCTAAGTGTGGGAGGGCTGAAGCACTCAAAATATTGTGTGCTCGATATATTAACCATTTGTCCCAGTGGAGTAGATTGTATTTTGTGGCAAATTTAAGCTATTGCACCTTGTCGTTAAGGGGATTTTCATAAGTATAGCTAAGATATAGCACAAGGCCGAAAGTCTGGGGTAACTAGTGAGGATCAAACACATTACACAGTCATAATTCTTTTAGCGAAATAAGCTTGATAATCATTACACCAGATCGAGGTGTCCCTTGTTCTATAGCCATGAGCTTTTATAACTTTTCATTTTATAAGTATCTTCTCAACCGAATTATTTTTTTCTTGTGCCGCTAAGAAATTGGCGCTCAGGAAAATCGTCTCTCTCTCCCTGCCCACATTGACATAGGTGTGACATAGTTTGAAGTTAATGAGCTATTGTTTTAAAGACTTAATTCTTGATTTATTATATTACAAATTTTATATTTTAACAAGTTATGCATTTGGCAACTGAAATTATTTTTTTTTTTTCGCTGGATCAGTAGAATTTCTTCAACTGCAGTAGCTCCCCCTTATTCGCGGATTCACTTTCAAACTTTTCAGTTATTTGCAACAAAGAACAGAAATAAGTTACCGGTGAACACACACACACACACAAACACAAGCAAAAATATTGGTCTTTATATATTCGTTTATTCGTAAATAATTAAGGGAAACAACTCTTTATATTAGCAATTCAGTAATTAGACTTAATGGTATATTAAGTACAAAGAGAAGCCTTAAAGTGACATTTCTTGATTTAAAAGAAAAAAATACAATGTACGATTGTACTGAGAACGAATCTTCATATAACTTTTATTACAGTATATTGTTAGAATTGTTCTATTTTATTATTAGTTATTGTCATTAATCTCTTCTTGTGTCTAATAAGATCTACGGTAGGAACGAATCTTCTATCCGTCACATAACTTTTATTACAGTATATTGTTAGAATTGTTCTATTTTATTATTAGTTATTGTCATTAATCTCTTCTTGTGTCTAATAAGATCTACGGTAGGAACGAATCTTCTATCCGTCACATAACTTTTATTACAGTATATTGTTAGAATTGTTTTATTTTATTATAAGTTATTGTCATTAATCTTTTTCTTGTACCTAATAAGATCTACGGTAGGAACGAATCTTCTATCCGTCACATAACTTTTATTACAGTATATTGTTAGAATTGTTCTATTTTATTATTAGTTATTGTTGTTAATCTCTTCTTGTGCCTAATAATAGCTACGGTAAGAACGAATTTTTTATTCGTCACATAACTGTTATTATAGTATATTATCCTGATTGTTATATTTTATTATAAGTTATTGCTGTTAATCTTTTATTGTGCCTTATTTACAAATTGAATTGTGTTATATCTATGTATGTATTGCAAAAGCAAATCATTGGAAATATATAGAATTCGCTATTTCAGACATCTGGTTTGTGTCTTAGAACGTATCTCCATGATGACGCAATACATTAGCTGGAAAGTCGATGCAAGAAGAACAGGAAAAACAAGATCAATAGCTCAAACAATTACTTCACTTTACTAGTTTATTTCTATTTAATTACTTTCATCATTAGTCCCTCTCCAAACAAAAACAGTCACCTTCCTGGTGGGCACATGCAGACACGTGTATAAATTGATATATATCACATTTTTACTCTACCAGGCTTTAACTTTTTAACTCTAGTTTTCACAGGACCCATATACATACATATATATATATATATATATATATATATATATATATATATATATATATATATATATATATATATATATATATATATATATATATATATATGTGTGTGTGTGTGTGTGTGTGCGTGTGTGTGTTATTGTCTCTGATATAAAACGGAACTAATCTACTGTTATGATTCTTGTGTAAACCGGGCCTATATATATCAACCATTTTTATTTTAGTTTAAACCGGACCTATATCTAACATATTAAATCTCATGTAAACTGGACCCATGTCTACCTTATTAAATCTAGTGTAAATCGTAACCCTCTCCACCTTTTTGTCTGCCGCATACACCGGAGCCATGTCTACCTTTTACTTACATTAACAATAGAAACGAAAATAGTTACTCAGTCTTTGCATATTTATGAATACACAAAACGCGATAGACACATTTTTTGAAAATTTCTAATGCAGAATCGCGTAAGCATACACGCGCGCACCCGCGCGCACACACACACAATATATATATATATATATATGTGGTGTATCAAAATTACTTTTACAAACTTTGGGGCCGGCTTCCTCTCACCAAAACAAGGACAAAAGTCTATATAAATATATGTTTGCAAATCCTTCGTTTTTGAGTTATTAATTTTAAAAAAAAGTTTGCAGTAGATGGCGCTTTGTTACCATGTAGACTGAATTACTTTTTTTTATTCGTGTACATTTGTGGCTAGTCTTTGGGCAGTTAACGTGTGTAGTAGTGAGTTAACTGAGAAGTGTTTCGTTTAGCGATGGCAGAATATTCAGATCATAAGCAGGTAGATACGATTTTTATATCAACAAAGGTTTTTGTTACGCTCTGTACACACACACATATATATATAATCATATATATATATATATATATATATATATATATATATATCCGAATATAATGAAAAAGGAAAATATAAAGTCTATGTTTAATGTTCCCAGCAATAATTCAAACAAGAGCTCAAAACCAAGTGTAGAGGAATGATTATTTATTATAACTTTTGCAAAAAGTAAAAAAAACGAGAACAAATCTATTTTCATACCTGAGGATGTCTGTAGGAACAGACGAAAGCTTGTAAAGACTAAAAAAGACCTTATGCAACTGGAATTTATAAACAGGGATTAGTGTAACTTATTGAAATTATTTGCGAAGATGTATTCTCGCCATTTAAATCATTAACCTCTATATTTGTTTTTTGCATGAATGATTCATGTAATTATATATATATATATATATATATATATATATATATATATATATATATATATATATATATATATATATATGGGAGAAAATTATATATATATTTTATATACCATAAAAATGCTAAGAAATTTAATGACAAAACCTTAATATATTCAACATTATTGAATATTTCTTTGTTGCCGAAGTTGGTGGATGATTTAAGTTGTACTGAATTATGCAAATTATCTAGAATAAACGTTATAAAAAGAATGAGGTGGAAGCTATTCTTTTCCAAACACAATAACGATAATAACAACACAAAAGATGCTGAGCTCTATCGATTCCAGTATCAAAAAAACGCCACCATGTGAAGAACAATTATTAGATTCTGAAAAAAGATCTATTTCTGTTGATAGAGAAAATTAAATTAAACAAGTTAGATTATCCACCGACTCCAGCAAAATTTAATTTTTTTAAAATTTATTTTAAAGAAATATTTAATAATGTTAAAGATAAATATATTATGGCTTTGGAGATAAGCAATTATACGGTAAACTTGGATAACAAAGATGGTAAGACAAAGCGAAAACACCGTAAACGCAACATCATACGGTCTAACCCACCTTTTAACCGTAATGTCCAAACTAATGTCGGAAAAATTTTCTTAAAATTAATCCATAAACATTTTAACCATTCACCAAAATTTAAAAAAAAAAGATTTTTTCAGTTTTAGCTTCAATGGTAACATCGATAGATCTATACAACAATATCATATTAAGTAAACATTCCAACAAAGACAACATAATTTATTCTAAAATTTGATGCAATCACCGAAAAAAATACGATCTGTCGATTAAATGCTCAATGTATGGACGACAATGTATATCGAGCGTACATTCGTTCCGGCAGCGATGTTAGATTCTAATTTGGTTCTACTGAGAATCCTTAGAAGCTTTGCTTCTACCATCACCGTAAGACTTTGGCTAATATTAAATACAGAACAGCGCTGACCTCACTCTATTTTTTTCTGGCAATTGAAAGATTCCGGCAACTCACCTTCATTTAAATCGAATGGCAAGGGTTAAACCGTTTCATGGCTAGGGGAAAAATAATTTTCTTAGAACAGTTAAATAACCCGGACTTACTAAACAACAGAAAAGAACTGATGGTGACATGTAGGCCTAAAAACAAATGTCTACTTAAGCATGAAGACCCAGATTAGTTTTTCTATACTACCGCGGTTTGGTTTTCAGTGCAGGATATTAGTATTAATTTATTTATCTATTTGCTTATTAACTTATTTATTTACTATTTATTCCGGTATTATGTGTTATTACTTATTGCCTTTTTAATATAGATTTTTTATTATATAGATTTTTTATTATATAGATTTTTATATTTTTTATGGATTTTATAGTTGCTATAAGTTATTATATCATGTCCATATGGTAATATCAGTTATTTTAGTTGCTAGATTTAATGTCAGGAAAAATATAATTAATTTTTTTTTTAAAGTTTTAAAAAAAAGTTATATCACAATATAAATAGAACTTAACTACGCCAGCATTACGATAAACTGATATGTTTTTAAATGATATATTATATATATAAGTAACAATCAGTATAGACTCAGCATCTGAAGACTTCGTTTGGTATAATAAGCATATATATATATATATATATATATATATATATATATATATATATATATATTTATATATATATATATATATATATATATATATATATATATATACATACATATATATATATATATATATATATATATATATATATATGTATGTATGTATATATATATATATATATACACACACACATACACACTTTATAGCTCTGATATATAACATCGAGCAATATTTCAATAACACCAGTATTTTTGTGCAATTCATATATTTACCTATTTACACACACACGCACACAAACACACACACACGCACATATATATATATATATATATATATATATATATATATATATATATATAAGAGAGATAGATCGATCGATAGATAGATAGATGTTGAGACAGCTAATGGAGAAGAAGTTATATTATAACAAATATATTTAATAGGAAAAAAAAAACAATATATATTTTAAAACATATTTGTATCCCTGAAAAACGTTTATCCCATAATCAGCCTTGCAGCATGTGAAGGTTCTTTGTCTTGCAGGAATTTATTCTTTAACTTAGAACTTCTTGATAATGACCGGTGCCATTCCTAAAACATTTTGTCAAAAACGTAGAACAGTTCTCTGCATTGATCTTGATACTTAACTTTACATGGGCTAAGATTTTTACTGCCGACAATAGTAAAGCTTTATTAGAGATTTCCGCTGTTATCTTCTGACCTCTGTTAGCTGAATAATTCCATGAAGGATCCAACCTTGTGCAAAAGCAATTTAGTGTTTTCAATATATCTCTAAAGCCATCACTGTTCTTGTTCTATGCAAAACCTACCCATTTTTGTTTGCAGTTTTTACTTAAATGGTGTTTGATTTTGTTAGTGTCTTTATCCAGGGTCCTTATATTTTACATATGAAGTCTTTTGTTTATATAAGCTCTTCAAATATTTTCTTGCTGGTCGACCCGCCTTTTTCGCTTATTGCCCTTATAGATTATTTCAAATAACTTTTTGTGATATTCTTAAATATTTTCTTATTTTTGATAATATTTTTGAAATTTTTGTTTTGCCTTTTGACAAAACTTTCTTCAAACTTCCAACATTGACTCTGCATCGTTCAATATCATCTCATTGTTCAATAATTTTGTTTCCCTTTTGAAGTCATAGCTTTCTTCCGATCACTGACAGTTTTTATATATTGGAAATTAAAAAATAAATAAATGTCAATAAATATAGGATTTTATATGTGTATTTATTAAGAACCGCTGTGTTACAGGTTATACCTTAAACCATCAAAATAGACAGTTTTTTGGGGTTTTTTTTTTAAAATAAAAACAGATTTTGAAAACTCACAAAGGTTAATTATCATATAAATATAAGCATATCATAATGTTTTTAAAAGCATATTCATAATTTTCTACAACAGGGAGCCGGCATTCAGTACATACATTTCTTGTTGCGTTTATATGTATATAAACATGTATGTGTTGTTTGTATCGGTCTGTGGGTCATGGAATTGACATTGGTACGGAAAGTGGAATCCGTGGATCGAGTTCATTGTTAAGTTCATTTTCGCACTAATGGACTCTGGAAAGAAAAGAATCCATCCATCTCTTGTCCTTCCCGCTATGAATTACCTGGCAAGATAGCGAGGATTATTCTGAATTCAACAGCGACGAAGGCAATGTGAAAGTACTCCACTAACTTTTCAAAGAATGAATGGCAATTCACTGATCCTTAAAGAAAATGAATCTGTGGACATGACCACCTAAATCTTAAAGAGATATGGAATTTAAAAAAAACCCCAAAAAACCCAAAAAAACCCAAAAACTGCTGTTGAGTTTTAAATAAGAGTAACTGATTGATTTTGCTTCATGTCTAAACCAACCCTTTATGGGTTATTTGAAGCCAAACATTTTTGGCTTGTAAGAATATTTCTTTTGTCGATTAATTGATTGATTCATTTTCTACGGTTTATTAACCCTTTGCAGGTTATTTAAAGCCAGAAAAATAGATTGTAAGATTTTTTTCTGTTTTGGAGAAGAAAGGTGGATTCATATCGTTCCCAAGGATATTTGCGTGTAAATGAATATAACAAACTCAACGGAAATTGGAACCCGGCTCTCCGATTAACAATTTCAAGCCATTAAATCACCCGCACATCCAAACTTACTTCATCTGGTATAGATAAAATATTATATATATATATATATAATGGACTCTGTCCTCGGTTTCGGTGTATGAGAATCTGTCTGACAACTTAAACACTTGATTCAGTTATGGATTTTGTGGGATAATCTTAAGTGGCAGTAAAGACCCACTGGTGATTTGTAAAGGAGGCCGCATATGGAGCAAGAGTGAGAATTGTGGGAAGAAGTCACTCTTAGATTGGCTGACATTTTAGATCTTGCTCTCGCTTCCTATATATATATATATATATATATATATATATATATATATATAAATGCTAACGGTCAATGTTGAATCAGGCCAGGGGACAGTGAGAAAAAAATAAGTAAAAATAAATAAAAAAAACATGTAGAGCTTTTAAGGTTAAAAATCAATAGATTTGAAATTATCGCCGGACAAGACCACCTGGCTGAAACAGTGGTCGCGTATTATAATTGACCTCCAGATTTTTTTAACTTATATATATATATATATATATATATATATATATATATATATATATATATATATATATATATATATATATATATTTAACTTAAATATATATATATTTTAAACTTATATATACATACATACACACACACACACACATATATATATATATATATATATGATGGTAACAACTTTAGTTTTCCGACCATGAGAGCGGCGTTCGAATCAAGTGAACACCCATCTAGGTACTGACAAGGATCGATGTTGCTTAACCAGTCATCTGACGCAAACCGGTGTTTCAACGTGATGTTGCCGTAAGCCTCTTAAACACTAGCTAGCAGAGCGTAAATTCGACTTAATCCCAGCACATAAGACAGACTTTGATCTATTTTTGTGATTGAATACTACATTAACATTTTTTTTAAAAAATAGCAATGATTTTTTTGATTTTTTACAAGTCTTATTGTTTAACCTATAGTTGAAGGAGAAAATGGATTCATTCCTTTCTCCAGTCTTTTTTTCCGTTTAAGTGAACGTAAAGAATCCGGTTGGAATTCGAACACAGCTCTCTGACTTTTAAAATCCTGAGAGAGTTTTCTTTAAAATGATGCAGAAAACATCCTGGAATTCACTGTTTTTTTGTTTTTTTTTAGCATGCAAAGTCAAAAACCAACATACAGAACATCAGAAGAGACGAAGTCCAATGCAAATGAAAAAATCAAAACAAAATGTAAAAAAAAGAAAAGAAAATCAATCAGAGAAAACAGAGAAATGTGTTCACAGAAAACAGCCGTCAAATGTCATATGCCAGTTTTCTTGAACTCTATTATTTATCTCGTTAACAATAACGTAGTTGGGAAAACTGATCAATAAACGGAGTCATCTGTCTTTTTTTAATCTCCACATTTAACCAGGACTGAAGCTGTAAATATAAAGAAAAGTTGATCCCTCCTATATTGAAGTTTTCATTCATTTAGAGTTTTGAATGATTAAGTCATGACAGGCTACTCTAATACTAACGTAAAATCTCTGACTTGAATCAAGCTGTTTTTGTCGAGGCCTTCATCTCCAACCGGAATCAAGTCGACCTATTTTCCAACGCTTTCATAGACAGATATGAACAGATTCATATAGGCTGATATGAACTGACTAAGATAGACATTTTCAAAACTCTGCATGGTCTGGTAGAATATAAGTTTCGTGGATAAGATGGTGAGTAATAATGCTGCACTTCTAGTGGAGAAGGTTGCGCTGGTAAACAGTTTTGGGAATCTTGGTATTTAGAAGAACTCAGCAATTGGCCATTAAAGCCGGAAAAGCAAGCAAACCAAACACCCAGTAAAATACGGCTATATCTATCCCTTAAGCGGTACAAAAAGTTGTACGAACTTGTATACTAAACAGGTAAAAATACCAGTAGTTCTTACGCTTATTTTTGCTTTAATTATATATAAGTACACAGATGAGACCAAAAATGGTATTAGGTTGGTGCAAAAATAATGATGCTTTTTGACGTATTTTTAACGTCAAAAACCGTCATTATTTTTGCACCAATCTAATATATTGCTGTCACACTTGCGTCGCAGATGCTCAATCTTCACTTTCAAACCTCAACCGAGTTAAAAATCATTTGCAGGGCTTTGTGGAGGATGAATTGTTCTCCATTCTTCTGTCCCTTTCCTACAGACAAAACTTTCATTGCCTTTCATACTCTACCATTATTTTCTTGGAAGATATTCAGCCAAATTGCATTTATTGGTTCCAACAGTTCAGTCCTTCATAGCTAAGACCCACCGCGTCACGTACACTGAGTCGTCTCATCCTGATTGCCTTCATATTTCATTGGTAAGGAGTAAGTTCCACTCAGACAGATTCTACCACAGAGAATGCTTCCCTTATCACAACAAACTTAATCTCTTCAGTCGAGCGTCAACTATTAACTATCTTTCATATCCTCATAATATGTAACACTTGTCCCTCCCTATTCGCCCTTACAGTATCAAACAATATCATTATGCCTCTACCCTGAGTGACACTTAGGTCTTGGATTAGGTAAGCAATAGTAGAAAAATGTATAAAAATAATATTTTAACTCAAAAGATGTGGGTGGGTGTGATGGCTAATGACTCACAAGTCAAAACGTGAGGCTGGGTCGAAAGAAACTTGAATTTAATTTTAAGTTTAAAAAAAAATCTTAACTTTACAGCCAAATGTTTTAGGACACTATGATGTGTTTCAACAGAAGAATGCTGAGAATAACATGGACAGTGCATGTAAGAAACGAGAAAAATGTAAGTAAAATAGAAACGAAAAGGGCAATTATACATAAAATCAGTGACATTTGAAATTTTTGGAACAGAAAATGAGTAAAGAAGTCCTAAAGAATTTGACACTCTCAGGATATACTGAAAGCAAGAGAGATAAATGAATACGGCGAATAACGTTCCTGTCGAGCTTGTGTAAATGGATGATTAGTGGGATGGAGAGACATAGTAAAACGACAAACATTCCTAAGAGCCACGAAATATAGAAAGTTGTGGAGAACTACAAGTGCTCACGGTGCAAGAGGAGGCACGGTGGATTAATGGATCAGAGAGCCGAGTTCGAATTCCAGCCGAATCCATTACGTTCACTTACGTGCTAATACCTTTGCGAAAGGTATGAATCCTCTTCTTCTCCCCCCAGCTATGGGTAAATAGCAGGACAGACCGGGTTCTATAGCCTTGGATGGGAACTGGTCTACCGCAGAAAGAAATGGCAACCTACTGCGGAAAATATCTTCCTCGAAAGATACATAATCAGCTAAGCGTGTAGCACGAATGGCACATATCTGACTGACTGATGAGTGCTCCTGTCCTGAAGTAACCCGGCAGATTAAAAAATCGAGATGAAACAAATGTTAAGTCCTTAAATTTAATATTTGTTAACAGCATTCCATACACAGTCGAATTGCACATACTTTGCTCCATCTTTTCATACTATTTCGACTCTTTTTCTATTCAAGAAGTATGCATGCAAACATAGATGTCTTTAGCTATTACCACGTTTATTTGTAGGCAAATAATCATGGGAATGTCGTAAGCTTATGAATCCTAGTAAATAGTAACCTCATGAATCCTAGAGTTGCACATTTGTCATTTAGACTCGAATCATGAATGAATGATGGCCGTATTGCTGGACAGTGTTTAAATCATCACTTGATGATATTTGCTGATGTCCAGAGAATCATGGTGCTCGCTGCTTAAGGGTTAAACAAGTTGTTTTTGTTGTATTTTTTCTCAATTTTCGAATAAGATAAGGTGAGCCGTTTCCAAATAGCGACAGTGAATGTTACTTTAAATTTTGCACAAATGACCTTAAAAGGGTATGAATAAATCTCTTTTCGCTCACTCGCTAGAGGTTAATACTAGGTTTCTAGGCTAGTAATCGTAAATTTCAACGTTTGTAATGAATAAGGTGTCTACTCAAGCACGTGCATAGATTTAACATTTGTAGACACCTCTCTCTCTATCTCTTTCTCCCCCCTCTCTCTCTCTCTCTTTCTCCCCCCCTCTCTCTCTCTCTATATATATATATATATATATATATATATATATATATATATATATATATATATATATAACAAGTTCTCAACTCAAACACGTGGACCGATTTAACGTTTATAGACATCTCCCTCTCTCCCTATATATATATATATATATATATATATATATATATATATATATATATATATATATATATATATATGTATGCACGACTTTGTAATCCGAAATACGGGCATACATATTTAATTTATTTCTTTAAACCTTATCTTATAATAGATACTCATATTTATCAGTTTAATAAATAAATAAAGGCATTTCTACTGAAATATGAGTATCCATTAAAAATAATGTTTAAATAAATAAATTAAAAATATGTCGGATTAATAAATGAAAAATCTATTCCTAAAAATTGTTTTTGTTTACGTTAGGATACGAAACTGGACATGTATATTTTGAGAATCGGTAAAAATCCGTGTTCAAAACACTATTCATGCTTTCTTTGATCAGGAGGTTCTTCGTGCCCGACAGGGGGAGGTACGTCAGATCTAATAGCAGTTTTTCCTAGGAGACACGGGATCGAATTTTTCTAACAAGATTCTTTGAACAGTCAGGCCGGTAGATGGAAATAAATAAATATACTGTTTATCCTTCCCTGCCCTCCATTAGAATGTCTGACTCTCAACTTCTCGAGAGCACCTCTCAACGGCTGCTCGGTCTCACGTTGACTGCTGACCTGAGATGGAACAAATACATTGAGTCAATTGCTTCATCCACCGCAAGGAAAGTTGGCTCCATGTGCCGCGCCAGGAATTTTTTCTCCCCGAAATCGATCCTTCAGATCTACAAATCAACAATTCGCCCATGCATGGAGTATTGCTGCCATATATGGTCTGGAGACCTTTCTGTTTGCCTCGGGGTTCTTGATAAGCTGCAGAGGCGGATATGCAATATAATTGGCCCTATTATGTCATCTCGTCTACAGTCGTTCTCTCACACACGCGCTGTCGCCTCTCTCTGTCTTTTTTACAAATACTTTCATGGTAATTCATGGTAATTCCTCCGAGGAGCTGCATTCACTGGTTCCCAGACATCATCAATTCAAGCGTCCTATGAGGCTGGCATCCCGCTCTCACCCTTTCACTGTCGAAACTACTAAATGTAGCCGTCTCTTCTACTCCAACAGCTTCATGTCTCGCACCTCTCGCCTGTGGAACTCCCTTCCCTATTCTAGTTTCCCTGAGAGCTATTCAAATGTAATGTCAATCGACATCTCCAGTTGCTTTGATCTATCCACTATCCTTCTCCTCATCCTTTCCTCTATCACTCCTATCTGATCTTGCTCCAAATCTTCTGTAACCCCTTGCGTCCTAGTGGTTTCCCGCCTTGCTTGGGGTGAAAAGCTTAAATATATATATATATATATATATATATATATATATATATATATATATATATATATATATATATACACACACACAGAACATCTACTCAGATATAAGTATCGATTAAAAAATAACGTTCAAACAGATTAATTATATGTCGGTGACTAATAAATGAAAAATCCATACCCCCCCCAAAAAATAAATAAATACTGCAGTCTGAGGAGTTAGGTGACCAGATGTGAGGGGTGATGCGGTCGCAGAAATTGTCTGAAAGCTATGACTGGGTTCTTCTGCTTGTGTGGCATGGTGCATAACATGTTTCTAGATATAGAGTCTTCCAGCAGCCACACTCTTGAGCCTGGTCAGCACTACCTCCTCAAGACACTTGACGTAGACTTCCATGTTGAGTCTGAGACCCTTTTGGACGATAAATGTAGGCTTAACTTCGTTATCACTAGTGTTCACTCCAAACACCTTCGTAATCATCATTAGACTCTTTCCGAATCCTCTGCACTGTCCTCAGATTGACACTCAAACACTCTGAAATGTTCGTATTGGGGCTTCCGGTGCGAATGCCAAGCAGTACGGCATGTCGATTCAAAATTTCTTGCGGAGTGAAGAGCGTCATGATGCTCTTTTACTCACAGATAGTGCCCAACTGACCCTACTATAATGTGCAGTCGACAAAATAAAAACAACCCGCGTGAGCGAAAGTAAAAAAAACAAAACGTCGACAATTTACCGATTGCTCCTCTCTCTCTCCCTCTCCCTCTCCCTCTCTCTCTCTCCCTCTCTCTCTCTCTCTCTCTATATATATATATATATATATATATATATATATATATATAATTCTGCGTGGGTTTTCAAAACGTTGTATGAGAACATAAATATTTAGAGTTGATATTACGTCAAAACATTTTATCCGATAAATGGAATGCATATAGTTACACTGTATTGTGCATTAATGTGTTCTGCAGATGAACGGAAATGCAACTTAAACTGGTCGAAAACAGTAATGTAAACAGTCCACGGAAGCTCTATTTTGCTTTTCTGTGCAAATATTGAAGATCGTTGTAATCTTACAAAATGTTTTTATCTCCTTCTTTTCATATATGTTTATTCAAGTATATTCCCCTTCCTATCTATCTATCTAGCTCGGTTTGACCATACCTATTTCGAACAATCTGTTCATATCTTTTTATCCATATTCAATTATTTGTTATCATTTGTTCAACTTTATCTATCTATCTATCTATCTATCTATCTATCTATCTATCTCACTTCGTTCATTATGTCTATTCCTATCTATCTATCTATCTATCTATCTATCTATCTATCTATCTTCGTTCATTATGTCTATTCCTATCTATCTATCTATCTATCTATCTATCTATCTATCTATCTATCTATCTATCTATCTTCGTTCATTATGTCTATTCCTATCTATCTATCTATCTATCTATCTATCTATCTATCTATCTATCTTCGTTCATTATGTCTATTCCTATCTATCTATCTATCTATCTATCTATCTATCTATCTTCGTTCATTATGTCTATTCCTATCTATCTATCTATCTATCTATCTATCTATCTATCTATCTATCTATCTATCTTCGTTCATTATGTCTATTCTTATCTATCTATCTATCCATCCATCTATCTATCTATCTATCTATCTATTTATCTATCTATCTATCTATCTATCTATCTATCTATCTATCTATCTATCTATCTTCGTTCCTTATGTCTATTCCTATCTATCTATCTATCTATCTATCTATCTATCTATCTATCTATCTATCTATCTATCTATCTATCTTGATGTGCAGATATCTCTTCAAAAGTCACTAATCATGCAAGATTGAGGCTGGGCTGAATGTCATGTGGTGATCACCAAACAGTTGGCTTTCTTCAGAATAGAGGGTGCAATCATTTTCCATCTTTTTCAGTTTCTATCTATCTATCTATCTATCTATCTATCTATGAAAGGTTCTTTTCTTTACTTTTCTGAATTAATCTGAGTTTGGTTATTGCAGTCCTTATTTACTGTTGAAATCACCTCCGAAATATAAACAAATAATCTTGAAAGAAATTAAAATATCTAAAAGACAATATATAAAATATAGCATAAGGAGATGTAGAAGATATTAATAATAAGGCAGATTGCAAAAGCAATCATTTCTTGGAATTTTTATCTATCGTTTCCCTATCAATTTGTCTTTAAACCACACTGACGTCAACATGATTCGTGAAGCCCGTATCTTTGAAAATGAGTCGAAATATTAAAAACTTATGAAATAATCACAGCTTGCTCCATATTACATATACCCATCTCCATTGCACATTTCCCCACTTTTATTGAAACTTGTTCATCACAATCCGCTTACTCTTTTTGGTTAATGACCCGTAACAAAAGAAAACATTTTCTTCTTATTCAATACCGGACATTTAAAAATTACATATTCATATAAAAATTATGCATTTTCAGAAAAACCCGTCCGTTTTTCCATATATATTAATTTTATTATTCAACAAATCAAGTGAAGATAACCGGAGACTGAGACTATCATGAGGACATCACATTTGCTTGGTCAATTCCCAAGTGGACTGGTGCAGATTCTCGTGTATGAGCAACGTTCAGTCGCTGAACAGGTCATCTGGAAGCGTGAAAACCATTTCTCTGCTCTTCTTTCTGTCATAGCGGCTTCTTCGTACGCAGTACAAATGTCTTGATCAGCCTTGAGAGCTTTGGGATCATGATTGAAAGCTAAGATTATTAGGTGTTGAAAATGCACATTTTTGTTTACTCATAATTCTATCGTCATGTATCGAAAAGTAAAATTCAATCAAATTTCCAAAACGTTCAACAAAGACTGCAGGGGAAGAATAGAGCTAAAAAAAAAAAATGAAAGACTATGGTAAAATATTATACGTTAATTCAAATAACACTGGAAAAAATCGAATCTATCTGACAACCTAATAAATATCCACGAGAGTAATAATTCTTTATTACTTAATGTACGAAACGTTAATAACACAACTATCAGCATGACAACAACATACAGGGAAATTCTTACACACCTACACCAGTAATCATTTGCTTCCTTTCGTCTTCACACAGGACCTTCTGACAGCAGAAAGATGACGCCTACATAAAAGCAATTAAGAAAAAAAATCTTATTTGCGAATGTTGGTTGTATTCTCTTCCTGCCTCAAATTTATATACAAATCCTACAGATGCCAGCTGGGATTGATTCTTAGTCAATAAAGATAGACAATTCTTGGACTTAGTCACACATTTTCTTTCTTGAAATAAGACAGCTATAACAACTTGACTGTATGTCTTTTGTATATGAACACTTTCTTTTTACTGTGTTATAATTGCTTTACTTTGGCATTGTCTTATAGTTGCTTTGCTTTGCCATTGTTTATTTCTTGTATTATTTCGTTCTATTATTTATGTTTTTGTTTTTATTGGGAATTTCATCAATTCCACCTAAAAATGCCCGCTTATTCAACAGCGAGATTGCGATCTCTCTTACGGATCGAACCAATCGATTCGATACGGAAAATCGATAGGTAAAATAACGAAAACCACCACAACTATGAGTTTTTCTGAACGACAAAGGATAATACACGTGAAGAATTAGATTGCATCAAAGTAAAGTCATGGTTTGTTGAGATACAATGCGTCCCACTGGTTTCTACTATCAACGCTGACTGTCTATCAATACATTTTTTTATCACTTGCTTTCTAATGACAATAGCGGAAAATTAAAAAAAAAAACAGCAATATCTCCACAAATCTTCAACACTCGAACATTTCATGCACTTTTTTCTGATTTTGACGCTGCTGTAATTCTTTGAGAATCCAAGTTTTGATACCAAAAAGAGCCGTTCCCATCGTCAAAAACACGAGATTTTTTTTTATCAATTCACTCCAAGCAAGGTGATAATACCATTATGACGCAAGGGATACTGGGATTGAAAGAGAATGAAAAAAAAAAAAAAACTTTTGAAAAACCAGCAAATGTAAACCTAAATAGGAAAAAAGGGATGAACATCTACCCCCGTTCAAAAATCCAGAGATGAGTGTGAACAGGACGATATCTACTCCTATGCAAAAATGCTGAAAAAAAAATTGCCGTCTTTTTCTATCACTCCAGAAATACCTTACTGCTTCTGCCATACAAAAGTCAGATTAAATCAAGATGATATATTGCTGCCATTTCTAGGTTGAAGTTTCTCAATCCTTACTTTCCAGTCTTGATATCGTTAAATAAAGACTTAAAGCAAGACTTATTCTTCACTCTGCAACCTCTTTTCCACAGGTGTAACGCTGAAAACCTCTCTCTATTATATCGCTATTTCTATAGCAAATGTTACAATGAGCTCCATTCTTTAGTTCCAGAAGTTCAGACCGTTACGGCTAGCACAGTCAATGCTAAACCAACGAAGTCGAATCACATTCATTTCCTCCGTATTCCAAATATAAGACAGCATTTTTCCCCAAGACCGTCTACATTGGGAAACAGATTTCTCATTGGACCGTTCCCTGAGCACTGCAATCTTAACCTAAAAAGATCAATTGCTATCTATCTTCTTTTTCTTCATAATCTTCATTTCCTACCAATTCCCTTGTCATTAATATCATACTCTTCATTCGACGGCTGTAGTGGCTGGGCAATTTTTGGTCCTGGTCAAGATGCACGCGCTCGGGCGTCCCACATTAAAGCGACCTTCTGTCACATCTCGTCACCGTGGTGCGACGAGTGAATGTCATGGTACTTGTGCTGCTTGTACTGTTAGCATTTCTCAGTTCTGTTTCTGTCAGCGGACAGAGCGCTGCTAAAAATTATTGAGAGGTGCCCGATTCAAGGGAACAGCTGGCTGCGGTAGTACCTCACCACATTGAAGTAAAAGGGGGTCGGAAGTAATACCGATGCCAACGCCTACCGACGGTTGCGGGGCCTGGGCAATTATTAGCCATATCCAGGGAGCACGCACTCGAGTGACCCACATGAAACCGACTTTGTGTCACATCCCGTCACTGTGGAGTCGGGATGACGAGTAAATATATGATACTTGTGTAGTTACCATTTGTACTAACAATGTCTAGTATAATTGACCTGCAGCATAGCGAACTCCTATGCCTGTAGTATTAGCTCAAGCTAATACTGCAGACATCACCAGACAGTACCTCTCTTTAGGGAGGGGTCTGGATTTATTGCCCGGCATCTGAGGTGTCCCCAAAATTGGGGAGGCGCTTCAGAGATTTCCATGATATTTCCAATTAACTCGAGCTTTGTGTCATATTTCATTGCGTCGTTGTTGCACGTCTAAATACAATTGCATTTGAACTGTAGAACCAATACTGACTGCATACACCTGCAACCCCTACTTGGAATATCATAAAAATATGGCGTCACAGATAGGATTTGTAATACATGCTGAAGATTTAAACTTGGATAAGGTGCTTCACAACCTTTGCTAGAACAAAGAATCTACAGGACAACAAAATAAATGGAGGTTAAAAGGAAATCACACATTTATTTCTGGAAACAGACGGCTGTGAAACTATTAGGAAGATTTCGTTCATGACTAATCCAAAAGAAGTGGAAGAATTGACATTTAACCAAATCTAAGAGTTTATTCCAAGGAATATTGGACCAAGGAAAATGTCGGTCATCGCCGAACGAACTTGTCAGTAATTCAAGAATGCAAAGAATTCATTATGAAATTTCTGCACCGGCTACGAGACGCCAGCAGATATTATGAAGGAAAAAGGTCCATTGAAGAGGAATTAATTCAACTAAGACTGATAAAGGATATATACAATATTTGTCATAGATTTAAAATGTTAAAACGGTTAGAATTAAACCAAATGTCGTTAGAGGCATGGATTGAATTTATACAACAGGAAGAGTTAATTAAAAAACTCAGTAAGAAAAATATCAACCTGAAATTGTAAGCACATCCATGATAAAGAAACAAAACTTCTGTACAACCACATTTCTGTTGCCTAAAGTCTCTTCATCATCTATGAGGAGATTGTTCGATATTCACTGCTATATAGAATGACCGATATTATATAACAGTTCAATATTTTCTTTGTTTCTAACGAAAGTTTTCTGTTTCTTTATACTTTACTTAGCTTTTGAAAGCTTCGTAATGGTGTGAACGCGATTTAACATTATTCACAAACACCACACACACACACAAAAGAACAAACAGAGACACACGCACACATAGACACACACAAACGTACGTACATATATATATATATATATATATATATATATATATATATATATGCACATATATATATATATATATATATATATATATATATATATATATATATATATATATATATATATACATACAGGTACATATACGAACACATATTTTAAGGGAATATTTTCTTTTCTTCTCAATTCAGTAGTATATATCAATCACATACATTGTTTATTATACAGTGAAAATATCAGAATACTTGTTTATGAGCTAAATATTTATTTATTATATAAATATTCATTAAACTAATAATTATGTTTGTCAGCCTAACGAAATATTGATTAATCCTCTCTTTCTTTCTAGTCTTGGGTATGACGATAAACTACATCCATCATTAAGGACTCTGATCAGGAGACTGTAAGTTGTGGGTCGGTGTTGTGGGTTCCGAGATGAATTCGGTCTCCAAGGAATGACAATCGCAATAATTAAATCTAAGAAATAAAATGTATTTACACAATCATACAAAGAGTAATACTGTTAGTAAGTCCAGGAACGTGTTAGTAGCAAATACAGATAGATATATACAGTCTCGAAGTAAGACTTCCTTAGAGTCTACGTGCTTGTAACTGACTTCTACAAGAGGTTATCTCACACTATCTCCGTTCGTATATCCTCTCACTCTCCGTATACCGACTACTACTGCCATACGACTAGTATTTAGTCACCCCCCACGAGGGTATCATGTGGCACAAGGCCGGTTTAACGTGGGATCTCCGAGCCCGTGAGCTCGGCCAAAAATATACCCTTTGAACCCGTATAAACGGGTTCAGGGTCGGTTTACCTCCCCGACCGAAACTACGCCCTTCGGCGTAGCCTCGTTCGGGTTCCTCCCCGCCCGGAAGCAGAGAGTTCAACCGGTCGTCCGACATCGACTGCCATACGACTAGTATTTAGTCACCCCCCCCACAAGGGTATCATGTGGCACAAGGCCGGTTTAATGTGGGATCTCCGAGCCCGTGGGCTCGGCCAAAAATATGCCCTTTGAACCCGTATAAACGGGTTCAGGGTCAGGTTTACCTCCCCGAAAGAGAATCCGCCCTTCGGCGTAGCCTCGTTCGGGTTCCTCCCCGCCCGAAGGCAGAGAGTTCAACCGTTCAGCCGGTCGTCTGACATCGACTGCCATACGACTACCCTCACTGACTGCAACTCTGGGTATTTAACGGTAGCAGTCCAGGTACACTTGGTAGATACACTTATATGAAAAAGGGGTGGACCCCATAATAGTCGGGTGGAACCACCTCTTAATCGCTGATTTTCACAGGTTCATTCTGACCCGGGGTGGTAACACTTGTTAGGCTACCTGCTATGGGCAAATAATGATTCCCCAAACAAAAACAAAACACAATGAAAGTATAAAAATACATTTTATATATAAAACACCAACAATACATATTTACTATTTATGGTATATACATAGTTAAAGCGATGAAAACGGGTTCAAAATATTTCGATTTTGACATTAAATAACCCATAGAAATGTTGATATGGCGCTAAACGTCGAACCTAGTCAGTACCTAGATAGGTGACCGCTAGAAAATACCATGTACTGTAAGCTTGGAAGTGCAGGTGGTGTAAAGGATAAAGGCGCGAAACGAAAAATCGGAGAGCCCAGTTCGAATTCCAGTCGGGTTCGTTATATTCACTCATGTGCAAATGCTATTGGGAAGATATGAATTTACATCTTCTTCTCCGAGTTATGGCTTAAATAGTAAGTCTTGTATCAGAAAATCATCCAATTGGAACACGCTTTTATCAAGTATAAGCTTAACAAACAAAATTATTTCTTTTATTTCAAATGACATATCGTTCTCTTATAGACAAAATCAAAAGACAACTTTCGTTTTCTGATTTTTTTACTTTTTCGAAATACCTAGCTAAATGCAGATTAAATTTCGAAAAGAAAACTTTACCGAAGATAATAATAATATCACAAAACGATTTGGTTTTGAAAATTATTCATAGGCAGACATATAATTAATCTGTCTGATACCAATATTTCCGAGAGAGAAAAAGTGGTTTTCTCCTGAGGGTTGGATTTCTGTATTGCCCCTCGAACCGTTAACAAAGTCGAAGTTCTTGGTGAATTTTAATTAATGTTTTCACAGCTGCTTCGACTTGTTCCCTCTTCCACGGACCAATTTACATCTTGTAAATAAAGAATCTCTGAGACAGGACATGAGTTTGTCTCTATAACAATTGAACGTGTCATAGTCGCATGGTGTCACGTTCACCATAAAACTATTAAAACTTTGAAAACCCGCAACGACATCTATATCACCAAACCAGATAAGGTTTCTGGTGTGGGAATTCTGAACAAGACTGACTATGTTAATAAAATGAATGTCATTCTAGGAGATATTTCAAAGTTTCGTTTAATTGGCCCGTTCTCATGACCTTACTGATAAGTTGGAATTAAAATTTTAGAAACAGTCATTGGAGGTGTATAAGTGTAATATCATATGTAAAGACGCCTACAACAGGGTTAAACCTGTAGGTTCCCAAATACTAAAACTCTATGGGTTGCGTAAAATTCACAAAGATAACGTACCTTTACGTCCCATTTTATCTATGATGGTCCCGGCTCAGCACGATTTGGACAAATCGTTGTCAGAATTGATAAGACCTGTATTCGATTAACTTCTGAGCCTTGTGGCAAGGTGCATTGTCCTGCATGAAAATAGGAGATTCATAAAGATTATGGTGTAATCTTGGTACCACATGCTACTGAAGAAGCCTTTTGTAAATCTCAGAATTGATATTGCCATGTACGCGGATGATAGGACCAACTCCTGCAGATGAAATCATTCCCCACACCATCACACTGCCGCCACCAAACTTAACGATTTTCTTGACACATTGAGAAGACAATCTTTCACCTGTTCTACGGTGTACTTAAGTTTTCCCCTCAGCAGCAAATATAGTAAACTTGGACTCGTCACTGAAATGAACTGTATCCCATTGTGCGTCCGTCCAAACAACATGTTCTCTTGCATACTTCAGGCGTGCCCTTTGGTTTCGCTTTGAAATGAGAGGCTTCGAAGCTGGAATACGGGCATGCAATCCTGCATTTTTTAACCTGCGAACAACCGTTTTCCTTGAGATCTTATTTATACAACTCATTTATTACTCATCTTGTTTCCACTGAGTTTGTACTGCCCAGGGATCTAACTCACAATTGCTGTGCCACTAAATTCACCAACCTACGATTTAATCCACTAGTTGTTTAAATACATTCAATATTCCGATGAAATTTATTCAGTCTTTGTAATTTTTTTCTATTATTTTAACGTTAAAGGGATAACGTGATTTGCAGTTAACAGCATAATATATGCTTATTCCTTATTTGGTGTATACTAGTGATAGAAACTTCAGGACCGTGTAGTTTAAGCTAGATTCCATTACGCAGGCCATTATTTTCATAATAGTTTCGTAGTAACAAAACAATATTTTTCGTTTGTTTGTTTTGTCTTTACTGTTAGTCATCCAATACAAAGCCGAAAGAACACTGATGGTGGAAGGTTTATTGAGCGAGATTTTTGTTAGGGTGGAGGAAATAGGAATTAAGTAGTTCACATTATGAGGACATGTAGGATAGATATCGGTTGACCGTGGACTTGAAGTAACCAAGATTGTAGTTGTCAGGGAGATTGTTCCGTAACATAACAGTTCTAAGGAAAATCTGAGTAGAACTTACTCCTTGTCAAAGCAATGCGATGGGAATGGGGATGGTTTGCCAGTGTGACGATGGGATGGCACTTCCTTACTGTGAATTTCTGTAATCAGGAATATACCTCATCTGAACATCTGACAAAGTAATATCAATAGAACGGTGAAAAGCTGTCGACGTGTCGTCTGTAGGGTAATGGTTTCAAGGCGGAGAATAATTAATCACTTACAACCAAACGTAATTGCTTTTGAACTCTAGATCTGGATCTGATCTGACTCTTGTAAAGGTAACGCATGTCAGCAAGAGGTAGGTATTTTTCTAGAGCCCGAGAAGAACTGACCAGATTTTTTTAGATCACACGAGTTTTATCTGAGGTCTGAAGTAAACTTTAGAACGAGTGAGCGTTCAACAAAAGAACATCTTTGAGGGTATGACTACTCATCAGGACTAGTGCAGAGTTCAAGTTTGCCCGATGATAATCAAATGTTACTAGTTTTTTTTGTGTTTTTTTTGGCGGTATTGAATTATACCAACCAGTTTTTCCATGATTAAGCTGTGAGATTTAGACCAGTGGAGAGATCAGCAGCCAGGTACAAGCCATCCATATATTTGGAGATGCACCGATACACCATAGTATTATCTGTATATATATTTACTAAGAATGTGATAAATTTCTTAGGCAGATTGCAAATATAAAGGTGAAAGAGGATAGAGACTTGAGAGTTGCCAGAAATTATTTCAAGTGCCTCTGAAGATTGGCCATTAACAATGGCCTTCATAGATCTACCTGAGAGGAAAGACTTGATAATTGGATGGATCCACTCAGAGATTCCATAGCTGGTAAGTTTGTGTTACACCTTGTCAAAAGCCTTCGTGATATCTCGTGCGATCGCTTTCGAAATATTTTTCTTATCAAGCTCTTCATTGATTCTATGCGCAATAATAGCTTAGTGATCATCAGTGGACATAGAAAAGCGAAAACCACACTGTTTATCGCCCAGGAGTTTGCTTTTGTTGAGATATTCAGTAACGTTCTTGTTGATGTTAGCTTCAAATATTTTACTAATGACACTAAGGAAGCGGGTGGCGCGATACTGGGACAAGGACGAGGGTTCATCTGCGTTCTTGTACACAAGATTTGTCACAATTGGTGGGATAGATTTTTGGGGGGCGGGGGGCTTTCTGTTTTGGCTTGGATTGCTCGCACTGAGTTTTTCTTAGCATTATCCTGGAGTCAATAGTCTTTTAGAATATATTTATATGAGAAATGTAATGTGCGATATTAGAAAAAAATTAACTAACAAAGCACACAAAAAACATAATGCATATATATATATATATATATATATATATATATATATATGTGTGTGTGTGTGTGTATATATATATATATAGAGAGAGAGAGAGAGAGAGACAGAGACAGAGACAGAGACAGACAGACAAACAGACAGACAGAAAGATAGAGAGAAATTGTGAGAGAGACAGAGAGACAGAGAAGACAGAGATACAGAGCATTCCCAAATTCCATTATTAATGTTTTATGAAGGCAAAATGTATTAAGACATCAAACAATTTATGTTCAAGTTTTCATCAGAAACTAAGAAAATAGTTCGAAATACAATAAAAAATAACGGTGATATTTCTTCAGAAGAAATGTTCCTTCGTTTAACCAAAAGAACACAGAAGTAGAAAATACAAGTGGAGTCTTTAAGAATATTTATTTACAGTAACTTTACAGGTTTCATAGTTCAAGGATTTTTAAAAGTTAAATTACGATGAACAGTTCTATGTGGCTATGCCGTGATATATCTCGCCTCTAACTGGCATTCGAGAATTTTCTCATTCTATGCAAAAATGTGGATCATATATATATATATATATATATATATATATATATATATATATATATATATATATAGTTATCCACAGACAGACTGCTTCACCGCTCCTCAGTGTGGCTAGACATCCGCTCGCTTCAAGCCGGTACTGAAATCCATATCAGTCGGAGATTCTATCGGCGACCGACAGAGAAAAAGGCGAATTTATGCGTATTTATTTTTTTCTAAACACGCCAGTGACATAGAGGACACAATCCATTGGGGGGAGTTTTGCATTATCAGCAGTAATAGATACTGCTTACAAATACGCCCTTTTCGCCTACAGTGCTCAACCGATTTAATTAAATAATTATTTTCAGGAGTTGAAAAATATACGGAAAAAACAAACAAAAATCCTAATATGCAATTATGCTGTTTTAATGTTTTAATGTTAATATAATGTCAACGTCGGACGTTTCGGTCTAGTAGACCATCTTCTGGACATATTCATAAAACATAATTAACATTTTTCCTTATATTTTTCTTCATACTGTCGGATCTATATCCATATATTTGCTTACACACACACACACACACACACACACACACACACACACACACACATATATATATATATATATATATATATATCAGGGGGCTTTTGTAAATTAATTTTTGAGATAGGTACAGAATGTATCATTTTTAACATATTGTCTTGAAGTTTGCCATTTTGTATGAATTTTACAACATAATATGTACTATTATCGGTATGCCGATTTTCTAAGTGTAGCTTAGATGTGGCACAAGGCTGAAAGTATGAGGACCTACTGAGGATCGATCTCACTCACACTATTCTGTCGTAACTGACCTTGCTAACCATTACACTACGTTTAGTTGCCCGGTATGTACCGGAAATATATATCAATTATTTTCGGTAAAATAATTTGGCATGGCCTTTCTTTTTCTTCTCCACTGTGTGGGTCATCATTGCTCTCCAAAACTTCCTATCCTTCGTACCTCATAGCAATACGTGTCTTTTTAATATACCTCTTGTTGTGCTCCCGTTCAGCTGCACAAACTCAATAGATAGGTTATTCGTTGCCTTTCTCTTGACATTTTATCTTCAGTATATCCGGTGAATATCAAGTTATCCAGGTTTTATTGTCTTATATGTCCCGAAATTTTTACAGTTTATTTCTGGTTTTATCTATAATTGTCCTTTTTTTGTTTTGTTTTAAGTTTCTTCAAAATTTAGCCATTGCTCCATCAATAACCCGTGTCTTGAAATTCTAAAAAAAGAAAAGGTGTGCTAATATTCAAGAGGTAATCGTATCGGTAAACAAAATGTCTTTCTATAAAAGTTATTATTAAAAGGGAAGTAGCATAGGTTGGTAATATATCGGCTAATGCTTATAATTTTGTCCATTATGAATGAAAGATTAGTTGTTGTTTTTTGTTTTACTCGATTATCAAGATTTTGAATTATGCTGATACTAGTTTATCCATAACGTCAAATAGTAACGACATTTTATAAACCTATTGGTGATATTTTCTGCCTGGATAATCAGCGTTTGTTGATTGATTGATTCCTTTTTGACTGCTTATCAACCACTTTCATGTTATTTAAAGCCCCAAAATATTTTTAGACTGTAAGTATTTTTTGAGATAATAATAGTTTCGTGATGCAAGTTAATGGGGAGAAGAAGTGAATTCATACATTTCCCAGAGGTATTTGCATGTAAGTGAATATAACGAACCCAACGGGAATTCGAACTCGGCACTTCGATTAGCAATTCGATGTCATTATCTATTACACCACTTGCACATGCATCTTACAGTACATGGTATTGCCAAACGGTTACCCGATGTTGCTTAACTTCGGTGATCGTACGGGAACTGATGTTTCAACCTGATATGGTCGTAAGCTCGAGGTGTTTTTTTATCTACACAATTATCTATGTTACCATTTTTTAAAAATGCTTTTTAAATTATTCAATGTAAAAATATCCAAAAGAAACTAACCTGATCTTCCCTACCTTATTAATGATATATTCTGTTGTTGTTAACAGGTGTGTTTCATTATTTATGTCGAGGAAAGTCTTGTTATCATGACAACGGAATAAATAATTCATACTGTTTATTATCACATAGAATAGATTCTATTGCCCATATCCGTTCACACAGTAAACAACTTATAGTAATTCAAATTTTGTCAGTATTTGCGATTTCATCCTCTATACAGTCGCTAGCGTGAAGGAAAGTTACAGCGTAATTGTTTTATCCGTCCTGTTCTTAATATTGGCATTTACATAAACAGATAGAATGGTAATAAAAAGTAAACGAACCCAGGAAGATTCTTTTTATTTTCAGAAAAATGTTTCGACCAAGCATGGATATGTCAGAACCTACACCTGTTTTCGGATGTTAACAGAAACAAAAGAAAAAAAAAAAAGTCATGAGACAATTATGTCATCGATTGAAGGCGAACTCACATGGACAGCATTCAAATTATCTCCCTTTTTACGGCCATTATTTTCCTTTCACTGCAGCCAATCATATAAGGCATTATTACCAAAGCCAAAAGACGCATCCTAGAAAATTGGTTTACGCTAAAACTCCAGTTATATGCTGAAAATATTTTTCTTTCTTCAAACATGTGTTCGATGCGTGATTAGATCTCATTTTCTGTATGCTTTGTGCCAATCAAACAGATTTTTGCGCGTCAAGAGTTCCAAAAGCAAATCATATTATATCTTTTTTTATTGGGGGTGGACATTTAAAATAGGATTTGATTTCCTCGTGATGAAAGCGATCAATTTTTTTCGTATTTGCAATTCTATGTTTTATTACTTATTTATTTACTTCATCATATATTTTTATTTGAGATATTTGATTTGTCAGATATATCGTGAGTTTGGTCAGAGGAAAAGTAGCCAATCAGAATACGAATAAATAGTCTGTGATACTTTTCAGTCTTCTGAGCAGACCAAATATCAAAATAGAGCATTTAACAATATCAGTGAGAAAACGGTCTAGGAAACATTTTAATAGAATTACAATGTTGAAAACCAATCATAAAAAGATACTTATTTCTGGTGGGTAGGTGACCCAACTGAGGGCACAAAAGTCCCATCTACATTTGCTGAAAGCGGGACAATTTAAGAGTTATAAACTCTAGAAACTGTAGGTGAAATTTTTACATTTTAAGATGTAAGAGTATGATAATTATATTTGCTATAATTTAATTATGTATTATCAAATTATCCACAATAGGCATAACGTTAGAAAGAAGAAAGATTTAGATTCCTGGCGGAATATATGATATGCAAAAATATTTTGTATTTTATACCAACAACATTCTTAAACAGAAAAATCAAAAGAATAATTCTGCTGTGGTTTTCGGACGAAGAAATATTTTTTTTTAAAAGAATATTGAATTTTTTTTTACT
The DNA here is from genome assembly GCA_963932145.1 of Acanthosepion lycidas. Lineage (NCBI taxonomy): Eukaryota > Metazoa > Mollusca > Cephalopoda > Sepiida > Sepiidae > Acanthosepion > Acanthosepion lycidas. The sequence goes on from OZ010578.1 coordinate 92,555,659, forward strand.
TAATTTCATATGAGAGTAATTAATAAATGTCTGAAAATAATTTATTTAGTATTTGACATATTATAGCCATTAAAACAACACATTATCTAAATTTTGCTCGCTACGATGTGCAGGTGTTGGCTTTAGCTATAATTTAATGATGTTTCATACTACTTGTACATTGTACATAGTGAACAATATATTCAGAAATGTTGCATATTGTGAACAAGCAGTTCCTTAAAATGAAAAGATAAAAACTGTTCCGTACTTTTCCTAGAAGATCTATCTGTGTGATGGCACTGCCATAAAATAGTATTAACATTTGTTAGTCTACTTAATTTCCACAAGATCTTTACTGAAGAAATTTCCGGTTATAATTACACATCTACTGAACTTTTTCTTGTTACGTATTTGACATATTCTAACCACCGCGACTGTCCAACACCAAAACATTTGATGTCATAACTGAAGTTTAGGTTTGAGTTTAATAAATATAAATCTGACATTAAATTGTCAAAGATTTTATTAACAGGATCATTGCCTGTTAATATTCAACAGATGTCCATCATGACCGAGTGTACACTGAATTTCTCCTATCGCGATGAACGAGTTTTCAAAGGGAGGCCCCGTGACTTGATCACTGATTGGAATTTAAGCACAACTCAGATCTCAATTGTAACTCGTACATACGGTCCATTGCTAAAGATACTGCGAAAATGGAAAATGGTCGGTTTCCTGTACCGTTTCAGTAATTACCTGACTTCTCATGCTATCCTCTACCTTTACAAAAGCCAGATTAGACCGAAAATAGATTAATGCTGCCATATCTGGGCAGAAGCTGCCCAGTCTTCCCTTTCCAGACTCGATAGAAACCAAAAGCATATCCATGCTTTTGGGATCTATCAGGACTGCCTTTTGGGCTCTAGGCGTCCATGTGGTTGATGAATTTTCACCTTACAACTCCTTTCCAACAAATGAAGCTTGGCAAGCTTCTGGCTACTCTACCACTATTCCCATGGAAGGTGTTCAGACGAACTGCATTTCTTAGTTTCACCACTTCTAACCTTCACGGCTAAGACTCCACATACCACGCACATTGTAGCGAACCACCCTCATTCCCTTCGTATCCCATTGGTGAGATAGAAGTTCCAATAGAGCAGCTTCTACCCATGGACTGCTGACTCCCAAGAGGCTGCCTTCACGATCATTACAGTTTTAATCTTTTCAAGTCTAGGGTTAACCGTAATATTCACAACATATCCACATAAGCTGTGCCTCTTACTCTCTAAATCTCTACCTTGAGTTGCTCTTGTGCATTGTAAAGAGTGAAAACTATTGTAAATATATGTCAAGTAGACACCACCTGAAAGACCAGAAACTGTCTTTTTATCCTCTTCAACAATTTCGGATTTTCAAATAGAATAAGAATATGAATTCAATAAGGTATGCACTACGGAGATAGTGTACAGAGTATTGTGCCCAGATAAACTATTTTATGTATAGGGACTCTACGACACAAAAGTGACAGGTGTCGCAGATCACCAATCTGTCTCCTTGGTGGTCTTCAGTCGTATTCTAATGGCCTTACTAAATGATCGTACCGCAACATATACCACTCTTCTTTCATTCAAGGAGGCTTATTTTTGCCATGAGACATTCCTCCCGTCCTATATGTTTTCATATAGACCTTTTAAGAACGATTCTTTAATTTTTTTTTAGGTATATTCAGATGAACTGTCAGGAGTCATACCTAAGAAAGTTGGGACTAATTTCTTAATGTTGGTCTTCTCGGGAATTGTATTTCTGCATGAAAATGTGGGGCTACGAAGATTCTGGTGTATTTGCTGTAAATACGACACAGAAAATATTTAACAGTTAAATTACATTAGCAGGCCTATCTATGCGCTGAAACTAGAGGACGAAGTTTTGAACTCACATTTTAGATTTAACTTCAAAGCATGATGCGCGAACAAACGAGATAGAATTCCAACTGAGGTTTGTGAGCTACCGCTAAGTGTAGCAGATCAAATGCTTTCCCCCTTTTCCTTTCATTCTTTTTATTCAGTTTTAATCCTTAATTTCTCTCCATCTTTCTTCTTTTCTTTTTCTTTCTTTACAACATTCTTTTTTTTTTCTTTAATTTTTATACTTCTATGAACCTTACATTCTTTTTTCTCTCTTACTCACAAATACCAAACCTATCATATCCACTCCCCTTCCGTTTCATCAATTTTGGACGGAAGGGTCAAATTTGTATCCAGCTTTCAGATCTTTGGTCGAATTTTTACCCGAAGTCATATTTCCTCTGACAGCATATATTTCATCGGAAGTAATGTTAGATACTCTGTTTATCAAACATCGAAAACTGAACCGCTGAAATGTTTTATTGTGTCGAATTGTACCAGTTTTGCGTGGTACATGTCCTTGTTGATGGTTTGACAACCAGAAGCGAAAAAGCGTTTCATGTAGTCTTGCTTGTGGCAAAATTAAATTATAAACTAGAAGCACAGAAAAAAATTCTTTTAAGGAAATAGTATGATAATTGGTCGAACATTGATCTTCGTCTTTTTATTATTCTTTTGTTTTTGATCAAATCTGAAAACACAAGTTCTGACATAGACAAAAAATGTTAACCGACAAAACTGGCCGATTTTAAAACCCAGAAACTTTTGTGGTCACAAGTTCACAGAAGAAATATTTGTAGGATTAAATCTGACTTAAAGAAGATTTAGATTAGGGCAAGAATTAGGCTTATCCTAAAGTTTGGAAAACTATAAAACTGAAAACTCAAATTCTCTTTGAGGAAGAGCCGACTTTTTAATTTTAATGTTAATTAAGTCATTAATTGGTTGCAACTGTTTTCGAAGGAAACGTCATGAGAGCAATTTCGTCATTAATAATCAAGGAATTTTATTTAAGGGCCATTAGCTGTTTGCATAGAGGGAAAATTGTAAATTAAATTCTAATATTCGAAATTTATGAAATTAAATTTTAATTACACAATCTTTTTTAGCATTTCTTTTTTCGACCTTGAACTTAGACTGGTTAATATCATGAATACAGATGTGCACTATCGCATATCAACATTTGCATATATGAGCATATAACCTCAAAACAACGCGAAACATACGCATATAGATTGAGAATGAAGAGAAAGGAAAAGAAATGAACTAAAATATAAATTTATGAAATAACAAAAAATAAAGAATGAGTCAGTCTAAGAGATAGGGAAAGAAAAAGAAAGAAGGGAGAGAAAGAAAGAAAAAAACTCACGCTATTCTTTCTTTCTCAGAGAAAGTGAAATGAAGAGAGAAAAAGTGTGCATGCGTGAGTTTATAAAAGGAAGGATGGAAGAGAAAGAGCGAGTATTGGAGAGAAAAAGTGAAAGAAATAGAGCAAAAAGAAACAAAAAGAGAGACAGATACAAAACGAAAGAGAAAGAGCAAGAACTTGAAAGGGGAGAAAATAGAAAGAACGAAAGAAAAGGAGCAATAAAAGACAGCAGATTTTGGAGAGACATAATCGAAAATGCTCTTGAGGGATATGGCATATAAAAGAATTTCGAAGGCACATTAATATTTACTAAGCTTAGGTTAGTTTGGTACAAGATTTTGTGAATAGAGCACCCTCTCCTGATCGAACTCGCTACTCGGTCATAATGGTTAACCATTTAAACACGTCAATTGTTCACTGTTTCGTTACGTAGCGACAATTTGTCAAGATTTCAGCAATTCCTGATAATGGATTCTCTCTCTCTTTCTCTCTCTCTCTCTCTCTCTCTCTCTATCTCCCTCTCTCCCTCCAAACTCATGAATGAATCGTTTACCTCAATCTCCTTCTTCAGGAAGATTATCTCTTATATAGTCTCATGTTTTACTAAGCTCTACTTGACCGTATTATTGTTAAGCAAGGTTTCACCATCGCATGGCTAAATGAAAGTAGTAACGTTGTGTTTCGACACTATTAACATAGGATGTCTTGCCTTGAATAACAGCCTTTGAAATCCTACATTCTTAACTGGGCTCGAATAGGGAATTTAATCACTGGAAGCTAGAAATACCCAGACTAAACCGTGAGACATAACCATAGTCTCACATATACATATATCGGGTGTAAAAGCAAAATTATTCATTTGTTAGATCAAATTTTGAACCATTGTATCCTAGAAATGATTAAAAATATCTTACTGGAATTATCAGAGGTTTTTATAAGACTACTCGACTCTATTTTGACCGATAAGAATGTATGATTACTCTACATGCTTAATAGAAGAATCATGATGAAAGCGATCATAAACAAAAATGACATGTTCATCATTAATTAATCATAGCTAACTATGAAAGATTGAAATTAATTTCAATATATATATATATATATATATATATATATATATATATATATATATATATATATATATATTATGAAATGGACAAAGTACGACAATTATTTTAAGACATTTTTATGTTTATACGTTCTTTTTATAAATACAAATATTTAAGTAAATGCTCTGTTTATAATAAACAGTATTAAACAACATTTACCGGCCTGTGAAAATTTCATAATATATATATATATATATATATATATATATATATATATATATATATATATAAACAGGAATAAGAAGCCTGCATTGGATGCACAACTGAAAGAAAGAGTGGCAGGGAATTGCTAAAACCTGAATTAAATTTCTGGCGCAATGTCCGACCACTACTGCCATTTGCATACTTTCACACAATCGTCAGACGATTGCGTGAAATCTTGGGACGGGTAGTAGTGGTCGGTCACACTTCGCCAGAAAGTTAATTCATGAAAATGAGTGCGAGACCATAAACATCGGGGTCGTTCCTATACTACTTGGAGGACTTGGAACAACGCCAAAAATATTATTGTTGAAATTAAACGTATTAGAAATTCGAAGAATAATTGAACGCTGTCCAAAGCACAGTGTTTGCGTTAATACTGACAAAATTTGTTGCCTAGCAACTGATGTATATACACACACATATATGAAATGTCGTATGAATAATAATAATAATAATAATAATAATAATAATAATAATAATAACAATAATGCCGTAACCTTGAGGCTTGTGATGGAAAATGAATTATAAAAGTATAAAATTAATTTTTTCCTTTTTATTCCCTCATCGAGCATGCATAGCTGAGTTTTTGACAGATGGTGGGTGTTTGTAATTTCATTTTCTTTAAATTAGAAGTAAATTTCACTGCGAAATGGAAAAGTAGAAATGGAAACAAAAATCAACAAATTGATGGACTGGAAAATATTTCCTAAAGCTAATGAATGATAAATGATATTGAATTTTGAGTGTGGACAAACGAGAAGTAATTATTTTGCAAGGGAGAAGCCGACAGCAAATGCGTGTGAAGATATGTCTTGTCTTGGCCATACGACATCTTGATTGTTATGGCTACTTTCATGTTCTTTCCATGTAAATCAAAGAAAAGAATTTTGATGTGTACATATTTTATTGATATCTGTTTCTTTTCATGGGCTAGATTGATCGGCTTTGATTAATATACGTTCCTTAATTTCTAACTGGATATGATTGAATTGTTTTCAGTAAGAATGTTGTTTTTGTTGTTTTTAGTGCGTTATGTAAGAATTAATCTGCATATCGAAAACAAGACCTAAAATTAGAATTAAAACAATCAGTTGTGTAACGGCATTTGATTTTGTTTGACTTATTTTCTCTCTTATACATAAATATTTATAAATATTAGTTTGACTCGTAAATAATATCCATTTTGGTGGACCTATTATAATGACAAATGTATCATCCTAACTAATCGTTCCTTAAACAAGCCATAAGAGGTGATAAAAAATGGGTTACATACAAGAATATACAACTAAAACGTAATGGATCGGCAAAGATAATCTCTGTAACCAACACAAAACTGATCTCTATGGAAAAAAAGAGTAATATCGGAGTATGGTAGAATCACTAAGGTATTTTTCATTTAGTGTTCTTAAAAAACAATGAAACACAAATGCTCATTTCTACGTTTATCATCCGCAACATGTCTATGAATATTTTGCCGAAAAGCGCCCCGCGCTGGTTAGGATGAAAAACGTTATGGAAACAAAAGGCATCACACATCAAGAATAACATAGGGAACAAAACTGGGACTCACTTGGTCTGTTCTATCAGACCTAACATTTTACTAACCAATTATAATTATGTTTCCGTCGCTGTAAAAACGTTTTTAAGGAAAAAAAAACAAATTTGTCGTTCTCCGAAAACGTTATCATATCAAAACCTACGGAATTTTACTCAAAAGCTGTCTGATAAGTGGCAACAATTCATTGCAATTCATGATGAAAATATAATTGAATAAAAATAAATTGCAATTTATTTTTTAATAATAAAGTTGATAAAGAAAACGGAAATTATTTATGACGCACATAATTATATATATATATATATATATATATATATATATATATATATATATATATATATATATATATATAATGAAATAATTACGCACTTAGAATTATTTTCAGTTTATTTCTCCTCATGACGTAAATATTTAGCGCTATAGATCTTCCCCCAATACTCTAATTGCTTAATATTCAACGAGAAACAAGTCCAATGAAATATCTTTTTGATAAAAAATGAACCATTCATGCAAATCTAACGAAATTAGATACATTACTCTACCTCTAAGAGACATAATAATATAAAACAACATAAGCTAAAGCTTGAAGGAGAAATTTACTCTATCATCCGTTATGATTACCACAAGGAATACACAGGAAAAACGTCAAGGATTTTAAATAAAATATTACAGGGATCTGTAACAAATGAACATGCCCAATGCATTAGATGCTCACTGTAATGAGTCTGACCATAATTACGATTTAATACTACTTCAATTAAAAGAGTAAGAAATTTACTAAGGTGAAAATATATCGAAAACGCTTTCATTGCTAGATCACTCACGGTAAATTTACATCCAGGTTCTTACAATATTTCACCTTTCTTGACAAATCTTCCTTTATCACAATGTTATGTGGGATACCTAATAATAAAATTGATAAAAACAATACCTCTTATATGGCAGTAAATGTTGGACAGACTCATTACGGATGAAGCAGACGCTTGAAGCTACAGAGATGCGATTCTACAGAACAATGCTAAGATGACTAAGAACGTGTAGATAATCGGAACGTGTGGACAATATGGAGGAGAACGGTTTTCGCTAAGAGCTACAGTGTTCGTTCGGTCGAAGCGATTTTAAAAAATGATCTGAGAAAGCGATTCTATACAGTTGACACTTTAGGTATTTCTGAACGAATTTGATGCTATCCATGCTATTCGTGACATCGATCTGAAGAGGCTATTTAAGAACATGACTCCAGATTTTAGGTTAATGTTTTAGTTTTGTACCAATTTCTGTTGTTGGGCGAAACTGCCTCTAGCGCAGCCTACTCTATGTTCAATTTCCTTATGTCTATACTAAATGTGTTGTAACTGACCTATTCACCGATGTATTTGAAGTGTCTAGTATTGACTAATTCCACCTTCTGAATGTTTATGATGTATTCAGTGTATATGTGTCATTACTACTTCCATTCCAATTCCAGATCACAGATGCTGTTTTGCAAAGGTTTATCTTGAGTCCTATATTTTAGCAGAAGATGTTGATTATTTTATTATTCTTATCCTAACTATGAATGCCTATGTCATCAGCATAGCCAACCTCATCATCATCAGATTTGCCACAAGAGGGAAAGAAATAACACTGTTTTTATTAGTAGATTCATTTGGTATGCGGTATGGGTGCGTAATAATATGGCGTCAATCTATTCTCACGTAAAATAGCAATCATAGGACATTCAATGAGGTTTTAAATTTAAATTCTTAACTTGCCAGACGATCATTCTTGCGTTATGTTTTTCAAAGAGGTCTTTTAATATCCAATATTGTCGCTTTGAGCGTATTGTAAATAAGACTTTAATTTTATTAAAACGCCTATATATTTTAAGATATTCTATTTTAATATATTGGGTATGTTAGTTCTTTTTTGTAATATCGACTTAATGGGGAAAAATCTTGTTACCAATTTTCTTTTGTGCCTGTTTCATATTGATCTTTGCCCGTCAATATCCTCACTGGTAACAGCTTGTCATAAAATCGTTTGCTTTCTAGAATGTCTTGGGGGAGAAGCAAGCATATTCTTCTCAGAATAATTCTATCACACAAGAGCATAGATTCTCACAGTTGGTAAAGCCGACCCCGAAAAAGACTCTGAGACTGTGAAAGCTACATGTCAAAATAAGTAATTATTTTTTTTACGGTCAAATCCTGTTGGGCTCTGGATAACACCACGAGTATAGAAATATTTATGTATGAGTTGGTCTGAGAAGTTTTCAGCGCCCTTCTACGTAATGAACAGATTCCGTCCGTATCCATTTCTCAATATCTAACGAAATAACCAAATTTCGCTTTTGCTTTGAGGAGGGTTTTTTAGTCAAGCAGATATTTTTCACAGCTCCCTAGTATTCATCATGATGCCATGTCCTATCCTTTCAGGACGACGACAATCATGGATCGCTACAACATCATATATTTTGTACTTTATGCAATTTTACTAACCATCTTTGCTCGTGATTCTACCATTAGTTGACTCAAGCGCGTTTATTAGGTTGTTAGCTGTTTTCCAGATTCTTTTTACTCCAATATATTACATTTTATAAACTCTCTTTGTTCATTATGTAATTTGAAACCTTCCTTATTGATTGTAAGTATAAGTTTCTTGTAGTTTATGTATTAGAAGACTTGGCCATGTTGCTCCTTTATTTATCCATATGATTCCAAGTATTGTTTGATAGAACGACATCAGGTTTACGAGCATATCACGTTGAAACACCGTTTCCCGTACGCTTATCGAGTTAAGCAAAATCGAGCCAGGTTAGTACCTAGATGGTTGACTGTTTGGAAATACCAGGTGATGTAATCTTGAATGTGAAGGTGGTGTAATGGATAATGGCTCGGTATTGGAAATCGGGGAGCCGAGTTCCAATTCCAGTCGTGTTCGTTTATATTCACTTAGACGCAAATACCATTAGTAAAGGTATGAATTCATCTCTTCCCCTCCTAGCTATGGGTTGATTATTGAATAATTCTTACTCTACCCCCAGAATTCTTACAATCTATAAATATTTTCTGGCTCTAAATAACCAGCAAAGGGTCGATATGAAAAACGAACCAATCAATCACTCCAGAACGACATCGCTGTCGTTTCAAGTCACTTCTTCATCTCTGAAAAAATATCCATAATTCACTACCATATAGAATACTAATGACTGTAGTAGTTCAATATTTTTGTTTGTTTCTAAGGATATCTTATTATTACATGTTTTCTAAGACATCTTTCACAATTTCAACGCACCTTCGCATGTCTCCTTCAAACTTCTGCTGCCTGTTCAACACTCTAACGGCGTTAGAGCATTAAATAGGCTATCACATTTACTAACAACTATGAATTCTGTCTGTGACCGGTTTACCTGTAAAGCCAAAGAAAGAAAGAAAACAGCCTCAATATTTAAATTGAATTGTGAAGCAATTTATTTTATTAAATACAACAAGCAATTGGAGTAAATGCATTTTATTATTGGTTATAATAACTGCGTAGGTTAAGAAAAGGGAATATTGGCAGACGGTTCGTCAATGTGTCGGCTTCAATCTATCTTCGTTGATCGATTAGTTAAGGATTTTCTACTAGTGACAATGGTTCAAACTCAGGAAAAAAAAAAACCACAGAATATCGAATGCGGATATATTAGTTAAGCAATAGGAAAAGTGAAACACATTTCCAGCATCCATTCTGCCTTATCCATATTTATCATGTTCAATTCATTTAATATCATAAGTTCAACGCATACTCAATGCTCTGCTCCTTTGATGTTGTACCAGAGGATGTTAGGCATATTAAATATCTGTTGAATTGGATGCTTCAGAAGTTTCCAGCATTTCTAACAAAATCTTTTATTCGAATGAATTCACACTATCATTATACAAACGACTGCATATTTCACTTGGTTCTCTTTAACCTTACATAAGACTTTCTGCTAATTTGTGTATCCCAACGTATTATACTGATGCAAACATTTCCAGCAGTGTTTAAATTTTTTCTAATGTTATGTTAGTAAGCTCTGGTAAAAATACGAGACGTCATTTTTCATACTAAAATTAATTGCTTATTCATTTCTACATTCCGTCAAATTAACATCAGCCAAATCAAGGGTATATGGTTCTAGGTCTTTCCTCGAGCATTCGATCTTATTCTTTCTATAATGTGAAGGATTCTATTTCTCCACTCACAGATCGGGATTTTCTATGACCCCCTTTTATCCGGCTATATTTTGTGCGTATATCCTATGTTTATATAGGTTTTGCTTATGTTGTTGCACTCATTAACATCCTTTAAAGCCCGATTCTGCATTTGGTGTCTTTGAGGTTACCTTCTAAGTCAACCATCGGAGCTCGTAGATCTTTTAACATTCTGAGGTGACACCGAGTGCAAAACTTACTTTAGATTCTCTTAGGATGAACCCGGTAAATATTGGGGTCACCAAAGATCACCTCCTCTCAGATAAATTATTCTGATGGACAATGAATTCAATTCGCACTTCAAGTATTTCCTACTCCTGTCGGTCTTTTGAACAGTAGTAGAGATTTATCTCTTATTTCCTGTTTAGTATTGGTTTTCTGGATGATCCTAAAGTCTATTTCGTTTACTTCTAACGTCTGCGCCTGAAATTAGCGAAATTTTATTAATTAAATCTTGACTTCTTCAAGTCTAGTGTTAGCTGTTATCTTTCCTGCATAGTTCCAAGTTCACTTCTTGTCCCTTTCTTTCGCTAATAGAACTTCACACAGTAACCCACTACCTTGACTGGCTCTTTGGCCTTACATTGGTTGAAGATTTGTAAATACAAAAAAGGGAAAAAAGAGAAGAAAGAAACAGCGAGTAACCTACCTAACCAGCTGGTTTGAAAGGATAACAGATCAAAAACGGCGAAAAGTAAGGGAACAAAAACTGTCTAGAACTACAAATGATAGGATGTTGTGGAGATCCATTATTGCATATAGCCTGTATTATTATTCCGCTATGCATTGTCATCTCATTTTCTTAAATCATTTGTAGCAAGAAGCATGAGATAATCCGATTAATGCCGATTTTATTGATCTGTCTTGCGATAGCTCACTGTGTAACTCATTCGATTATGTATGACGTGAACGATTTACTCATTTATTACTGATATCGTGCCTGCGCGCATTTTTTCAGGCATATTGACTGGAGTAATGTATAATCGAATCCCAATCAGAACGATTATTTTGTATTTAAGTTCTCGCTAAAGGCTCTATCTAATTTTGGACGAGATATACACGTATACATGTGTATTTATATAAAGGCAAGTAGCTATTTATCTGCACGCCCACTCGAACGAAATAAGGCACAAGGCCGAGTTTAACGATAACGTCCTACGCATACATGCGAATAGGGAAAAAAATTATTAAAGCCCACTCTACACTTCCACACGGTAAAATGGCTAATATTACCATTACCAATCTGGTAAAATTCTGTCTAAATTTCTAGAAACCGAAATGATTAACATTTACGTCATTTACATGGGGACTATTACCCCCATTTTTAATCCGCTAGGCTATTGTATTAAAACGTTGGTTTGAGAATTTGGTGAGTTCAAATAACTGGACTAGAGGTGCTGAATGAAGTTCGCTGGAAACGGAACGACCTGTAATTTCCAGTACTAAATAAAATGAGATGACCCAAGACATGCTCAGCAAAACAAAAACAACCTACCACCGTAAATTTCGTTTTGAAGAAGAAACGCTTCATTTGATATTTTTTCAATTACCGTTTATCTCTCTCTCTCTCCCTCTCTCTCTCTCTCTTATATATATATATATATATATATATATATATATATATATATATATATATATATATATATATTAATAAAATTACTACGCAATCTGCAGGTGCTGATCGTTACATAATTTAAATTTTAATAAAAATATCTGTATATCTCAATGTTGACGCAGTTATATATTATACAGGGATTACTGTTTTTTTTTAATTTTAAAAATATATTTGGCATTTAAAATAAACGGGATTGGTATATATATATATATATATATATATATATATATATATGTACGTATGTAAAAAATATTTTGGATTTGTGAATATTAATTTATTATTTTTTTTATTAAACATAAAGGGAGATTACTTGTTTATTATCAACAAAAAAAGAGAATTTACATTAAAAATTAATCTGGATCAACGTATTTAAGCATGTATTTTTATGCCTACATATAACCATCAATTAATTTCTCTTGTTTAATAAGCAAGACATATTTAAGTATTTTAAGATAACTAATTTTTCAACAAGACATAAATTACATCTATTTCACCGCCCATTGTAAAATTTGGCTCTTGCTACAATACCCCAGATGATGATAGGTGTATTATGACCATTCTTTAATTGAGAGAGCCAAGACGTTTTTGTATTTTATATTGCCTAGAGTCATTCAATGATGGTAGAAACGAAATTTTCAATCATTTTCTGTGAAATCAAGATAAAAATTGCCATCGTTACTGGAATGTATGCTACCTCGGTATACAATATTATCAGTCATACATTGACCGTTTAATATATATATATATATATATATATATATATATATATATATATATATATATATATATCTTAGGCTGCCCATCATTGCTGATGATGACGCTGTCTTTCCATCTTCGTCCGTCTTCTGTGGACTGCGAAATGAGACTGCAGACTGATCCGCGAACGACAAGCTTTCGTGCTCAGGTGTCAGGGAAACAATGCCTGGTGTGGAATCGGCAAGTTGCAGACGACGCTGGTGCCGCCTCCCCTCAAGCGCTTCTCTCCTCTCCTCCTCGAAGTGCGTCATTCTGGTGACGCAGAGAGACCGCCTGCAAGGTTCTCCAATTGTGTTGGAGCAATATTGGAGGAGACAAGAACATGCTTAAGTTAGTCTCGAAACCGTTTCTTTGGGCCCCTACGTGTGCGGCTTCTGGTTTCCAGCCTCTCCGTAGAATACAATTTTTAGGAGGCGACTGTTCGACATCCGCACAACATGCCAAACCCAATGCAAAAGGTGCTGTCGTATGATGATCTCGATACCGACGACCTCCACATGTTGAAGAACCATTTAATACGCAAGATGTCTCAAGTAGTTTTATTTGTCGGTGATACAGGGTCCAGCATTCACAGCTCTAGATCAGTGTTGAAACAACTACAGCTCGATAGACAGCGGCCTTGGTGGTGAGTCGGAGGTTGCTATTAGAGAAGACCTGGAGGCGGAGACGTCCGAATGAAGCACCAGAACGAGATTTATCCGCCGGAGAATATCTCCATTAATGTGTCCATTATCGGATACGACGCGGGTAGATGAATGAGTTAACATTAAACAACGAAACGTTATCAATGTGCAGCCGAGCTGCTGGGTCACATCGTTTAAACGCTGTTTGAATGACCTCTGTTTTATTTGGGTTGATATCAAGACCAAGGCGAGAATAAGCCTGATGCAATAAAGTCAGGGACTGTTGTAGTGAGAATGCCTCATGAGAAACTATGGAAGCACCGTCAGTATATTACAGTTCATAGACAGGAATGGTAGAAGTCAGAGTCTTAGCTTTGAGACGTCGGGCATTGAAGACACTTCCGTCAAAGCGATATCGGATACGTATCCCATCGTTGGGTTCCATATGTAACCGAGAAAGAAGAATAACAGCAACCAGATGGATGTTAAAGAGCACGGGAGCAAGACAACAACGCTGTTTATCGCCCGTATGGATACTGAACTGTTCTGATGAGTATCCCCCGACGGATACTTTAGCGAGCACCTCGGGAAATTGGCGTAGAAGACCCAGAAAGGTCGGCGGGCAGCCGCATCTGCCAAGGAAACACCATAGAACCTCCCGATTGATCGTATCAAAGGCTTTGTTTAGGTCAACGAAAACAAAATTAATCACTCTTTGCTGCACCCTGCTTTTTTCGACAAGCGACGAATATCATGCCGTGGGTACTACGTTCTGGGCTGAAGCCACATTGAGATTCCGGCAGAATTCGCTCACTCAGAAAGATGAGAAGACGGCGAAGCATAATATGCCCGAGAATCTTCCCGGCCACATCTAGGAGGGAAATGTTTCTGCTGTTGCCGTTAATGGAGTGATCAACTTTCTTCTTTTAAATGCTTATGATATTCGCTTAGGAATCATTCTGCTTGTCTAGCACAGGTAAAAAAATGCAGATATGATGCAAGGTGGAGTCCACCATACTTGTACACCTCTCTCGGAATATCGTCATCACCGGGGGACTTCTTGTTTCTTATGGATTTTATGACCCTGTTAACTTTGTCTGATGTTGGAACAGAGTCCAGCTCAGGGACGCCCCGGAGAGTCGGAAGTTCGTCTAAAGTTGAAGAATCAATCGGCATGTCTCTGTTCAAAAGTTCCTTGAAGTGCTTAGCCCATCGTGCTAGGATTTCTTCTTTTTCCATTTGAGCAGAGTAGAGTCATCAGTGGAACAAACAGGTTCTATGACATTGCGAGAAGGAACGAAAATACGATTAATGGAGGTATAAAACGCGTAAGTTTTGTTTCCGTCAGCAAAACGTTGAATTTCTTCAGATTTGCGAAGCCACAAGTTGTTTTGAGCTTCCTGAAGCTTCCGTTGTGCCACTACTCGTAAGTGGCGTCAGTTTTGGGCGTGAGTACAAGAGCGTGGATATGCAAGATGAACGTGGTGTGCTTGATTCAGAAGTGGCTGTATAACTTCCACGGATTCATCGAACCAATCTGGGTTCCTTAGTTGAATTTTTCCAAGCGTAGTTTCAGCGGCTTGCCAGATAGCTACGATTTCCTGCTGATCATTAACATCTGTGGAAGGTGCTGGGAGTGACTGACAAACAATTAAGTAATTCGCTCAAAGTTCGACTCGTTTTGGTGCTTGTTCAAGACAGGTAACATTGAATGTAGGGGTGGCTTTGGTTTTTCGGGCCAGAGACCGAAGCGAGAGATTCATAAGAGAACGAATCCTACGATGATCAGTCCAGCAGTCCGCTCCGCGCATGGCGCGAGTTTGAAGGACATCTTTTCGATCGCGTTGACGGACGATTACTTAATCCAACAGGTACCACGTCCAACAGCGCGGATGTCTCCAAGAACACTTGTAGTTGTTCGAGTGTTGAAAAATGGTATTGGTAATTACAAGCCGATGCTAGGCACAAAGGCTTAGAAGACGGAGTCCGTTAGCATTCATTTTCCCAAAACCCTGCGAGCCACTGACTCCCGTCTAGACTGACGTATTGGAGCCCACTCAAGCATTAAAATCTCCAAGGAGGATGATTTTGTCTGTCCGAGGTACCACTCGCTGCGTCGGGAGATTCGTAGAAGGCATCCTTTATCTCTTCTTCGGCATCCAGGGTCGGGGCATGCACACTGAGAATGGTTGCGTAGAAATTATTAGAGAGAGGAATTCTGAGGGTCATTAGTCTTTCGCTGTGTCTTGTTAGAATAGAAAGTTGGTTCCTTAGAAGCGTTGAGTGACCAGCGAGTCCAGCGCCATGGATTCGACTTTCTCTGGAAGGAAGACCTTTCCAGAAATATGTATATCCCTCGCCCTGCTCAGTTAGAGAACCTTCATCGAGGAATCTTGTTTCGCTGAGTGCAACAATGTCTATATTGTAGCGCTTGAGTTCAGATGTGATCAGCGCAGTTTTTGGTGTGGTCTACTATGATCGGGACAGTCTAGTAGGTTCGTATATCCCAGGTAACAAAAACAAAATATCTAAAATTTCTTCGTCGGCCGCGATAAGGGGCAACTAGCCAGCTGCGGCCTCCTGGCCAGTTGAGTTGGAATCAACATCTTTTAGGCCATCTTTTATAGACCCGTTCCCATGCGAGGCAAGCGGTTTCACTCTTTGAAAAAGGTCCGACTGGTCGCGCAAGTAGGACACAAGACGATCCATTATCCCAAGGGCGCAGCGAAACGTCCATCTTGCTTACGCGGCCCACGTGCAGGCTTCGAACTGAGGGCTGCCAGCATAATCCTATGCCTGTCCTTGTCGGTCGTTGCCCGTCACAGCAGGACTTTTTGGAAAAAAAGTAGAGGAAAGACAAAGCCCGGGCTCAGAATATATATATATATATATATATATATATATATATATATATATATATATATATATATATACTAGCAGTAACAGTAAGAGATAGATCAAGTATCGACCATCATAAAGACTGAAAAATAAAATTGACAAAGATTATTGTTTACGGTTGACGGACACGCATTTTTTTTTTTTTTTTACGAATTGGTCAAACCCAAACTCACAAAAACATTGTTTTCAATCGTTATGAGCCTACCTATTGAATAGAATTTTATTATAAACAATTGCCTTGTAAATGGAATTTTTAAAGCATTCTGAATGTAAAAATAAAGAAAAAAGTGTGCAAGACAATAAGAAACACTACCTGCCAAAAAAAAGTGAAGTTTTGTTGAAATCGGTTGAAAAATGTAGGAAATCCGATCCCATGTATAAGCGAACACACGCTCACACATACACACACACACACACACACAAACTGGGTTTTATAATAAGTATAACTCGATATGAGTTGTCCCCCTTTCATTCTCGTGATGCCTCTTAATCGTGTTTTCAAATTGATTTTGTGCAAAACAATTGTGTTTTTTTCTAATTTTGGCGCCGTCAGAACCACTGCAAGGTAATTTTACGTAGTCCTGTGAAGTTTTGTTGAAATCGGTTGAAAAATGTAGGAAATCCGATCCAATATATAAACGTACAGACCCACACACAACCTGGATTTTATAATAAGTATGATATAATAAGCTTATTTCGAGAGACGAAAATATAAGTTGTCAGTCTTAACAACCGCCTGTATAGAGTCTATACGGAGGTTGGTCAGAAGTGATTTTGGATTTTATCTTTTTCTCTGTTATAATAAATACATTGAGCCGTTTTTGTGGATCAGTTTTAATATTTTATATTACTAGGATTCACTTGGATTATATGCCAACGGATTTATTACCTTTAGTATACATACATACATACACATATATATATATATATATATATATATATATATATATATATATATATATATATATATAATGATGTTAAGCCACTGACAAATGTATCCGTTTCAGAGCTACAAAAACACAATGCACACGTCATTCGCCTCTACTTAGGTTGGACCCAATGTCTTGACATAAACCAACAAGGATAAAATTATCTCGAATTTGTTTACTTCACTATTTTTATAGTCTTAACTTCATAATCTAAAATGTTGAATTACATACATTTTGCTGAAAGTGTTTATAAGAATTCTACACAAATAAAGAAATTAAAGTTTATGCAATCGTGGAAAGTGATTATAAGCCCCAAAATTTCAGCCCAATAAGTCTACAAAGAAATGTTTCTAATAGAATGACTAAGAGAAACAGGTATCTAGCTGAATTATCAAAAACCTTCTTTAAAAATCAAATTTTTAACCCTGTTTTTTCAAAGATAGTTTTTTGTTTCAACGTCATGGCTTTAAATGTTGACACTGAATGCATTTTTCTGTTTGCTGTAATGTTAAATGAAGTAAAATAAAACAGAAAGTTGGAAAGAAAAAATGAACCGACTTTTTTAGCAGCTGATCTGCCGAGGGATTCAATGTAGTCTTTCTACCTCATGTCAACTGATAACGTTAGCCCGAGGTGTAATGAGTCATTTTCTTGGAGATAGCATCAGTCATACTGTTGGATGACAGAGAAGGGTCTCTTAGATGATTAATGGAGAGAAGTTTAGTTTTGGGGGCGTTAAAATCGACAAGCTATATTTTGCTCCAGTTAACGACGGTCTTTGGGTGTTTTTGTAAATCAGCTGCCATTTTGACCTTGTCTGACTGATCAGTCTTACTATAGAAGCAGGAGTAAATGGTAATGTCGTCAGCGTAGATGGTAATTTGAGAGCTGTGTTATCGGGAAGGTCGTTAATGAAGATTAAAAACAAGGAGGAAAAGCCTGGGAGACACCGAGTTAGCATAAAAGGATCTAGACAAGTGTCCGTCCAGGACAACTTTCATTTCACGATTTGATAGGAACAATTTGTTCAGCTCAAAAACATGACTCGACATACCGTAGCTTTTCAGGTTGTGGAAACCTGAATGCCAGATCCTGTCAAAGGCTTTCAGGATGTCAAATGATACAGCTCGGGCTTCATCGTTTTTATCTAGAGCGTGATAAACTCTTTCCGCAATTATCGTTAGTACATCAGCAGTTAATTTGGAGAAACGAACGCCATATTGCTTGTCTGAGAAAAAGGCCCTGTGATGAGAGAAGGTGAAGCAATTCAGCATTGATTAGGGCCTCTAGGAGTTTCTCAAAAAGAAGCAAAAGAATAATAGGCCGATAGTTAGATGGATCAGATGGTTCATCAGAATTCTTAGAAACTACAGACAAAGACTTCCAGCAAGTTTTGATTTAAAATTTTAATGGTCCAGAACAAGCGGATCACCGTTGTTTTGAGTGGGAGAATGATTTTAGAGTAAGGGGTGCTTGCAAATAAGAATCGACACACTAGTCTGTGCACACATCATTTCCACAGCGGGAGATTGTTATTTTCTAGGAGAGGGGCAGCCCGAGTGTAGCACTGGTATATGTCTGTATGTGCGTATGTGTGCGTCTGGGCTCACGTTCGCCGAAAAACATTCGAAACAGCACTACATTGGATGTTTTCCTTTTCACCTACTTGTTTTTTTTTTTGTTTTTTTTTTTACCGCAACCAAAGCAATAAAGCTACTCAGACGCATGGGGTTACTGAGTATTAGATAATATGAGAACAAAAACACTATTAAGGAGAGAGAACAATAAATGAATGGGAATTAAGAAAACAGAAGATATGAATATAAGATTTAAATTTTTGAAAAGCAATTTTGACTGGAAAGCATGGAGCTGGAAGGGAGTTCCACAAGTGAGAAGTGTGAGAAAAGAAACTTTTAGCATAGAACTTATGTTTACGTTTAAGCATTTCTAATGTAAAAGGATGAAACCTTACCGCCAATCTAGTACTTTGCTTAAAGTCATAAAGTCTAGGTACCACTGAGGAAAGTTCATCAGAACAGTTACCATGAAAGTATTTACAGAAAAGGTACAAGGAAACTACGTTACGGCGGTGGGAAAGTGACTGAGGCCGAGATGCCAGGTTAAGACCAATAGCATTGCAGATTCTTCTTTGGATTTTATCAATAATCTTTAAAGAAGGACCAGACCAGATCAGATGTGGCAGTAATATTCAGAACAAGGACTAATGGTAGACTTATAAATATGAAAGATGGATTCTGGCGAGAAAAATTGTTTAGCACGATATAGTGAAACAACTATCGTAGTATAAATTTTTTTTTGTAGAGAAAAAAAAGCTGCCATTATTATGTAGCTATCTCTAAACTTTAACACTTCAATTGAATTGAGAGATGGAACATATTTGTATCGATAATCAAATTATTTTTTCCAAATCATATTTGTTTACTCTCGTGCAACGGGAATTATGTCGACGTCAATTTATTACCTAATTGTTCATAGATAAATATCTAAACAAAAATATTTCCAAAAATGTGTGTTTTTTGAAGTTGTTTTTTTAGTGTATTTATTTGAATTATTATGAATATGGAAAGTAAAAGGCAAAAAAAAAGCAACAAAAATAATTTGAGGAATAAAAAATGATAGATATGAACAAACCGATAGAGGTATGAATGGATAGATATGAACAGAACGATAGTTACGAATAAACTGATTTAGATAGATAGTGTCATGTGTCCTTACCTATAACTACAGAATGAACTCTTCCTAACATTATGTATACTACGCCTCTCAAGAGAGAGAGGGTCGAATCGAGTCGAGCCGATAGTAGTTCACCCCAAACAAGACTGACAGTCATACTAACACCTTCCACATCTTGTATTATTATTTCGTGTAATATAACTTCGTTATTTCTACGCTTGTGTTCGTGTGGTTCTTCCTTGGTCCTAACCTGGACCATAACAGATAGATAGATAGATAGATAGATAGATAGATAGATAGATAGATAGATAGAAATGACCTGATGGACTGAGTTACGAATGGATAGATATAGACAGTCCGATAATGGTACGAATAAACTGATAGGTAGGTGTTAAAATACTATTTCATCTTACAAATTTCACTGAGTGCAAACAGGCAGAATTTGTGAAGGAAATTTGTATGATTTTTAAAATGGGAATTGCTGGACTACGTAAGACACCTGCAATCCATATCTAGACATTTTGTCAGGGATTTTTTACACTGATTACTTGTACCTGAAATAAATATATAACTATTTCAAAAATTGGAGTTGGAGTAATATGGTACGTTAATCTTCTAGATTTAGAGGACCATGATGCATGAAAAAAGGTTAGTATTCAGGAATTTTAGTTTGGTTAACAGGATTTGAAAAGATGGAAAACTGGTCTTTGTATTTCATCTTACTTGTATAAGGACCGCCAAGTAGTATTCCTCTCTTTGCGATCCCCTCATTGCTTTCATCATTTTGAATAGTCATCTCTTCATAATTGTCAACACTGCAACTTTATAGTTCCAAATGTAATTTATTTGAAATTATAAATGAAGCTTAAACCGATATCTCTACATTCTGTGACCTACGCTTTTCAAACTTCAATAACTGAATCGTCGCAGACTGGATTAAATCTAAAGTAGCGTTTTTGTGTTACATTACAGGGAATCGTTAAAAACGTAGACATAGGCCCGGTTTATACAAGCGACTGCATACTCAGCATTCCCTCTAAACAGAGGCCAACTACAGTGCTTACTACTTTCCAAATTCCGGGAAATACTTTGTGATCCTTACTAGCTTACCAACATTTTCTTTTGTCTACCTATCTTTATATACGTTACAAATTAAACTAAGAAGAACTGATTATTAAAGGATCAAACATTTCGCGGATTTTGACGTCATTCTGTTTTTGTTTTGTTTTTTGTATTTTTTTTGTTGTTGTTGTTGTTGTCGTCCAAATCTGAGTTTGTTTTTTTTTTGCTCATGCTAAGTAGGCGCGAGTTTGGTTAGGGTTTTACTTATTTCTTTTTATAAACGGGGAATATATATATATATATATATATATATATCAAAATTTGAGTATGTTAGTGCGTTGAATGTTTGAGTATCACGATTAAATGGGAAGTTCCAGGTACTCTGTTTCTTTTTGTTTATTTTTGCATGAATGTCCACTACACTTCAGTTGAGGTGGACCACAAGCTCTGCTGAATCAGATAAAGAGGCATTGCCTTTGAATTCGTCCGTATTGGGCGACGACATTATCGCACAGTACGCTACAGTATAGGGGCGGCATCGGTCAGGCCTGTGTGAAAAGCGAAACGGTTATCTACCCGAAAGACGGAACCAGCTTGCCGAGTTTGAATTCTGACAGAATTTCTTTCGTTCGCTGCGCATTAACTCCCTTGGAAACGGTATGAATCTATGGCGCCAAAGACTGAACTCTCTTACCATGATGTCAGATCGGAGCCGATAGATACTACACCTGAACTCTCCGACCAGGTGGAGGGTAAGCCTGATTGAGGACCCCGGGCAGAATTCTGTCACCCTATCTTATCAACATTTTCTTTTTCCTACCTACATTTATATACGTTAGAAATTAAACTAAGTATTAGGTTGGTGCAAAAATAATGACGTAATAAGGTCGTTTTTTGACGTTAAAAATACGTCAAAAAACGACATTATTACGTCATTATTTTTGCACCAACCTAATACAACTGACTATTAATCAATGAATCTTCGCGCATTTTGACGTCTGTTGTATAGTGTTGTTCTACGACACGTGATTAGTAGTCAAATTTTCTCCCCGTCTGACTCTTTACTCTATACTTTATTTCTCCTATAAGCAACATATGCAAATAAGTAAAATTCTTTTTTTTTCAATCCCATTACAACGTCATTCTAGGGTTTTATTTGTTCGTCCAAATCTGTGAATTTTGTTTTGCTCATGTTAAGTCTTGGAAAAAAGATGATATAAATTTCAATTTTGTATCCATAATGTTAAATGTATTAAAATTCTTCAACTTTTTAACGATAAAAATCTCAAGTTTATGTTAAAAAGTGCCGCAAAATATTTTGATTTATTTAAAATGGAATGATCTATGATCACACGTCTCTAATTTGTATCTAGATACATTGTGTTATTTTTCACTTTTTCTAGTTGAATTGTTCACCTGTATTGCATATAATCCATTAGTGTATATAATCAGGTTACCGTAAAATTTGTATTTTATATGAATACTAACTTATAAAAAATGTAGTAAGGGTGCGGATTATAGATTCGAGAGTCTTGCACCACTCCTTTACTTAGTAATAGTATATAAACTCAGATACAAACGATCAATGTTTACCTTTTCCGAAAATAAGAAAATATAAACAAACAGTATTTATTTATTCACAAAATGTTTATTGGCTCAAATATAAACCACCAATATTTACTTATTCGTGAACCAAGTAAATTCTTATAATGAAATAAAAATGATTTATTTTGGCATCAAATTGAGCAACAAGGGTTGATATGTTGTAAAATCAAATGACACGCTCTGGCTAGCTCGAGATATTTGTCCTTATGCACACACACGCACACACACAGAGACACACACACACGCATATATATATATATATATATATATATATATATATATATATATATATATATATATATATATATATGTGTGTGTGTGTGTGTGTGTGTGTGTGTGTGTTTCTGCTCTACGGTTGTATTGAGCTCTTTTGTTAGTTGTTTACTCGTATCGGGGTTTTTTCTTTGGGCTTCAGACCTGCATCTGTGCGATTTTTTTCGGCAGTAGTTCATGTTTGTAGCTCTTTCTTTTTTTAAAACCTTTTTTTCCCTCTAGATTGATTTGATTATTGTCAAATCAAAAATTCGAGGGCTTTTCGAAACGAATATATATATATATACATACATAAGACATGTCTGATTAAATAATTTATACAAGTTTTTTCTACTTATTCTTAATAGTATCCTCTCATGTTTACGGACAAGTCTTTTGTATCTTTGTTAGAAGAAGAAGGAAAGTTACCATGCCGATGCATATTCATTTTATTCCAAGTACTTTCGACATTAGCAAAATGTCATCTTCAGGGCCTTGTTTTATCTACGACAAAATTGTTGTGTTCATCTGAAAATTAAATTTTTTACTTGTGAAGTGAAAAACGCTAAACTTATGCACTGTACGATTTTAAAATTTTATGATTTAAGCATACGCGTGCAGTAACCTCAAGGTGGTAGCGAAGTTATTGAGATGTCTAACAATTTTTTTAATAGTTTTTTTAATAAAATGAATATGCATCAGGATGTTATCTTTATTTATTCCTTTAATAGGAATACTAAGAAACTTGTTTTTAAATATGAGAGGATCCTATTAAGAATAAGTAGACAAAACTTGTCTAAAGTATTTAATGAGACATGACTTAATGAAAACACTGTCAAAATGTACGTAATTTATATACATATATGTGTGTGTGTAAATACATACATACATATATATATATACAAATTTAATAAGAGACGCGTTGTCTTTGTTTTCTTCGCCTTCCTTTTTTTCGTTTTTTACTACTTATCCGGGATGCTGAGCAGTCTTTCGGCTAAGAGAGGCCAAGAAAGGAATTTGAGGTCGCTTGACAACAAACAGAAAGACCTACTAAGAAATGGTAGGAAAGGAATTAGGGACTGCTTGACAACAAACAGAATGACATCCTAAGAAAGTCAGTAAGGATTGGTTAACTACACTCACGTGACAAACATCACCATGTGGGATTTTGGTATTGTAATTTTAGTTTCCCCATGACCTCCAACGACAACGATTCGTGAGAAAATAGATTCCCATCATGCGATCATAAGAAATACATCCAAAAGCCTATACATCCAAATTTCCATTACTTGCTGTGCAAAGAATAAGGAAATTTCGTCCCGGAGATGATGGGTCTATTAGACTATCATACACCCACAAAATAACAAGAAATCATCTTACTTTCATCTCGGATAAAATCCAACTAACCAAAGGGAAACAGAACACAAAGCATTATACCCGAATTCTATATTTCACATTGTGCAATGAGGAACAAACAAATCCTGTGAACATTCTACAGCAACTTTGTCTTTCTGTCATTACCAACATCCGAACTCCAAATTCCTGAAACACAAACATTTGAACTGACATCCTATATCAGTTAAGAGTTCTTTTATTAATTATATGTCTGTCACTCCATACTTTTCCCATATTTTGTATTTTGTTATATAAAATTTATTTACACGTGTTAATTTCGAGTTTGTTGTTCGTCGGTACCTGTCCGCGTGTTTCTGTCTGTTCGAACTCTCCTTATTGTTTCTTTTTTTTAACCTGAGGTTCATACCTTTATCCGTTGAGAATTGGTAACAATATATATATATATATAAAAGTGAACATAGAAGTCAACACTTAGAGGTGACAGTCTGTTTCATGCTATATGCAGTCGTCAGGCCACATGTGGCCTGACGATTGCATATAGCATGAAACAGATTGTCGCCTCTAAGTGTTGACTTCTATGTTCACTTTTATATTTACACACGCTCTATCTCTGATATTGAGCACTTTATTCTATAAATATAGCACACCTTAAGACTATATTTCTTTATATATATATATATATATATATATATATATATATATATATATATATATATATATATATATATATATATCGAGAGAGAGCGAGAGACAGAGAGAGAGAGAGACTTGCATTATTCTCTTGGTTGGGGTGAAATGGTTAAAAATACATACGTATGATATAGTTTAAGTCACAATTTAGTTACGATAAGATTAAGAAAAAATACTGATAATGAATTAAGATAATTACAGCAATATATTGCAATAAAGATCATGTGACAGACAGAAGATTCGTTCTTACCGTCGATATTATTAACCTTAGAATATTTAATCTTTACTTATTGAGAAGAAAAATTCAACCATTTTACTTAAATGAAACAATTTACGACATCTTTAAAATGCCAGTGTCTTGATGAATTCTTGAATTTTATCTTAATTACAATAATTCTTGAATTTCAGAACCATTTCAAAAAGGAATCTGTTGAGGAACATAACCCATGCCCTTTAGGAGGAATACACAATGAGTAAGAGATAATTATGTGATTAACTGAAACCGCAGAAAATGAAACCTAACTTAAGGTGGATCATTGTATAAACAGTGTTTTACTGAGCGTAGTTTAAATGTGGTCAAATACCGCAAGTATTCAGTGAGAATCGAACACACTACTTAGCTGCTATTAATTTAACGTAACAAGCTTGCTAACCAGATCACCACGTTGAAGTACCGTAATGATCAATTTTGTATTAAATGTTATGCCGTATTTGACTTGCGATCCATTACATTGACTAATAAGTTCATCGATTCAACTATTCTTCTCCTCGTTTCAACAAAGTAAAAAAAAAAAATGATTTTTTTTATTTTTTAACGTTTGCGATTATAGAAATTTCTAAAAATGATAGCACGAAAAATCAGATGGATTTGCATCACAGCCGTGCAGTCAAGAAGAAAGTAACTTACTTCTCCACTTAGCACCTGTGGTTTGCATTTCGCATGAGCAGGCCTTTAAAAGAAATACATCTTGAGATGTGTATTTTTAACTACCATTCATCCTGATGCATACAATGAGTGGTTTTATAATATAATTTACATTGCTTTCTCATCTTTGAACCGACCTATTTCTCTACCTTGACAACAAAACTAGTATTACTACGAGTTCTTCTCTCGGTTGTTCCTCTTAACATCTCATCCACGTCTTCGATTATATTTCTTTCTCTATTTCTTTGCTCTTCTCTCTCTCTCCCCTTACTCTTTCTCTTTGTGTGTCTATCTTAGAAGTCAGAGAAGTACAAGTTATCTTAGTCTGTTCATGATTTTTTAAACCTTCAAGTCTTTTATAATAACTTATTAATCAGAGCTTAGTCTGGTACAAGGCTATTACGGCAGAGAACTCAGTAAAACTCGAATTCACAACACTAATTAAATGAACACGCTGAGCAACGGTAAAAAATAGGCAAATTCAGTGATGACAGTAGATTAAGCATAGCTTTGTTTGACACAAGGTTAACATAAAGGAGTGCTCAGTAACAATCGAACTCAGTACACAAATAAATTAAGAAACAAGCTTTTTGACTAAATTTTTAAAAAATGGGCGAACATAAGAATAAATTTTACGAAACCTAGCTTAGTTTGGTACAAAGCCAATGTAAGCGTGCACGCCGTAAGAATTAATCTAACCACACGAGCGAGTTAAGAAACAAGCTTCATGATTACGATGAATAAAATGGGAACTTAAGAATAATTTATGCTAAACATGAGATAGCCTGGTACAAGACGACCATAAGAGGGCACTTCATTAAGAATTAAATCGAGCGAAATAAGAAGTGAACTTTTTGAATAAAACGCAAAAGAAAGCCGAAATTGAAAT